>WHYT01016900.1:0-27203 GCA_009806455.1 Tetrax tetrax
CCTCACGCCCAGCCCGGAGCCCCGCCGGCTCCCCCTCCCGGCGCTGCCGGCCGGCCGCGGCCATTACCGGGCACCAGCTGTAGGTGGTTCCCCATGTTGTTACGGGGCTCGCCACCTCCTTCCTCGGCGGCCATCGCTGTTTACCCGGAGAGGAGCCTGGGAAGCCGCCGGCGCAGGGCGGGGGAAGGCGGGAGGAGGAGCCGGGGCGAGCCCGGGGACCCGCGGCCTCTAGCGGTGCTTCCCGGGGGAGCCGCTGGTTCTCGGGGCTCCGCGCCATCTCTCCCCGGCTGCCAGCGGGTTTATTTTACACTGCGGGGCCGTGCGAAAGGCTTCGCCGAGCGGGATGGACGGGCGCGGAGGCGCGGGGGCTCTCCCGCGCTGAGGCGAGGGCAGCCGGGACGTGTCCCCCCGGGGAGGGACGGGTCTCCCCGCGCCGTCTGGAGGCCCCTGGGGCTCAAGGGGTGGCAGGGGACGGCGGGGACGAGGTCCCCAGGGTTCGGGGGGGGTGGCAGAGGACAGTGGAGACAAGGTCCCGGGGTGCCGGCTCGCCTCAGAGGCCGCGGCTGCCCCGGGTTGAGCGCTGAGCCCGGCGGGGTGGCAGCTTCGTGCCTGGAGCCCCGTCCTTGAGTTCCGGGAGAGGGGGCGGGTGTGAATAAAATCCACGGTGGATCACCGTTTGGGTAAACAGCTTGCAGCAGAAACCGTAAACACCGCGGTTCCTTAGGTGCAGTCCTGGCAGAGAGCCCTAAGGGAGACCAGACCTCACTGGCGTGGAGATGCGGGGTAGAGAGGAGCCGGGGCTGGGGCACAGGAAGGTTGAAATGACCCAAAATATTCCTGGGACAGGCCTCAGTACCTCTACACAACTGGGCTTTGCGTCCTGCAACCGAATACCCAGCCCATCGCCGGCCTGCTGCCCCGAAACCACAGCTCCGCTCCTCCGGCACGCCGCTGTACCGACACTTGGCACCGGCTTCGAATATCTCCTTCCCAAAAGCAGGACTAGTGCCAGGCCTCTGCCTCAGAAAAACATCTGGGTGGTTGGCAGAGCCTCTGAGGTGGATCCACGGCTTCCGTAGTGCCAGACCTCAGGAGCGCTGTGCATGGCGCTTACTGTGCCTCACTGGGGCACCAGTAGTGGTTCCCTCTCTCTGAGAAGTGGGATTTTAGTAAAAATAATTTTTCACTCAAAAAAAACCCCAAACCAAACTGTGTTTTGTAGTGTTGCTGAAAGAAAATGGTTGAGACTTGTCACCAAAAAATGGCTCATGGGATGTTCTGCTTTCTAGTGGGATACAAACCCAGTTGATATGCCCCAAAAAAGTCAGTTGGGTAGGGCTGCCCAACACTTACACAAATGCTCTCTCTCATCATTTATTATCATTACCTTCCCCTTTAAAACAAACAAACAAACCAACCTGTCAGATCATGGCTCTGGGATTTCTCCCTTTCTACTAAAACGCTTACTTTTTATTGCTTTTGGCGTTCTTTGGAGACTCTTACAAATCACAAAATCTCGTACAGCGCTCCCAAACATTTCACAGTTCCGCAGGACCTCAGCCCTGTTGTCTCCCAAATAAGGCTTTTTTTTTTTTTTTTTCAGGACAAAATTCTATACTTTCTGCTGTTCTCTTTATCCAGTTTCAGTTCAGCAATAATATTCTCCCTGGACCAGTGACAAGAGTAAACCAATGATTAGGTAGCAAGCAAAATACTAATTATATTTTTTTTTTCCAGAATTAAAGCGCTTTTAAAAAAAAAAAAACCAAAAACATTTTAAAGATAAATAGCAGCCTAATTTCCTCTACCATCATGGGTGGGAAATTTCAAAATACCATCTTATACTGACCTGAATAAGCCTTTAGAGCAACAGTCAGTATCACATTTCCCAACGAGGAATGTATCACAAATGTACCTGTGAGGATACATTAAGCATTTATAAGACTACAATAATCACTTAAATGGTTAAGTTATGGTTCCATAATACTTTCTGCATTATTTCAGGGTAATGTACATCATTGCAGAGTATTGTATCTGTTACATACATCATCATAAAAAAAAAAAATCAAATGTTTTTGTTGTCATGTTGGGTTGCTGTCTGGCAAACTGAAGTATTATAATAGTATGAGCCATTTCTTCTCCAAACCCTGGGGCTTCATTACAAAACGTTATGCTAAATATTTTTGGCTTCTTTTGATATGCTAATCTATTTTGAGTTCTGTTGATTTTTTACTTAATTGCTGGGGGTACATTTAAGTCACACTTTTAAGCTTGTTTCTGCAGTCTTGAGGGACAGAACTTATTTTTTAATGGCTACTGAGATTCTCAAATAATTCACATGACTGAAGGAGCTGGAGTTTCTTTCAGAAAACACTAAATACAGTAATAATCATAATACAATGATGAGGAGTGCAAACTCTGGAACCAAAACCCGAGTTCCCTAGTTCTTATTTTGGATGACACTGCATCTCTTTATGATCCTAACACTGCTAGGAGCTATGTTCATGTGCTGCATGTCTAATTCTAGCCAGTGCCTTAAATCTAAATCCAAAACCCCAAATTAGGCATTAACTCTAATTTATTCTCTGACTATAAATTAAATTAATAAATTAATTATTATCCACCAGCCTCTCCTACAGGGGCAGATTTTTCTTGAGATATGTGACTTCTATTAGGTTACATGTTAGTGTCAGGATGTTTATTAAATACGCTAAGGCATGATTAATTTTTAGGTTTTTAACCTAAACCTGCTAGAAAATTCATTTAACGTAAATATTTACATTTATTATCATGTGTTCCCAAACTCAGACTGGAATCACTGGAAGGCATTTCCTCCTCTTCCAGCAGTATTAACCCTGGGGTGGGTTAAAAACAGGAGGCAGCAGTTTGTAGTCTAAAAAGCAACTGTGTAAATACCAAGTTATTTTATTAAATTGGTGAGGGCAATTATATGTATATTCCAGAGTGTGTTGGTTAATCTGGTCAGTGCCAATCTGTCTGTGAGTGGCAAAAATTACTGTAATTTACATGAAGTTGGAGCACTTCAGTGTGATGAAGGGCTTTTTTTCTTTTCAGCAGCTGTTTATCAGATACACACAGCCAGCTGTGATGAATTTTAATTTTATTTTAGGAGTGCTATTTGTAAGAATATTGATGTAGAAACAAAGTTTAAATACCATGCCACCAGTCCTTGTGAGGTTTAATGCCCAAATTCACAGTGTCTCCTGTACATTTTGCACTTCATGGTTGGGAATAGCTAATTGCAAAGGTGCTGTTGATTCACCTCTTAGCAGTTTGGAGTTGGAGGACATTAATCGCCAATCTGAAAGAAAAAAAAAACACAGAAAAGGACAGCAATGTAAAGGACATTGAAATGTAGCAATGGTTAGAATTTCATTTGGCGTTGCTGAGGGTCAGACTTGGGATGAAGAAAACCGAGGTTTGGGTGCTGGTTACCTGAGACAAGTACATTAATTAGGGGTGCAGTTCTCAACAAAAGGTGTTTGCAAACGAACACCAGCCTCCCACTTGTCAGTCATTCATACACACAGAACAGAATATGTGCTCTGCCCAAAATACGACTCTACCCCCCAAAAAATACGCCATTTGGTCACTTTGCTATTTAATCGCTGTACTTTTCCTCCCGTTTTCTCAGCACATGGACTCCTGTGTCCAATTCCCAGCTATCCTCAGGAAGAAAACAATGTGACTGGGAAGAGGATAAAAGAGGAGGAACTAGCAGCAGCTACACTGAGAAGAGCTTTGCCGCGTAAAATGCCAAAGCTCATTTACATCCCTCAGCTCCCTTCTATCTCAGCACTGGTTGAGAGAAAATAAGTTGTCAGCATGTAGAAGCAGCCAATGCACTCCCTCTTCTCCACCTACATACTTGAATTAAGTGGAAAATTAAATTAATTTACTCTACAGCTGAGCTCAGAGGCACTAGATGGTGCTGTAACATACACTTTTGCAGACTTTGGTTCTTTGTGAGAATTAATCAGTCAGCTGTGCTGCACTGTTAGCTCTGGGATTTCTATTTTCAGGGGATTCTCAGCAAACAACAGAAAAGTTTGATCTCTGACCTAATCCATTTAAATTGGGGTTTTGTGTGTTTCTACAGCATGCTGTTTTGACTACTTTGGGTTAAAAACTAGTCTGTATAACCTAATTAAAATAGGAGAAAAGTCCTGTGTGTGTATGCAATTGATTTCTACTCTGCCAATAAATTGGCTTGTTATACACCTAAACCCTCTGGTTCTAGACAGAACAAAGTAATATGTCTAAGTATTTCAAAATAAAAAGTGATTCCCAACCTTCAGACTGCTTATTCAATACCAACAGTAAGAAAGCAGTTGCAGGACAAAAAGAAAATCTATACCTTAGTCATGAAAAAAAAAGCCAGTTACAAAAAATTTACGAAGCCGTCTTCATACCAGTAAGCAGGCAGTCCCAACACTAAAGACCCTTGCCATCTCCACATGCCCAAGGACGTTCCTTCGTTGCACAAATTAGGAAGACGTGCCAGGTAACGCGGGTATTCCCCGCCAGCGGATGCACGGAGCACGGCACTCCAGTGAGCGCAGAAGTTCAGTGCAGCACTTCCAGTCAAAGGCCCCAGTACACGCACTCAGCAAACTGGGAAAAATTCCTTCTTTTCATTGTAAAACTAGAACAGATCCTAAGCTGTCAGCTTCACGTATACCAGGTTATTGCCATCCCAAAACTACGACATCACCAGAGTTGTCCATTTCAGTGTTAAATGTACTCTGAGAGAACACAGACAACGGAGTAAGGCAATTCCAAAAGTGAAATAAAATCAGTGATGGAGAGGAGAACTGTTCTAGAAATAAGTGCGGTTGGACAACACGTGTGAAGTTAAAGAGCAACAGACGACTAGTTTATCATGGAGCAGTTAACGCTTACTTCAGTTGGCATTCTGCTAAGCACAGTGCATATTTCCGACTCTTTTTTAATATTTGCTGCCTAGGTCAGGCTAGCATGACAAATGAGCAGCTCTGAATATGCAAAAGGCTTTCAGACAAAGAGCCTGTTAGCCAAACATGCCTATTATTATGCGTAGGAGCAAATTCTCTTGCCAGTGAACTCTCGCCAAGTAACATACTCCTTGGCATGTGTGCAAACCCCACGTTCAACACAAGTGACAGACAGCATGGCACAGAAAGCAGATGTGACTATAAACAGAAATTTGGTTCAATAAAGAGACTAGAAAGTGAGGAAAAACTCCTTTTGAGGTAATGCTAGCTGAAGGGTATACCAAGTCAAAGAGACCCCACGTCCTTTGGGAGTATTGCCTCCACATAAATCCGGAGCTTCCAGACAGCCTAGAGATGAGTGTACCCTTCTGAGAAAAGGGGCCAAGACCTGTTCCTCTGTGACTGCTGCTCTTACAAATAGAGCTGTAGATCAGTGTCGTCCATGGGCAGCTTTACAGTTGCTGATGTAAATTAAAGATGGGCCCTACAGCCAGATCCTGAGCTGCTTCCAGCACTCCTGTGGCTGTGGGAAACGGCACGTTGAAGAGACTGGCAGAAGGTTGAGCAGAGCTGCAGCTACACCACACTGATTCAAGAGCCCGAAAGCAACAAATTCTGTTAGGGCTTCCTTGACCTGCCCTGGAAACCACCGTGGTTTGCACTGCTCCTGGGCCACCATGAGATGTGTCCATAGCTTTCAGATGGAGGCTGGCACAGACCTGGCCTGTCCACAGCTGGTGTAAGCCACAAAGAAGGTTTATCAGAGATAACCGTCTGATCTCTTACACTTTTACAGTTCTCATTTTGCTCTTGCTTTTGCAGGACTTGAATCATCCTTGACCCTGACAAACGTTAGAGCAACCTAGATGACCATAGGTAACGGTGTATGAGGCACAGCGAGACTAGCTGTGCTTTCCATCTGCCGCGACGTGTTCTTTACCATCTCCTGGTGGGATGCTTCAGAACATTCACACTCTGACAGGAATCCCGGGAAACCCTTTCACTGCTTTTCAGCCACTCTGAAGAACATGGGTGACATGAAAGAGCTGGAAAATCACAGAGAATCAGGCCTCACAGCTCATACTAGTCACACCAGCTATATCAAGCTTACACCAGTCTATAGTCTAATCCTAAAGCTGCTACCTCCACATCGCACACCAGTTTCAGCCATGCAGATTGATGACAATCCCAGTCTTGCTCTTGTGGTGTTACCCAGCTTGGGAACATGTGACTACGTCCTCCTGGCAGAGCTGAGTCCCGTTGGGAGGGTCGTCATGGCCTCAGAGAGGTCTTCGGATTGCCCCACGTTTGCAGTCCATCCAGTTTCGTCGCTGGTGGAAGGGAAAAAAGGGCCCTGCTGGTAGCTGTATGGATAAGGAAACCTCTGTCAGACAACCTCTCTCGTGTACAAAACTACTTATAGAGTAGTATTTTCCCTTTACCAGCATAACCGTCACGTTAAGAGGATTCCTCTACCTGAGAGAATGTCCTAGTGAAACGCTGAACTAACAGCTTTAAAGGACTTCAGATAAAGCGGCGGTGAAAACCTCTGCTGGGAATGGGAGGGAAACACACCTTCTGAAAAATGGAAATTCTCACTCTGCACAAGATGTTTCAAATGGTAAATACCCATTACTTGTGCCTCTTTTTCATTAATTCTATTTTATGTAGATATAATATTGTAGGATCTAACACGGCTTAAATATATAGTGTCTAAATATGTATCATACAGCTAGGCCTGCTTTTTTTCAGAGTGTTTTTAAAATAATTTATTTAGTACATGTAATTTTTTTTTTTACGTTTAGTTAAACAAACTAGAATGGAGGCCAGTTCATTTTGTCTTTGCCAAGACTTCTGAAAATTCAATTAGTCAATTAATCTTTTATTACAAATACGGGCATATAAACAATTTACTAATGGCTTTAGAAAATCTAGTGGGATAGAAAACCGTATGTATTGTCTCATTTTTAATTTTTTATTGTTTTGTCAAGGTATCTTAACACCCATTCCATATTATGGAAGGCAAATCAAAGGCGCAAAAGGCTTGAGACTGCTGAATTCATTTCCAAAGTCAGGTAAAATGTCATTCCATTGTTTTTTTGAAAATCATCCCCAGAGCACCTGTGATGTAAGGAAATGAAAAATGGAAGAGTGTATTACGCTAAATGGCCTTTTGGAAAGATGGAGTGAAAGCTATACAAATGATGTATGGTGGGAGGTCAGCTAAATGCTGTGTTTGCCTGACTAGAAATGTTTTCACTGATGTGATCATCAGGGTCTGAGACTCAAATGGAAAAAAACTAACCGTTTTATAAAATGTAAAATGGAACA
Organism: Tetrax tetrax; assembly: GCA_009806455.1. Lineage (NCBI taxonomy): Eukaryota > Metazoa > Chordata > Aves > Otidiformes > Otididae > Tetrax > Tetrax tetrax. The sequence goes on from WHYT01016900.1 coordinate 7,326, forward strand.
ATTCCCTTTTAATGTCCTATTTATTAGGAGCTGAAGAAGGCTGAGTTAGAGAAAATCCACCTTGTTTCCCCTGAGTGCATGGATCGCGTCTAATTGCATTCAGCCCAGACCGGCCACGACGGCGAGAGGAGCGAGAATCGATGTCCCAGCGGAGACGCCTTCCTCGTTGCATTTCAGAGATGTTTACTGTTCGTTAGAAAAAGGTACTTTCTGCCCAAGTAGTCGAGAGACACAACAGGATTTTAACACTAAGCACAGGTTTAGAAAGTTGATGGTAATTCCTAGGTTTCCATGTCGGAAACGCTCCAAGTGCGCTGCAGCCTGATTTACTCTGTATCAAGTGCTTCACGCCTTATGCTAGGACCTGCTGGGGTAACTGGTTTTAGCATATGTTTCACAGTGTGTGCACTCTTGCTCTTCCCAACCATTTTATTTTTGGGAGCAGTTTTGCACCATTTCCAAAGACAGCTTCCAAAAGCAGTGGATTCAGGGATGTTTTTAAGGAGGAGCTCCTTTCATTTTCAAACCCCGCTGTAGTTAGCAAGAGACCATCTTCCAGCTGCCTTAGAATTGGTCAGAAAGGGGCAAATTGTGTGGGAAAATCCTAAGGCATCTGGGGGCTAATTTCCAAGGGAAATTCCAGCTGGCAACCGCTGCAAGAGTCTGAGTCCCTATGTCCATCAGAACATACAAGTGGGTTGGAAACAAGATTCTTGTAGCTCAATGTTATTTAAATCTAGCCAAAATCACACGGTCCTGCATTCCATAATCAGCTAAATGCATCCACTCTTCATTCACTGGCACTCGCGCGGAGGCTGAGCAATCGCTGCATGCCAATAAACCCTGCCCTTCGCTGGAAACAATGATCTGCAAAAGTCACGCTCAAACAAGCAGACTGCTAGGTTAAACAGACCTGCTGCTCGTTACCCCGACACACGTTGTCTGTAACACGTGTAAAGCAAACCCTGCAGATCCCACAGCCAGTCTAGACAGAATTAGGTGGCAATGTTTATGATTTTGTTAATTACAGAAGAACTAAAGGATGCCATTCAATGGAGACATCAAGTTGAAATTATTGCAGTGCTCTCTGAAGCTGTTGGGCCAGCCTTCCTTTCCAGCTTTGTCCCCTGTGACACCTTTAGCACCAGCCTGGAGGAGACATTCCTGTCAAGTTTGCAGATGGCATCAAATCTGGGCGACTCGTCAACGTGCTTTTGCCTCGGAGAGAATTAAACAGGCTGGAGGGCCAGGCTGACCGTACCCTTACCAAACTGAACACGGACACACGCAAAGCCCAGCACCTGAGGAGGAACAACGCCTTGCGTAACACGGGGTGGGGAACAGCCCTGCTGAGGGGGACCTGGGCTGCTGGGAGGCAGCGCAGAGCCTCAGCCGGCAGCATCCGAAGCCGCACGGAGAACAGCTCACCATAAACGTTTACCCCCTTCATCCAGCGCTCCTTAGACCCCGTCGACAATACCGCATCCAGCTCAGGGTTCCTTGCACAGGAACGACGAACGGGTGCAGTTCAGCAGAAGCCACCGCGCTGGGCAGACTCTGGGGTACACGAGGACCTGCCTGTGCTGCAGCAGCGCTGGTGACACGGCATCCTTCGAACCCTTGCGCCAAGGCAACAAAAGAGGTAGGGAAAGTGTCAGTGTCCATTAATGCATTACAGTATTGCTTACCAGAGACGGAACCAGCAGGTGCAGCCTGATATTCCTGCGGCGCATGGATTTTTTTTTTTTTTTCTTTATGGGCAGTTTCTGTCTTGAGTGCTTCCTTCGATTAATTTCTGGAGCGAAGACAATCGCAAGCGAAGAGATACAGACAGGTTTGTAATATTTCTGTTGTTGTGGTTGGACTCATTGAAACTGTAAGCTGCAATCGGTCAAATAAATAAGCAGTTTGGGGACCTGGACGAGCAGGGAAACGAGAAGCTCACAGAAAAGGTCCTGGGTGTGCAGAGACGAACGCTGAGATACCACCGGAATTTTCAAGTAAATTCCTACCTAAGAAATACAGAAGGAAGCCAGCAGATGATTAGTGGGAGACAAAAGAAAGTACATGCTGTTGCAAACCATATAAAAGTTTGTCCTTTGACCGGCCATATTCCTGAGTTGGCAGAATAAAAAGGACTGAGCCTAAAGGTTGTAGGTAGGGTGACTGTCTCAGTTGTTTGAAACATAATCAAAAAGCAAAGAATCTATTCCATTGACAAAATAATTAAATTATTCATAACTGCATGCATATAAGTCCATGACTGAGTGATATCAATTTAATTAACATCTGTGCAATGCTTTGTGGACATAAAATGTCCTGTAACTCTAAAGAATTCTGAGAATTAATCCTAGTAATCCTATTTTTAGGATTTACTAATTCTAAACCGGTTTTTGCTGCATTAGCACACTACTAACCATTAATATCTCCATAGGCAAAGTCAGGTGGCACTCCAGAGTTTTAGGGCGATAGGTAATTCTTTGGTGTGGAAAAGTATTTTTTTTTTTTCTGAAATCAAGCTCCACTTGAAAGTAGCAGTAATAAGCAAATCAATATTGATGACATTTTTTAAATAACTGTATTCTTCGTATCACTATTGATTGTAGCAGGGCTGACTACAGAAAGGACATACATAAATACACCAAAAAAAAGAAGAGTTGGGTATTAATGTCATCTTTCATCATCGTAGGCACTAATATGGCTGGAAAGTATCGATTACCTTAAAAGCCCCTAATAACTACAGAACTATTGGCTTAATACGTTCTCTAATCCTCCATGAAGTTTTGCAGTTAGTCCTGATGCATTTGCTGTTCAGGGGTTTAGGGCTGAGCTAGATCACGCAGTTATCTGAAGCGTCAGCGCTACAGCTCCCGCTGCAGCCGATGAGAACGACGTGAAAGATGGGCAATAACTCCCAAGATTTAAGTATGGTTTCAGGGACTTTGGAAATAGATAAATCTTCTAGTGTATATTATTCTGTAACTTTCGTTTTTTAAATAGTCTTTCTAATTAGGGAATAATGAACAGTGTGAGTCTACCAGCCTGTCCCGTCTCTGACGGCTGTTCCGGTGGCCCAGCTCCCCTCACTTGTCTCTGACAAGTGGAAATAATCACAGCTCAGAGTCACCCCTACACCCTCCGGGCTGCAAAGCATCCAGCTGACCCCTGCGGTGCCTTTACTGAGGCAGCCAAAAACTCCCAGTGTGTCCCCCTTGCAAATAATGCCAGCTGATTCCCAGTGCCCTTCGCTCACAGAGCATCGCCTCTCCGAAGCTGATAAACCAAAGAACCAAGAGGAATTTCTCTCCAGTAGCTTTCCTTTTGCCCACTACCACATGCACAATATAATATAACGGCACATTTCATTGTGACTCAGAAATAAGGAATTGTTTGGATGTTTATTAAACATCAGAGCTGAATGAAATTAGTCACGTTGCATTGTCTGGAGTATGGAAGTTAATTTGAAGCCACAATGATTTACTAAATCTTGAAATACCAAATGGGTTTTTGAGTAGGTCAATGGCAACTAGAATCAGAATGTAACTGTGGGAAATGGAAATTTTATTTTAATTCCTACTGAAGTACTTTTGTAAACGAGCCTGCTCTCGACTCATTGCGAGAGGTTTATCACAGCTGGGTTTGCCGTTACGTATTTAAATGTTATCCAAGGGGACGCTAAATACAGCGACCGGACCACATTCATCACAGGACACTGGAATAGCAATTTAATTTTTCAAAATAAAACACAAGAGAGGAGTCAGAGTGGCTACTGGGAGGAATTTCCTGGGCAAAGAAGAGCAAGAACAGCAACTGCCTGCTGTCTGAGGAGTGGGGGCGGCGGGGAACCCCAGCAAACCCCCCTTTGCCCCACGGCTTTGCTCCCCAAAGCACACACACAACGGTTTTGATAAAGTAAACACAAAATGTCAACAGCGTCATTTCCAAAAAGCCAGTCTGGCATTTTCAGATTGTTTCTACCTCCGTCTTTTGTGCTTGCACTGATTTCTGGTGCTGTGGGGGAATTTTTTTGGTAGAGGAGGCACATCTGCAGAAAATGCCAGTGCTTTTATTCCCTCGAATAAAGACAAATAATAGGAAGGGATCCAAATTCTCTCAGCAACAGTGGAATAACTCCACAATAGCCCACAGAGCCCAATGAACATCGCGCAAAGCTAAAACGGGATTTACACTGCGCACAGCGGAAAGGAAAATGCCTGCCATTAACAGGAAAGCTTAAATCAGTGGAAGAAGGTGGAGATGGCGCATTTCCCACTGAAATGCTTTTTAGCGTGATTGCGAAGAGCCCGAAGCGCGGCGGCGAGGCAGCCACCGGACGGTGCCGGCGGCGTCTCCGAGTCTCCCGCTCCCGAGGTGGTCCATCAATTAAAAGCAGCGTTTGGTAAATGGCTAAGCAGAAATCAGAGCCAGTAGGAAAGAGATGTTTCTTTTCAGTATCCAAGGAGTATTTCCAGCAGTGGAGCATAATGAAAAAAAAAAAAAACAAGGAGAAAAGGAAAGAAAATTACAGAGAAGTGTCCCTGTGTACTAACTGCTCCGCCACTGCTTGCGACGTATCGCACCACGGGCTGGATGCAAAGCAGAGATGCTCCAGTAACCGTGCTTGGCCTCAAAGGACCTTCCAAGGCCACGGTCATTTTAGGAGGGCACAGAACTACACTGTCCTGATTTTTTTTCTTTTTTTTTTAATTTCAACCAGGATAGCACAGAATTTTTGCAGACACATTCTGTTGTTATCAAGAGATGATCAAATTCCCCCATCACATCATGCCAGGAGATATAATTGTTTCCTCAACTTTCCATCCTCCTTCTCTCCCATGGAAGAGCCAACCTCCTCCTCCTCCTCTTTCATGAAAGACAAGGCACCAGCTGGCATTAAGAAAAAAATGCTCATTTCCTTCTGTCTTCCTCCCCACCATAACATTTACGAGTTTCAATTTTACTTGTCTCTTCTACCACTGGTTTGGAGAAACCCCTTGCTGGCTGCGAGCGCGTTACCCGTTCCGGGAGCCGCTCATCCCTGACGGCAAGGAAGTTCACACAGTTTGCACCAGTTGAGGGCCACATCCTCTCAGCATTTCATTGCAATCCTTTTTTTCTTCCTTCATTTCTTCATCAGCCTCTCTCCCACTGATCCCGTAATCCTTGTGCTCGGCAGGTTGTTTATTGTTTATCTAAACATCTCCCACTGTTGTCTAATATCCCCTTCCAGCCCTCCTTAAACATTCAGCTTCTCCTGCCCTTTCTTTGCATAAACCACCGCAGGACTGAATTGCATTGCAGTCCTTTCCATTTAACATCTGCTTATTTTTCTCCAGTTGCTCTTCTATAAGTTACTGTATTTCAAAACAACCTCGTAGCTCCAACATTTTGCTCCTCTTACAAAGACGGCGCTCCCGCAGAGCTCTGCTGAGACACGCCTACGTTTACTACAGGTTTAAAGATCACACCTTTCCAGAAGCATCAGCTCTTACGCAATTGGAAATTAAAGCTATTAACATCTTCTGGATTATTTTATCTTCAGTCAGACATAGAGTGCTGTTGCAAGGGAATTATTCCTGAGATATTGCTATCTGCTCGTTCTTCTGCAAGGACAGAGGAGAAAAAAAAAAAGATTATGCAATGCTATAAGCTTAAAATATGTGGAAAAGGGAAAAATAACAAATCTGAAGCATTTGCAAGTGAAAACATATCATGCAATTCAAATTCCTCTAGAATTCACAAAACAGAAAAGCTGTCAAGTGTCACTCCAAATTTCTCCTTACATTTGGTGGTTTTCACCCCCGCCTCCAAACCTCCCCCAAATTCCCAGCAGTGGGCCGGGGAGAGCCGATGAGCACGGTGAGCATCAACCCCCCTCCAGCAGAGCCAGCTCCCTCCCGGGAACTCCGGCCTCAGAGCACTCACGGGTCCCCTCCACGCAGAGGACAACTCGCCCTTGGATGGAAACGTGGCATGGTCACACTGGCTGGAGAGATAATCTGTAATTTAAGGAAGCGTAATCTGGGATATCAGGGTTTTACAGGGATCTGAATAGTTCCTGAAATCTTATTGCCTGCATTTGAAAGCCCTCTCTGTTAAAGTGTGTAACGCCCTCTGCTCTCACTCCCGTTAGTACTGTAAATGTAACGATGCCGCCGCGCTGCTTCATCGGTGCTTGGCCTGCTGTCAAGCAGGACTCTTGCAAAAGCTGGCTGCCACACTGAACGGCTGGAACTCACAAACAGCATCCGAAGCCACCGGGCTTTATCTTTGCAGTACACCCTCCTCCTCGCTCGGAACGGCATTAGCAGCCATCAGCCCAGCCCATGGTGCTACCACTCCAAAGACTTCATAGGTTCTTTTGCTCAGATATCTCTGCCTTTGCTCATTTTTCCTGATTTTTCTAATTGCCCAAGATAAACAGCAAAGATATAGGACATTAAAACACTTTGGCCATTGCCTTTTGCACCCTTAGTGTCTCTCTGACCATCATCTTTTGCTTAAGCAAAAAGGAGCAGGGGGTGGCCAGAAGCTGAGCTGGGTGACAACCGCAGCAAACACTCTACGGAGCATTGGAGGGGATGAAAATCCAGCCTGAGATGCCCGAGGAGCTGATTAAGACCTTCAAGCAGAGTTTGGAGGCCAGCACTGAAGCCCAGGAGGAGACCTGGGGCTCCTGAAAGGTCACAGGAGCCCACGGCAGGGCAGAGACACTGCGCAGCGACCGACTGGCATGGGGTCTGCGACCGGCGCAGTGAGGTGAACTTGCTGTGTGGGGGTTTAGGTCAATATATTATTGCTGGGAACTAGCAGTTTTCTGGCAATTCCTGGATTTATACTTATGAAAAAATATCGTCCTGTCCTTTCAGAACACATACTGGAGAAGGGAAATGGTGTTACACAGATCACGTGGGTCCTTTTTCAGTTACAGCCATTTTAAGGCGGTTTAGCGGTCTGTATATGAAATAAATGCAGTAAGGCTGCTACAAAGCTCATCTGTACACTCCTTATTAATTCCACAATACCTCCCACTGTGCATCGCTTAAGGTGAAAATGTATGCCTTCCCATGCCTCTGAAATTTCGTCTATTTTAAGAAATATCGAGTGAGGCACCGGGGTTCAGCGGGATAATTTATCAGCGCATTGATTGGGATTTGCATGGCAGGGCAGTTTGCGAGCGGTCCGGTTTCTCGCAGCACGCCCGCGTGTTGAGCACGCAGTGAATTCCCGTGCGGTTTGCAGCCCTGCTCTTTTCCATTTGCTCTGCTAAGTCATTCGGCTCCTGACAGGTCTCAATTCCAAACGCTGGATTGTTTGGCACAAAACGAAATGACGTTGTTGCCCTAATCAATACAAACTCGTGGTAAACTGCAAGTATCCGTACATCTCCCAGACGGGTTTTCACAGACAGAGTTTTTTTCCTCCGGCTGCCCTGCGCTGCGGCACCAGGGCGGTTGCTGAGCACTCGGAGGCAGTGGACAACAACCACCCTCGTCCCACCTGCAAGGGCTGGAAACCATTAAGCCTTCATCAGAACTCAAATGCCAATACCCGTTTTATCAAATGGAGACAAAACCATGATAGACACCCACTCCAGCTACCCTAAAGAGTGAAGAATGCGCAAATACCTTTCTCTTCTTCACATGCTACACTTCACTATTTTTTTTTCTTCCCATTTTCTGTTCTTTTTATTTCCCTTCTTACTTTCCCACACTCCCTGTCCCACCTTCCTCGCTCGCCCACTAGACTCTCGCTGTCTTCCTGCATCCCAGCTCCCTCCCCTGCCCTTCCCCAGCCCCAGGCTCACAGAGGAGGGCTGGGAATGCTAAGAAGGACCAAACCCAACCCTTGTCACGTGGCTCGCGTCCTTGCAAGCATATGACAAGTCCGTGGTCTTTCTTCCAGCGGTGATGGTTGGGGAAACCTGCCTCCATGATTCCCCTGCAACAGAAACAGAAGCAGTGCTGCAGTTTTTATTCCTTTTACACCGTTTCCTGCGTTTCCTATCATGTAAAGTCCTACTGGTGACTGGTTTGGGTGAAGAATCCTCAGAAACCAAAAAAAAAAAAAAAAATTAAATCCATAATAAGAACCAGATTGCATAAAATGAAATATATAAAGCCCTAACACCAGGAAATTTTTCCTGTACATCCACGATTCCAGAGAGGTGTCGGCATCCGCGGTCCTGCTGCGGGTTAAGCGTCAGGCTGATGCTTTCCCTGATCTTCCTCACAACCGTGGCCGCAGCTCCTTCGGCAGGTTTGTCATCATAGCTGTGTCAATTAGGGGCCTGAAAAAATCATCCTGCTAACTGGCTTCATTATGAAAACAAGTTATAGATTCAACTAATGTGAACATTAAAAAAAAAAAAAAATCTCTTTCTTAAGCATTGTTTGGACAGCTCGTTTTTCCCTCTTTGTGCAAGGTTGGGTTTTTCAAGACAAGCTGCCTCTCCAGTGGACAGGAGGTGGAGTAATTGTCTCCTAATTAACGCTCGACTGGCTGAAAGCACATTCTTTGGGTGGAAGGAAGCAGATACAGTTTTCCTTACACAAAATTCAGACATAAAAAAGAAATCATAAAACCACTACTGTTTTGGCTAACAGAAAAACCTTTTGGTTTAGTCAGAAAAACCTGACTAAAGGCTACTCAGGAGCCACATACACCCAAAGAATAAAGTGACAACTCCTTCATGTTCCTGAGTTATGGGTTAGAAAAATAGTCTCAGCAACACTGATCAATGGGAACTTCAAAGAGAAATGTGGACCATCTATTACATTTTTCTCCCAATTACCGTCTTGCTGAGAATTGCATTTTATGTGCCTCCTAGGCTTCAAAAAAAAAGGAGCAGGATTAAAAAAAAAAAAAAAAAAAGCTCATAAGAGAGTTTTACCTTTCTGTTGAATCTGAGCACCATAAAGCTAGTTAAGTTGGTAGTAAATTCTGAACTGGCAGTGCAAGTGGGACCGTTTTGATGGTCTCTACAAAATCATGAGAATTTTTTTTCACTTTGGGAAAGGAAAGGAAAAAGGCAATAAAATATGTTTTTGGGTTGACCAACTCCCCCCAAAAAGTTTCATTGGCTAAACATTTGAAAAACATATTTCAAGGTGACTTAGTAGCTTTTATCAGCTGGTTAGGTGTTACCGTCCTTTAAAGCCTCGAAGACTGCATTTTTTTAGCTAACCATGAAATGAAAGCACCATTTCGAAAAGGAAAGTCAGAAACATCTCTCATAGTTGTTTTTTTTCTGATAATTTTCTTTCCTTTTTGTTCACAACTATTTGACAAAATTTATTTCAATCTATTAATCATTTCCAGTAAGCTGACAATAATTTACTTTACTTTGTTAGGTGAACTTTAGCTCTTCATCATATTATTTCAGTCTAACGAGCTCCCAGGACCTGTTTTCGGAGAGGAAAGGAGAGCTGATTGCTTCCCTGGTCTTTTCTACCAGAAACCACAGATAACATGATTCTGTCGTTCGCTCCTTACGGTGAATCGTCTCTCCCTGCATCACCTAACTCAAAGGTTTCAGTAAAGTGCAGCATCACACCTGAAGCCACAAAAACACTGGAAAGCAGGAAAAACAGCAGCATCACCTCCTGAGTTGTTGGTACTTTTCCACAGCGGTCTTTTTTTTTAACCTTGAGCCCATCAAGCTCCCAGCAGCTCCCGTTGGAGCCAGAGCATTTTCTGGCCAGTGATTTCCACCTGCCTTCAGAACATGTCACACATCTGCTGTTCGGGGAGGCAGAGGCTCTTAGCACTTCAGAAGCTCTCTCAGCAGCAGCAGGACCTGGCCTTTCAACCCTTTGCTGCAGGTTGCAGACTAGTTACACAAGCAGAATAGCAAATTAGCCCGTGCTAATTGACAAATCTCAAACACTTGGCTGGTACCGTGGCACCAAGGTGAGATGCGTGACCAGAGGCATCTTCCTCTCTCCCTGCCACCGAAATTAAAGGGGCTGCTGCCCACGCTGGAAGGAGCCTGTACCCCCTCGTGACTCGTTTGGTTTAGCTACCAACAGCACAGGATTAAGTGATGTGATCTTTAACGATCATTTACAAGCCCTCATTCTCATTTCAGTGTAACTATGAAGTCATCCCTGTGGTTATCCAGAATTAGGCATGGCTTTATTTTGCAGGGCACAGATAACAATAGATTATATTCAGGAAATCATGTAACAATTATCTCTAAAATTAGTCCACCCACAGGGGACTGGTAAGCTGGATTGGATAAAATGAGGGTTTTTTTCCTCCCTCTCCAAATCCTGCCCACACCATCTTCATATCTCTTATGCCATTATTTATTTATGTTACATTTTGTTAAAAAAAAAAAGCCAAGTGCTTGTTAAAAAAAGCCAAGTGCTTACTTTTTCATATGGATGCAGTGTCCTACACGTAGTGTCCTGTTTCTCAGTCCTTCTTTGCTAAGCGCAAAACCTCAAGCGAAACCGGGTGTTCTGTGAATGCTCTGACCGTGACCTTCGCAGAGGTGGGAAGAGCAGATTCCTTCTGTCAGCGGCAGGAAGAAGAGACAAGTGACAAAGTTCGGATCAGTCACTGAAAACGACTTCTCTCTGCTGAAATAAATACTTCTAAAACAGAGGCAGTGAGACCTTAAATATTTTTAGGAGTGAAACTATAACCATAGCTAATCAATTATTTTGATTTAAAAATCAGTTAATTTAAAGGAGAAAAAAAACCTAATTTTGGATGGTTTGCTCAGGTTAAAAGCTGTATTGCATCAACAGAGCAGGGTTTGGATTGTGCTTTGGCCAGTATTAGAGGAACACCCCCTCCTTTCAGTGAGATGGGGATACCCATGGAAAAAGTCAAAGCAATAAGTGTGAGCATTTCACATAGTTCAATGACTACTAGCATTATTAATTTTTAAAATAAATATTCTCTTTAACGACACGCCTGTCGTTCACACACACCTTCACAATGACAACTTCGCTTGAAAACGGCATCTGGCTTGGGTGCCTGCCGATGTGGAAAGCAGCTTTGCATCCAGAGGTTAACGGGTTTCTGTGTGGAAATAAAAAAATACAGGTTCCTATTTCACTCTGTAGCAAGGGAGGTTATTTGTGGGGTTTTTAACGGGTAAGAGTGCAGCCTGACACCTCACCAGCGTGGTTTGCAGTGTCGGCATTTCTGAGGGGCTGAGCCGGATGAGGTCCTGACCAGTACTTGAGACCGCAGCCTCCCAGGAGAACTTCCAAGCGCTGCTATCACCGATTCAGCCACGTCTCAGCCTTGAGGAAAGGGGCGTTATTCTGCGAAAGGCCATCATTTGGACAAATGTGGCAGTGCCGGGAGCCTAGCAGTGGCAGGGCAGGGCAGGAGGTGCGGGCCAGCTGAGGTCAGAGCCATTCAAAAGATGTTATGGACCCTTTCCAAGCAGAGAAAGCCCATTTGGTCATTCAGTTATTTTCTACCGTCCCAAATCCTCTTTGATATTTCACCAGCACAAAGCATTTTTCTGCTCCTTCCAAAATACTCTTTATAGGGAAACTGTTGATGAAGCACCACAGAGGTAACTGCATCCCAGCAGGTCTGGAGCAGCCCCTGCATGCAGATGGTCCACGTCTTCTACTCCTGAGCCACTGCCAACGAACAAGAAAGAGGGAAGGGCCTGCTGGACCCATCCCTGCTCTTTTCTGAGCCTCTGAGGATGTTGGTGAGGTACAACCTCCCTGTCCTACCAGAGTTCCTGGCGCTCCAGCTGCAGGCTGCAGCTTATGGGGCAGTTCTTGGGCTCTGGAGACCGCAGACCCTCAGCACCCAACATCTGATCATGGCGAAATGAGGCAAAGCTCAGCCCTAAAAACCAGAAACAACCTTCCCCGTGGTGTTCAGGATGCCAGCACATGTCCTGGCTAAGCCTGCACTGAGGCTTTGTGCCGATCGTGGTTCTGTACCTGGCTGGTTACACGCTTGCCTCTGAAATCGCCTCTAAAACGAAGATGTTATTTTTTAATTTTCAGCTGGGAAAGTCCTCTCCTGCCAGGCTCCTGGCTGTTTTTCACAACAAATAAGCCTTGTGCAAAGAAGTTTAACTTTCTGACACCTCTGACAGGTAAAACTGTATCCAACAGGGGGTTAAAAAGTTGTTTTGGGCGCAATTAGTCTGCAGAAAATCATTACTTAGATAGTCATTACCCCTGGAAAACATTTCAAATATTTCAATCTTGGCCTTGTTAACACTCTGAATAGGACAAAGGGCTGAAAAGAGCCTGGCTTTCCTGTCACCGTGCGCGTCCCCCGTGGCTCTCGCAGTGTAACAAGGCGGCTGTGGGTTTGTGACACATAGCGTTTGCTCGCTGTTTGGGTATGCACACTAAATAGCGTGAGTCTGCACAAGCTGGATTTTTACCTGTCAATTGCCATAATAGGTCCCAGGTTTGGGCATTTTTCTAATGGAAAACTAGGCTGTCAAGGAAATAAATGTTTATACAGAACATGAGATTTATCACTGGAGTAAATCACGTGATGCTCGGGGAAAAAAAAAAGTAGTGGAAGTTATCTACAGCCAGAGCAATTTAACAGATCCTTCCCACCACAGGACCCGAGAAAGCCCCATCTTGCAGGGGCTCTGCCTGGGAGCCCACCTTGCCTGAGGAGGAAGGAGAAGCCACACAGGAAGGACCCGGGAGGCCGGAGGAGAGGCCGAGGCCGTGGCTGCCGGCGGTACCTGGCCCATTGTGCCCGGTACGTAGGCTTGGAGGTGAGGACGGGCTGAATTCTGCCCTCTTCCCTGGATGTCCATCCCGGCTTTCCAGGTCAAACTGGGCAGCTGCCGGGAGATGACTCCAGAAGTTCACGGTGCAGATGGTCAGCAGGACTGGGCTTTCAGTCACCTTAAGATAGAGTTGCAGAGCGAAGAGTACTCGTTTCCCAGATCCCAGGCTAATTACCACGCAGTCATATCATCAGCTTAGGTCTTTAATCATTCCTGATACACAGCTCCCACTGATGTCAGCACAGGTTTTGCGTTCTTGCAAAATCAGCATCTTTTTAACAGCAAAATAACACACTCAGCTTTAGTGGGAATGGGGTGGCAAAAACACAGTGAAAAATCCAGGCAGGTTTTGACCCGACTTAAAATTAAAAATGCAATTAATAGCCCTCAGTAGAGACTTGAGAAAATGCTGTATAACTGCATGGCAGCAAATGGTATATTTGCTTTTGAGACAATGTCTTTGTGTTCACGTGTGCACTCAAAACAAAGACTGCCTACATGTCCACGTTGTAATCCTACATACAAACACAAGGCTTCTGAGTTTGGGTTATAAACATTGAAGAGGAAATGTTTACGTTCATGCACCTTCTACTGAACTCATTTTAAAGCATTGGTTTAAACCCTGACTGTAGAGTGCTGGCTCCCTGAAGTAAAAAGTTGACTTCACTGTGGGCTATAACCATGCTCCTGGATGAAATAAGGTCATCTGAGGTAGCACCGCTCTGCCAGCCTCAACCAACTCCACAGAAAATGAGAATCTCTTTAATTAAGGTTATCGAGTTACCTTGCGTTGCCTGGCTTTCACTGCAGAAAAGACGTGGTTCTCCCAGGTCAGTTGATAAATTGGATCCTTAGGGCTATTTGCTCACATGTCCACAGCCCAACTTCTCCTTTTTTTTTAAGCGATACCAAAGTTTGACCTGCGACAACTTCAACGTTTTCCTGCCACTGCCTTTTGGGTGCAGGGTCCCATCAAACAGAGCAAAGAGGAGGATGCTCTGCGGCATTTCCCTCCCCCTGGAAGCTGTAAAGGTATTGCTAATCCCTTAGGATGCCACCCTGGGGCAGGTGCAGGTCCTCTGGGTCGCAGGAGCATCAGGGAGCAATGCATGGGCAGAGCCACGAAACTGGCACCTCCCCAGGAGTGCAGTCCAACGTTTTTCCCTTCTACATTTCTGCGCTTCTAAGATACAACCTTATTCTTGCAAAATGTCTCTTATGCCATGAATCATTCCTGTGGGTAGGAAAAAAAATACTTTTTTTTTCTAAAAATAAATCAGAAAGCCTCGCAAAAATTCATGAGTTTATCAGATTTTTGATGGACTGAAAAACTCTTAAACTTAATTTAAGATTCAGTTTTCTCCCTGCAGTTTCTCAGCCCTGGCAGGAGCTGTAGGTATTTGAGTATGGAACACAGATATTTTCAAATTTATTGTCAGTATGACAATGATTATGTAGCCCATTGAGATTGAGTGGTGTGATTTAGTGTTTTGGAGGCATTTGTCACGTTTGATGAATGCATCTGGTGATGCAGGGCAATGAAAATGCGAGATTTCCAGCTGGTGAGAGATAAAGGATGCTGGCTGATACATCGGGGTACGGCAGTGGCTATATGAGGTTACAAAAATTTTATTTGTTTCTCATTTAGAGTTTTAGAGGAAGACGGGAAGGCAGACACGCTTTAGCTAGCTCTTCAGGATGGAGCCAAATAGGCTGTGCAGACATTTCGAGTGCTTTCACAAAACTTACTTGGGAACCAACTAATATTTTGGCTTTCTTGTGTTCCTTGCCTGTCATCGCTTGTCTGCATATAGCATCCATGCAGGTGCATTTGGGAAGAGCTTGTGAGTATCGCCAAATGACCCCAGCGATCACAGTTCTGGAGAAAGTCATAGAAATAACTTTGTTTTCTTGTTTGCCTGCCATAGAGCATACTAAGTTTTCATATAACGCCAACCGGAGTCAATGGAAAACTGCCATTAGAATGGGTCCAAAATGCAGGCATTTTCTCAGACAAATTGAGTCAAATGAGCCTCAGAAATTTCAGTCATATCCAGATAGCGTCCTGTCATTTATGTCTCACTTGGGTTTAAAAAAAAAAAAATAAAAATCACAGATACAAACAGCTTCTTAGGAAAATGAGGTATTCTCAAGTGTGTTTTATATTGAATCTCTGTAAAGACATCATCTCACTCTGTATGGTACAGGAACGTCTCGGAAACATCGCGGAAAGCGCCTGGAATCTGCTCTGATTATTGTATTATCACTGAATCACTAACGGCTTTCAGAGAACGGAGATGTCTCTATGAAATGTGGTGAAATGGCACAATGTGGAGGTAATCAACAGCTCAGAACTGCCATTACCACCTCTGACAGAGCCATCTCCAGTTCCCTGAAAGCCATCATTACTACACTAACAACTGGTAAAGGCCATAAAAAAGATATGTCTCCTCATTATTCTCAACCAGGCATTTGTTCTGCAGTAAGTTACAGTAATTCAGGAGGAAATATCCCGAGTGTGAGCCCGAGAATAGCAGCCTCCATGGATCTGAGAATGACTTCTCTATCCATCTTTGGGCATCTTTGTGTGGGCAAAGCGGGGTGCAGTGCCAACGAGGGGATGAGGATAACACGGATGACACGTGGCCACAGGCAGCAGCCCACCGGGACACCCCACCTTCTCGCTGCCACCACCACTTTCTGATGAAGCCATACTCTGTGGCAGCAGTATGAGCAAGACTAAAGGCAGTAATCTCTTCTAGTACTGGAAATATAGCATTTTATTCACTTCTCATATATCTTTTTGGGGGGGTCAAAAGAGGATTTTTTTCTCCTGCCTTACAGCCCGCGGATCTGGCAGGTGCCTAAAGCTAGAGGCTCTGCTTTCAGAACAAACCCACACTTGAAATTCTGAATACAAGAGAGGTGCCAGGTTGTATTTTTCAGAAATTGGCTTGTAAAAACTCCCACATTGCTACCAAACGTCAAGGTAGATCATTGCACTGCACCTGCCCCATTCTCCTTCACGGTTTCCACAGCGCGTTGTTCATCACTCCCCACTCCACACAGTTGTCTTGCAGAGTTATGGGCTTTCCACACCGGAGGAAGCTGACTTCAGTAGTGAACAGACTATATTTCAGTTTGACAAAATCACAAACCCTTTCGGGATGCTGTCAAATGCAAAGCGTGATGTGAAGACAAGCTGTCACTCCATCGGATTCAACACGGCCGTTTGTGGAGCAAGGAGCTATCAGCGTGCAAGAGCTGGTCACCAAACACGAGGCATTTAACTCAATGATTAAGGTTGATTGTGCTCCAGTCGCTTCCTCGTTCGGACTGCCACCAGCCAGAACATTTCCATTCAGAGTTTGCCGAAGTTTCTGTTATGAGGGGATGTACTTGTCATGCTAAAATGGGAGATTTATATGCAGCCATGCATTTATTGAAAGCTTGGCTAGAAATCCTGTGTGTCCAAACAAGTCTGTTTGGTTTCCAGCTTCTTAGAAGCTGCAGCTTCCACATACAAGATCCACTGAGAAATAACGGCCACTGCAATCTGTCCCGATCAAATAACTACTGCTGATCTAGGCTCCCCACCGCATCAATCAGTGCTTTTCAAACTTAGTAAGGCTGAGCTATCACAATGAATCTCTCCTTGAAAAAAGGTGCTAAAAAGTGTTTGGTTTTCTCCTTCTCCATTATTACTACTTCCTTTGATTTCTGTTTGGTAAACATTATGCATACATTGACTGATAAACTACTGAGCCTTAAAATGTTACGATTAACGTCAGTCTCCAAGCCTATCCCGTTTAAAATCCCTCTTGATTTCAGTATCTTGCCCTGGAAAGTACCGAGTGCTTTTGGCTCACAGTGCTGTGCTTCAGAGGGGATGCAGCAGAAACCCACCTACCTCTCCGTAATGAAAACCACCAGGCACTGGAGGCCAAATCACGGCCAGCTGAGCTCGGCTTTGGGGACTGGTGCTTCCTCCGTGAGCAGCCCCATGAGGTCCACGGACACGTACCTCGCTGGAAGTACAGGTGAAGAATCTGGCCTGGAGGAAACATTAGATTATTGGTGCTGTACATCTTAGCCAGTTTCTCGGTACAAATTTCGTTCATGAAACATGCCATTTTTTGCCATTCTCACACATGGTGCTGGAGTGGTGCCTCGTTAACACCAAAGTGTCTTCTGCAGCAGAATCCTCACCAACGCTTTCTAACCAGCTTTTCAAAGCTATTTTGTTTACCTGTATGGCTCTGAGAGCCTTGAAATCAGGGTTTCCATAGGTGAAGCAGAAATATTTACCATTGTTTGGTAAGGTGGGAAAACACCATGCAAAGAAAACTTAGGTTAGAGGCTCATTAAGGCAAAAAGAAGGGAAATTGAGGAAACCCTTCCTTCAAGAGCAGATGAAGAACAATGCTAACTTCATGAATGGATATTGGTAAGTAGTTTCAGATATGCCAGTGCCAGTCAATCTTTCTGAACTATTTTAGTCTCTAGCTTTCAGATGGAAGTACTCCATATTAACTAGTATCTCATTTTCCCTCATGTTATTTAGGGTTTCCAAAGAAAATATATTCCATTCCTATTCAGTAAAAGCAAACCTATGTTCTGCTGCTATTAGCCCAGCTTTAACTGAATCTGAAGCTCAGCTTTCACTTAACAAAACCAGCTCTGGATGTACTAGAGCATCAATCCATATAGAAGTACTTATGAGGAATAAATTGATTTTCTCATCGCTCTACGTTGGCTAAAAATTATTCGATTATGTATTTAGCTGCTAATGGAAACTCATTAGCAGATTTTCATTTCATGCTTGTTTGCACCTGCAATCCATTCCTTCTTGTCCAAAGGACTGTTTCATTTAGGTTGGATGCTATAAATTTTCTTGCGTATAAACTGATAAGCATCAGCCAAAATTCAGAATATGTGGTCTGAAATAGCTCAGGGCTGTCACTTTTACAACAGGGTCATTAAAGCAGCAGATCTCTGGTGATTCATTGTCGCTCATTACTGTGCATATTGATGTTATAACTCGCCTCTTCGTTTACTCGTTAATTTTGTTATCTTTGCATCTTTGATGCCTCCCTGTTTGCTTGTCCCTTAAGTTCTCCCAGAGCCCCGCAAGTCTCCTGTCCATCTTTTTTTATCCCAAAGATGGGACACCCTGGCAAGTGGTGGGCACGGAGCCGGGACGCCGGACTGCGGAGGGCAGGAGCTGGGGAATCATTTCCCAGCGGTGGGTCAGCGCACCCCGTTAGTCTGGGCGGGTCACCCCACCATTCGTCGTGGGTTCAAGCTATCTAATTTTAGGGGGGATGTAAGTTCTGCCGCGGGGGCATATCCGGCACCTCGCAGGGGCAAACACCCCAGCTCTCCTCGGCAACTCCGTCGCTTAAATCCCAGTAACGTTTTCAAACTGTGAATGGCTATGAGGATTAAGTACTGTGCATACGTCCAATTATTTGAATTTATTACTTAGTATTTTGGCCACAACTAAAGCAGAATGCTAAACCTATCTTTTCAAAGAGCAGGCTGCACTCGTGGGTTGGGACAAACACTGACTGAAGGCTGACTTACAAAAATCAGTCCCTTTATCAGGCTAATGCAGCATTAACATCAGCGCAGTCATATTTTTAGCTGTTCCTGATTTTTAAACCCCCATCTACACCACTACTAACCTAGTTTAGCTGCGCTTAACTTGCTTTGAATCACGCTGCATATTTTGTGGCTGTTACTCTGCACCCAGGGTTTGAAAGTCAAGTGGAAGTAACCCTTGCAAGAGCAGGAGTTTATTTTTTTTTTTGTTTACCCTCATAACAACCTCAGTAATTCTGACCCTAGCATAATTTTGGCAGAGCAACGGAGCTGGGCCAGCAGTTTGAGCCTCAGCCACATTTTTGTGCAAATCCGTGGGCCTGCAAGGGACAGGAAAGCATCATCAGTCCCACCAGACTGACTGAAGCTTTGTCTGGGTAAAGGACACCAGCATTGTATCACCGTAATATCATCATGAATATCACAGTGGTAATCTCTGATGTTCAATAAAACTCTAATAAAGCATACACTCAGTGGTCACTTGTTACATTTGGAGGGATACATCACTATCTGTATTCTAACCCAGCCAAATCCAGATCCTGGGCCGTCTGGTCACTTTTAATAATTTTTTAACGACCTAGCTCAACTATACTTTTAACTGCACAGACTGAAGGAGTGTATTTTTACCCTTAAAGCACCAGGTAAGAAAATGAACTTAATGGGCCCAACCAAGTCAACAGGAGAGTCACTGCAGCCCTAGGACCAGAGGAGATCCTCCGTGCAGAGCAGCAGCACGGGCGCTCGCTGGAGGGACGACCATCGAGCCGAGCCAGCTCTGCCCCATGGTGAGACCTTACCTCTTGTCTCTAAGACCTCCACAGCAGCACAGGAACAGCAACACAGCTTCATGGACTCGGTGCAGGGCCCACCTCCCAACTTCTCACATGGGCGATGCTCTGAGATATGCGCAAAAGGCTGTTCAGTTGGTATGAGTGGGATGAGATGCTTTATTAGGAGATAGATGTCTTCAAAGCAACTTCAGCTAGCAACGATGTTAAAAAGAGAGGCACTTGGCCATGGGCTACCTGGTTTGTGGTGCTACAGCCATATCTCATTATGATTTGTCCTAGTATACAGATCACAACATGCCCAATTTAAACTTTTCCTCCCCATTTTTCTACACCAACTTCAGGTGGGTCTATACCGTTGGAATCTCCTAGGCAATGCAGCACAAGGAGCCAGTCCTAGGTGAACGAGGAGTGTGTTGCTTATTCTACTAAACTTGGGGTCTGCTTCCACCTCCCCTTCAGTAACGCTGTTAATTTTAGACTTATCACTATCTTCCTTTTCACTCTTCCTCCTAGGAGACGGAAAACACAGCTAAATCTCAGCTAGACCCCACACAATTGAAAAAGTGGAGTAGTCACCCCCACTTACCCATCCATTTTTCCTTCATGCGTTTCACAGCCTACACTGAGCTGTGCCACCAAATGTTAATGGAAAGTCTGCTGCTGGTGGAAACTAGAAGAAAGAAGACCAGAGGTTAGAGTTGCTGGGCTTTTTTTTTTTTTTTTTTTTTTTTTTTT
>WHYT01016900.1:27223-38870 GCA_009806455.1 Tetrax tetrax
AAAAAAAAAAACATATCCTGGTTAGTGAAGCAAAATCTGATCATAATAATTATGTCATGTTTTGTTTTTATATAAAAAAAAAAGAAAAACTCATTCAACTTCAGCAGAATTATTCTAAATTGATCCAAATATGATAAATGAATCTAGTAGTGCTGTGTACTAATACAGCCCCCACATAGAAAAAAATAGATTTGCTCTGAAAAAAAAAAATAAATTATCTTATCAACCAGCTTAACCCAGTGTGGGTCTGCCAGTATTCCCCACCAAAGTAACTGAGAACAGGCACCGGTTCTGAATGTGCTTGTTAAGTGGTCCTGATCAATACAAATCTATTTTTCAATTAAGGAGAAGATACTGGGTGTATGCATACTGCCTGCAGGACAAACCAGTTCTGAGTAAAACTGAGTTCCAGAATATAAAGTTGTGTTGGTTTTGCTCTGTCTTTTAAATGAGCTTTACCAGCATGCAACTCCAATCCCTGTGAACGCCACAGATTAAATTTCCTTGCAGTAATGACCACTAGGAATTAGTGAAATGTTAATCTTCCCACCCGCTGTGTGTGATTATACATGAGTCTAATCAACCTGATTACGAAAGAAAGCAATTTCTGCTTTTACAGAACTTTTTTGTTGTTGTCTGCTTTAGTTCTTCTTGAGGAACTGTAAAATTCCTTACTCTATTTTTTAAAGCAAAAATAATAATTAAATTATACTTGTGAAGGGGCACAATGGAGGCTCATAGTAATTGCTTTACAACAGATACAGTAATTGGTGCTCTGAGGATTCATTTCAAAGCATAGAAGTTAAATTAGAAACTTTATCTGGATTTGTGTTGCTTTGATGAAGTCACCGCATCTTTGTGTCTTGATTTTTAGCTAAACTGGTCTTAATGACAATGCTAATAATGACAGCAGGACTGACTTGTTTTAGGGACACAAGAGGATGAAAGACAAATTTTGATTTCATTTAAAGGTACAGCCACAAGCGCGAACCTCTCTGCTGGGAACCCGGGAACGTGCTGGGTGGGAAGAGGTGGAAATGCACCCGCTGAACTCCTTGGAGACAGCTACCTAATGCATTGAAAGCTACATCTAATCATATTAATTGTGTAAAATATGTCTGAGCCCACATACACTAACCTACACAAAAAAAAAAGAAAAAAAAAAAAAAAGAAAAAGTTAAGGCTGGGTCCACGCAGCCTTTTCAGCAGGTATTGAATACAGTGCCAAGACATTTTTCCAAGTTAGAAATCTCAAAGTACAAGGAGCATAGAGCAAGCCACAGCAGAACGTTATGCTACTTTATTCATCGCTCATACAGTTCTGTGGAAACACATCGAACGGTCCTCAGACTGGAAATCATAACATCGAATCGTCTGATTCAATATATTACCACTAGTTATCCGAAACCATTCAGGACCTGGTGAGGATTATTCCACAGATGAGCATAACGTACCCGGAGAAATACAATGCCAATTACCAAACCGGCATTTCTGGGCACTTGGCATGCAAGGAGAGAAGATATTCAGAGATCTCCATGGTGACAGTGTTAAGGGAGCTGGGTTACCTGAATGACAATTTCCATCCTTTCATCTGATCTTAATGGGTTTTCACTTTTCATCTTTACCTCTGAATGTGTTAGGTTTCTATTGGAGAGGAGCTGACAAATATCATAGCATTCCTCAAAGGAAAACCAAATCTTTTCTCCTACACACTCCTGCAACTGAATTCGCCTTAACAAGTTTTGCAGGGAGAGCTGCTTGTGGGAGTAGGGAATTTGCCTTCTACACACATCCAGCCAGCTTTAAAGTGAGGTAGAGGAAGGGCAGAAAACACCTTGCTAAAGAAGATCTCCAAAAACTTCCCCAAAAAAGTCCCGTGCCCCTGTTCCTGTGCCTGGGGGAGGCCCAGCACCCCCACACTATGGAGTTTGCACCCAGAGATCCCATGATGGGACAGAAATGAAGCAGCACTGCTTCTCCAGGTACAGAAACTCCACTGCAGACCCCACAGATAACCGCTGATCATCTTCACTTCTCTTCCTTGTTCCCACAACAGCTGAGAAAATATGCAGGATGGACGTTCAGTGATTTCAGAGAGGTCACGACGGCAGCAAAAGCCGCTGTCTCCTGAGCTGCCAGGTCGCTGCTGCCTTTCTCTCCTCCTCGTGCTCTTTAACCATGTGCTTATTAGAAAAGCTGAACATTTTTCAGTTTGGCTGATTAAAATCTTCAATAGCTTAAACAATCTGGTTTCTCTCCCACTTTGGGTTGAACAGGAATATCCTTGGAAAACGAGCCACAAGCCTGCGAAAGGAATCTCAGAGCTGGCAGGTGAGATCCACGTCCCGACTTGGGCACCCAGCGACCTCAGCAGCGTCCGACACGTGTCGTGCAGCAAAGCAGCGCTAACACACGATTCCCAGTTGCCTTTATCAGCTATAAAACTGCTCTCCAAGCCCCTTCCGAGGACAGAGGGAGGCCAGCGAGGAGGTGACAGGTCCCTGCGGCCAGGCTTGTGTCCCCAGTCAGGCGGTGGGAGGGAGCTGGCTGCTTGCTCCCCAAGACCCGAACGGGACGAGGCTTCATTAAAATTGTTTTCACTCCCCGGGTTTGATGCAGCCGGTAAGAAAGACACTGCCCCAGCTGCGCCCCGTTATTCACAGCTGTCGCTCCGGCAGTGCACGGCTTCCCGGGGAGCGGAGAACAAAAGCGAAGACCGATGGCTATGCAATCACCCAATTAACTCCTGCATTTTTGTTTTAAATCTACTTCTGCTTACTGGAGAAATAAATCCAATAGATCATTAACGCCGATGTTCGTAACACGACGCAGTCACCCGCTCCCCCTCTCTTTACAGTGCCGTGTTATCTAACACATCCTCTTCCTCTCATTTCATACATCAGTGCTAAGTTTAGGTTCTGTAGATAACAATTCCTGTTTAAACTTTAATAAAGAGGTATGTTTAGAATCTCAGGGGCACACTCTCTGCTCATTTGAAACAAATGAGGATTATATAAGGAGGAACACAAGCTACAAGTAGGATTCATAAAATTAATTAGCTCTAAGCTGCAGCTGAGCGGAGCTGAGCCATCAAAAGCGAGGAGTGGCCAACGCATCTCCGTTCCGCTCGGATGGCCCTGAGGACTGGCAGGGCCAGGCCGTAGCACTCCCGTGGGATCTTCCAGCAGCTCTGCTGAACTGGGCTCTCCCACGACTCGGGGTTCCCTCAGAACCAACTGCCCCATCCAGCCACCCCGGTACCCACTGCCGCCGTCCCAAAGACACTCCAAGAGCCCCAGGCTGTCTCCGTGTTCCCATTTCTGCAGTGCCACCCAAGCTCTGCCTCCCAAGAGGACGATGGACGCCGCGGACAAAGCCGGGAGCAGCACATGCAGGTTTTGCATGCTGCAGAGTACCTCTGCATCAATTCTAACGCATTCAAAAACTGCAGCACGTGCTTCGACACTCCAGCGAAGTTAAAAATCCCACACTTGATTCTTTGGGTACAATTGTCAGCCCAGCTGCCAGAATTCCTCTGCACAAATCCACGGCTGCACGTGCTGCGCTCCCGCTGCTCAAGTTATTTGCTGGACTAGAAAAAACAACAATAATCTATATATTGATTGTATAAAATATCACACTGCTAAATCCATCTGAGGAGATTTCTGGGATTCCTTGCAGGAGCCTGTCTGCCGCCCTCCCACCCCAGAACACTGCGGCCCGAGACGTGGCCAGGAGCAGGGCAGCTGTGTGACCTCTCCTCATTTAGCAAACTGTGGTCCCTTGCCAAGAGGATCAGTTACAGCTGCCATGCTTTAACGAGCTAATGTAAAACCTTTAGCTGAATCTCCCTAATTGCATTTAAAGCACCATATATATATATATATATATGTATATATAAATCTTCTGAAATAGCTTCCACATGTTCTTCAATTCCAGACCTCTCTTTAGTTACGAAAGGCTGAGAGAAGCGTGCTCAATTCTGCTGAGACGTGCGTCCCACCGATTCCCACCACAAAGCCCAACCTGGGTTAGGCTCCTAGTTCCTTTTTAATAGCCAAAAAGTCCTAAAAACTCATCCCAGGCAGTGGCATGTGAAAAGGAAAGAAGTAAAAGGCCTGAAGAACATGCTGGAGGAGCTGGAGCCCCCTTCCTGGGTTTCCCATAGCTCTGAGCAGCCAGTCCTGGCTGTGTGCCCTGAGCATCTCAGCTGAGATGCATGGAGTTTGCGCCCAGAGACTCCGTAATTGGCCAGAAATTAAAATAAATGGGAATAAAACTTCTCTTGTACCTAATCGATAATAGTAATATTACTTGAAAAAAGACAAAATCTCTTTATCTTTGCTTTCTCTGAAGACTCTATCAGCTAAGCAGGGCTGTAGTTCATTAATAGCTACTGAAATTATGCCTACTTTCTCAGCTGGTTTTTTTTGTACTATCATTGACATTTTAGTCAACAGCATACTCTCCCAGGACAAAATACAGTTTGCGATAACGTAATGAATGTGCCAAAACAATTACTAATGAACTAGAGAAGCAGCACAACCTTTTTTCTGGACCCCCCAACACAGCCCTTTGACAATTTTCTTCCCAGGTAAATCACACCTACTTGGATGCCACCAGGACCAAGGACCAACACAAACAGAGCGGAAGCTCTGAAGAGCAAAAAAGAAGTGAGGAGGTCTGCCCGGCAAGAAGTGAGGCTCCAAGGACTGACAGCACAAACATCGCTATGGTCCTGCCCCCAGCACTGGCAGGATCCCACCAAATCATGATGCTGAACTACTGCTCATCACGTTAACCTGTGTGTTTCATTCCCTAACCGCAACAAACAACTACTAGGAGCTGCCTGGGACAAGTCCTCCATCGACTGAAACTCCTCTCATGGCTATTTTTGAGGGCTGTCCCCCTTTTCCTATACGCTGTATGGTGCTTTACACTGCTTGGAAGAGTCACTAGAGGACCACCGAGTCTTCTTGGGCTCTATATTGTGGTTCACACCCAGATAGAGGAGCAGCAGTCATCGGTCTGTCAAGACATTTTCCAAAATAAATGGGCCGTACGTGTGATTTTTAGATAATCCCACAGAAAGAGCCAAGACTAAAATTTCCCTCTAGATTTCACAGTGTCTAAGTCTTGCAGCTATTCAGACATGGTTTCTATTTAAAGAAAATGAAACCTTCCCCTGTTGATAATGTTCTATTCTCAGGTATCACCTGCTCCTCCGTGCCACCCCCACATAGACACTGGAAGAAATTGAGAAAGCTGTTGCTGACAGATGACTGCGTAGAGGGGATAACAGACACGCCGTCATTCATGTAGGAAAAGGGAAGCTGGAGCCGTGACAAACCAGTGTGGCACTGACTTCTGCTGCTGGGAATCACACTGTCACTCCTACGTTGTGCAACTTGGTTCATAGTTGTCAAAGCAGGCGTTCACTTACATACCTGCTATAATAAAATTAGTCAAAATCATATCTTCCTCTGTAGCGCTGGAAATATTGTCATATCTAAATTTTTCAATTTTAGTGCAAACATTTGGCAGACACTACAAAAGACAAATGGAATAATGTTGTGAGGCTTTATATAATGCCACATCTGGAAAAAAGATGCTGCCTATATTTGTGTGTCAGTGTAAATACACATCATTTAACACTTAAGTAATAAAAATCTGAGCATTTTCAAATCTTGCAAAACGGCCAACCTGAAGCATCGAAATCTTGTCGCACAGCTCACCACCAATGGCCATCACACAGAGTGTTGTATCACTTCTTGAACCTTAGACTTGAAGGAAAAGAAACGTAAATTTTTTTTTGAAAGAAAACAGCTGGAAAGTCTTTAAGGTGTCACAGGAATATAATCATCCTTGAGGGATGCTAACAGAAATCATGATCCAATGGGAAAAACGAGAAGGGGACTTACAACTCAAGTTAGATGGGTGACTCGCCAGCTCCCTCTGACAACTTTTTAGGTGGCCTGTAGATGGAGAGGGAAAAATAGGGATATTATGCATGCATGGTGGAAAGGCAAGTAAATTCTTAAGGGAGAATCCATCGCAGATGGACAAGTCGTGTTCTATTTAAACCAATTGAGTATATCAACATGGCCAACCTCTCTTACCTGAGGAAATACATCCTACACTCACTAACTGGGCAAAAGCAAGAGGATCTACAGTGCATACCTTAGGGATGGGATGGGTTTGGGTGGCTTGTGCAGCTGAGTCCCACAGACTCCCCCAGTGTCACCCCTAACAGCCCGATCCGCTGGCTGTCCCCCACCCCAGCCAGGGGTGTCAATTAACCAGCACAGCCCAATGTTCTCACGTGATATCGTCCCGGCTGTGAAACCACATCCAAACGTTTAGAAACCGCCACGTGGCACAGTAAAATACAGCGAGAGCATCCTGCGCGCTTCCTCGCACAAAGTAGGTGACCCACTTTCCACGCGTATTGTTGGAGTGTTTCATTTTCTAACCTTTCCTCTTGTATGACCCAGGGGACAGCCCTGCTAGTGTTCTCCTCCAGTAATGGCCCCATTCTGCAGCCGCGTGCAATAAAGCGGTGTCAATTCTCAGCCCTGCTCCCACTAGAGCGAATGGCAAAACCCCTGAGCGTTTGGAGGAGCCCAGGCTCTGGGTTCAGCAACCCCCTGCTCCAAAGCAAGGAAAGAACTCACTTTTTACCGAGCGTCTTCACACGCGGAATACTATTCAAACACATTTATGACTTTTGAATGGATGTCTTCAGCTGGAACCTCAGAGACAAGCGCAGAGGGTTTATCTAGTGGTAACAAAAGCCTCATGGCATTTCTTAGATAGAAAGAAAACCGAGTTTAGCAATTATTCATAGCCTTCCATACATTCTTGCAGACAGTCAAGCTGACTTGGCAGACTGAAGCTAATTGGGTTTACAGTAGAATGAAGCTTTGATTGAAGTGCCTCACTGAAAAAAAAACCATAAAATATTACACACACACCTGCATACCCCAATAATATTACTCTGCAGCATGTAAAACAACCACCCCACATATTGCCAAAGAAGAAATGCAGAGGTTTCTATTGCTTTACCAAGCAAAGCCCCACAAGTGAATAATTCTGAGCAGTTTGATCTGCTGTATTCTGATCCATAATTTAGCGGCTGCAGAAAGGCTGTGTGTGGCTGACATTTCAGGCAGCTTTTGAAGTTCACGAAACCCCTGCAGTCACCGAGGGGAGGGACCCTGCGCGGGAAGCCAAAGCGGGCACTGAACAAAAGGTGGGTGGGAAATGGCTCCAAAGTTAATGCACAAAAAATTGGTTACAAAAAATGGGAGAATGGAAATTAATGTAGCCTCGAGTTTACCAAGTAAATAATTCAAATTCTACCATGGTGATTTATGAAAATAAAAAGACATTTAGCGAGCCCAGCAGGCAGCAGGTGCTGCTATTTTTACATTTTAAGAGCAAAAATAAAAATGCAGAAGCTTTTGCTTCACTGGGCTTTTTTTCCTATTTCACGGTTACAGTTTAAAAGAAAAGAGCTCCCATGTGCTTCAGGAATATGCTATGCTCAGCAATTTTGCTGCTCAAGCGAAGGTTGCACAACCATCTCCATCACTGTTTGTGCCATGGGTTCCACGCACCCACTGGAAAACCCTTCCAGGCATTCCTGGGAATGAACGGTTCTAGGAAAGGTTTTACAGAAATGCCATGACAACCTACACATTTCAGAGGACAAAACATTTTTGCAACAGCCTGGTGTGGGACAGCACTCAACGCAAACCTGCTGTTGACCACCTGCTCTTCAAGAGCTTTCCTAAACCAATACGTGTATAATTTCACATAGGAATTCAGATCACGGACCCAATCTCGGTAACAACTCTGGTAGCTTTGCGGGGGAAAAAAAATCCAAAATAGTGGCACGGTATCTACATTCCTGAAGAAAATGGAAGATGGAGACATGCAAAGACAAGACAAAATGAAATGGAAGATGGAGGCTTCATGGGAAGAAAGAGGAGGCTCTGCACAACAGCTAGGATGGGAAACAGGAAAGGTAAAAATGCAAGAACAAAGGCTAAGCTGGTTAAAAATCCCATTATTTTAATAGAATCACAGAAAGGTTTGGGTGGGAAGGGACCGTTAAAGCCCATCCAGTCCAACCCCCTGCAAGGAGCAGGGACATCTCCAACCAGATCAGGTTGCTCAGAGCCCCGGCCAACCTGGCCTGGAATGTTTCCAGGGATGGGGCATCCACCGCCTCTCTGGGCCGCCTGGGCCAGTGCCTCACCACTCTCGGCATAAAACATCTCTTCCTTATGCCCAGTCTGAATCTGCTCTCTTTTAGTTTAAAACCATTACCCCTTATGAACTTCTGTTTATGAAGTCGTGTCTCCTCACCCTCCTGTAGGAAGTGGTTTATAGACAACTAGTGCAACGGAGATAAGCTGACTGACTTCGACTTCAGGCTCAGGCACCGAGTTAGGTATCATTTCCTCCTCTCAGGGGCAACCACTTAAATGCAGCCATGTTTAGGGGCAAGCAGCAGCTGGCATCAGTAAAAATAGACTTGAAAAAAATCAGAGAAGGAAACTCTGAGGTGGAAACCTTACTGACCTGAGCAACTTCTGGTAACATAGGGAAGGAGCTGCACTGCACATCTTCCCTGCCATTTAGTTCTTCTGTCTTATTTATTTGATGGTTTCAGAAGAAAATCCAGTCTTTAAAGCATCTGCCAGCTTTATCAATCAGCATCCACTGGACTAGGCCGTGCTGCACATTGACACCTTCTCCATTGACTTCCCTATGGTTCATTGTGTGAAAATGCCTAATTAAGGGAAGAAGATGAGATTTTTAGGAAGTAAACCTTGTGACTTTCAGTGGAGGAAATGCAAGCAGCAGCGCTAAATCACAAGAGGTGGTAAGTACAGGCAGAGAGGTGACTTTGAAGGTAAACTGCTGCCTCAGAGTGTCGTGAGCTCTCAGAGGTTTAGACTTCAAAATTACACGTCTCAGACACCGTACGTTTGCAGCCTGACAGCAGGATTCCCCCGGAGAGGCTGAGGAAGGATCCTTGCAGTACTGCGCACAATGCTTTGTCACATCAAAAAGCCCAGCAGACAGTGATTGCAGATCAGAGGAGCTTAGAGCTATTAAATTCAACAATTTGCCACTCTCCAGACGTAAACCGGGATAATTCACTCCACGAGCGTTAATAAACAACCCTGCTTCTTAAACGCAGCACCACGTGCGACAGATGGATGGACTGCAAAGTCGGATTTGTGTTTTGGACAACATGCAAACCAGAGCATGAAAACTCCCCTGAAAAACCCCAGCCAGCCCCACATGAAGATGTGCAGCAGCCCGCAGCCCCCACACGCTGTGCGGGGATGGAGCTGGATCGGGGGACGGCACTGACCGGGCAGCCCCGGCCACCAGCATCACTGCTGCTCCCACAGCCAGGATGTCCGCCCGAGGCTCAGCGATTCCTGCCTTGCTGAAAAACCACAGCCAAGGGCAGGAAAAGGGGCTGCTTCGTTTATCCTGAAATTGGCCTTTCCCTGAATGGTTTGCTGTAGTTTCATTCCCATGAACGCGCTGCCCGGACACGTCCCAGTGAGAGCTTATGTGTCTGCCTTGTGTAACGCTGAACCAAGTCGTGACCTTGAAAAGAGAGAGAAATTATCTCCTGAGACGATTTAGCGAAAAGACAAGAGAGGTACGAACAGACATGGTCTAACACGCTTTCTCCCTGGATTCGGAAGGGCACGGAGAGCCTTCCCGCAGGGATTTTTGTGAGCTGGTCAGGTTAAATCCTACAGAATGCTTTACAAACTCTGCAGAAAGTCAGTAAGCTGAGTTTCCATCAACTGTAAACTCCCTCTCCTCCGTATCCAACTGAGGCAGCGAAAACACAGCCCCGCAGTCCCTTCAGGAGTGGGTTCTATCACCCTGCTTAAACAGCAACTCAATTAGCTGACTCCGCGCCTTCGCCTGGGCGCTCGGCTCACCGCAACGGGATGGGGTGAGAACACGCAGGACCGACCTCCCTGCATGCAGGGACGGGGACGTGCATGGTCCGCCGTCACCCCCATCTCCTGACACCCCCGGACGCCACGGCCAAGCCGGCGGGGCCGTGCGGGATGGTGCCGTACCGGGGCGTTGTGCCACAATCAGCTGCGCAGTCACCGACAGATGTTGCTGTGGCAATTGGAAATCATTTGGCCAGCATTAAAAATAACAAAATAAACTCATTTTTTAATGACACAATGCATAAAATGCCTGGCTTCTGCTGGGAGCCCAAATTTGGCCCGTTTGGTTAATTTGATCAGATGCCACGAGCGACAGCATGATTTGAAACCACAAGTCATTTTTCTCCTTGGAAGAGTGGATAACTGAGTCTATTAATCTGACAATACATTTAAACTGAGTTATTGTGACAAGGGACTTCCATTATCCATTTCATCTAGTTGCAAACTGTCAGAATAAATCTCAGGGGCTTAGGGAAAAAAGCTGCCTGCCTTTGTTTGCTGTTTTTATGTGCCACAACAGTTTAGATTTGGTTCACTTTAACTCATGATACTGTATTGCTGTATGAGGGGAAGCTCCCAGAGAACCTAGTACAGAAAAAAGCAAATTTATGATCATCAAAGTTTTTTTTTTTTTTTTAAAAGGAGTCAGGATAGTAAGATTTACCCACAATGGCAGTATCTTGACATTGACCTCAACAACCTTTTTTTCCTTACCCATTTCTGGTTTTTAACTATTACTGGTTCTCCCTTTGGAATCAATTAACAAATACTTTTGGAAATGGAAAAGCACTTTCCTAAAGCTCTGGTTTTATCTTGCTTGTAAAGCAGGTTGAGTTAAATAGTTAAAACTCTTACAATCAGAAATGAACCAACATGAGGCATAAAAGAGTAAGCAATGGTATCAAGCTTAAGATGTCCAACTGGAATTCAGAAGAGGGATTCAATACCACAGCTCTACTACGGACTTCTTGAATGCCGTTTAACTTACTTATTCCCCCATCAGTTAGGCAGATGATGACACTTTCTTATTAGCCATTATTTCCTTGTTTTTGTAACTAAACCTGTTCTAGTAGAAAAACTGTATTTATTGATGCAACTGGCCAAGAAGTGGGACAGAAAGGAGATAGTTTGGGGAAGCCAATGTCACTCACGGCCTGCACAACAGACACGCGAAATTCAGGATAAATTCAAGCCCCCACATGCAGGCAGATGTACAAATGAACGAAGGTAGGCCAAGGCTGCCTGGGGAGCTTGCTTTTCACCCATCCCCACCGACCGCAGCCCTGGCCAGTCCCCCACCGACTGGGATGTTTGAAGGTTTCCTTCTGCGGTAATGACACTTTAACCTCTGTCTAGCACTTTGTTGTCAATTATTCCCCTTAAGTTTCATTTCAAAGCCACTGTGAGCTGCAGGAAGTCTGGAGAGTGGCAGATATATGCACAGCAACACCCTCCCCCTCCCCACTCCACTTTAATTACACCCTTTACAGATAAATATTAGTTTTGAGAAGTGTATTTTAGAGGTTTTTAAGAAATGCTAAAAGCCGGCTGTGCTCCCATGCAAAACACATGCATAAGCTCAAAACCCAAGTGTACTGGAGGAAAAAAAAAAAAAAAAAAAAAAAAAAACAAACCCACCACCA
>WHYT01016900.1:38890-55916 GCA_009806455.1 Tetrax tetrax
TTTTTTTTTTTTTTTTTTTTTTTAACCAAGCCATGTTGCCACAACCCTCAGCCAGTTGTCCCTACAAACACATCCTTTGAGCAGAGTTTGTCACTGATTTCAGCTGAGCCACTCACGTGCCTGGAGGCAGGAGCGGTTCAGGCCCGACGCCACGGGCCGTAGGGACCCTCTGATTAGTTCAAGGTTCGCTTTGCTTTAGTTTCCACATCTCAAACCTAGTCAGTGCCCTGGGTGACAATTACTATAAACAGGGTATTGTGATTTACTGTAAATAAGAAAAAATTGTATGTAAAACTATCACCTTAGTTTCTGCTTACTGACTGAATCTGTATGGCAGAGAGGAGCAGCAGAAAAAGCAGAAATTTGCAGTAGAGACACATCTCCAAGAAGGCAGCACAAATATTATGAAGTATCCCTATTAAAATCCGGAAATCATAAAATTTTAACGTACATTTTACAGCTTTTATGCAATACGCTTTCAGGAATAGGACATGCAAGAGACACGGGGCCGGCTGTACCTGGGGTGAGAACTGGCCAGGATACTGAGATGTTGCAAGGCCTCTCCTCATCTATTTACTGTCCAATTCAATATTTTTAATTCCCCCCAATTTGGTTCAGAGCAACCTACACCACTATCTGTAAATGTCAGCTCAGACACAGGCCGGCCTGGCACCGGGACGCGCCTGCCCCTGGAAAAGGGCTGGTTCCAGGGATGCAAAGCCAAGAAACGG
Organism: Tetrax tetrax; assembly: GCA_009806455.1. NCBI lineage: Eukaryota > Metazoa > Chordata > Aves > Otidiformes > Otididae > Tetrax > Tetrax tetrax. Next base: position 39,622 of record WHYT01016900.1, read on the forward strand.
TGACACGGAGCTTCCCATCCCTCGGATGCTTCCCATCCCTTCCCGGATGCTTGGCACGCGGGAAGAAGCGAGCAGCCTCTTTGATGCTTTGCACATCGCTGAGCTCGGGCACGAAAACCCAGCCCGCTGGCCCCATTCCTGCCTGTAAAATTCAGCTCGCGCCCCTGCCCCATGGGGTCTGGCAGCACTAAGGGGGCCTTAACATCTGTAACTGATGCACGTGCTGCTGACAAAGGGGCACATGAGCCTGCCCTGCCAACGCAGACCACGATTTCTAAGCCTCTGGTTCAGGATTAAACCATCGTATCTCTCTAGCCTAAGCAAAAAGGCCCAGTGCTTGCTGCGCCTGGTTTACAGCCTACTCTTTTCCTCTCCAGTCTTTTCCTCTCCAGTCTGATGATGGTTGAAGTCTGAGAGACAAAAAGGTCAAAGTTGTAAAATAACTGCTGTCTCCTTCTCCTTTCCTTCCCTGCAGCTCCAAAAAAAAAAAAACCAACAACCAAAAAACCACCAAGCAAGAAGTGCACTTCCAGTTTTTCAAAGGAAAAGGAATCTCCACCTTATCTACCTCATCATTTCTGTAGAAGCAAGGAACACGTTACCACCTCATGGAGATCCTTCTCCTAGTCTCGCAGTAAGCGTCTTCACACTTGGCGCTGCTGACAGAAGACAGCAAAAAGAGAGGTAATGAAACAGAGCTGGAAAAACGTCACAGTTAGCTTCTCCTCCAAAAACATCCACACAACCAAAGACTAACCAAGATATTCCTTCCTTGAAAATGGTTTAAATGAACGAGATTATCAACACTTATTTCAGACTATGTCATTCTGTTTCTGCAAGGCGCTGTGAAGCTCCTGGTTGGTGCCAACACAGAGATAACATTGAAACACACCGGCTAGATCGTGGGCATAAATCCCCGTCTCCAGTGGAATTCCAAGGACTGTGATGAGTGGGAAGTGACAGGATTTGGGCTGTGTTAGAAGAGACAGTGCCTTTAACAACCATCCCCTTGTTTCTTCCAGCCTGCACTGGAGCTGGCGATAGAGCATCACTTGACCCACCAAAGGTTTCACCAGTACTTCATGGTGCGTTCCCTGCTTACCAGCTACAGCTGGGATGAACGCATCCAGGAGGTGGGGCTGGGGATCAGTTCCCACCCAAAATGGGCAGAAACACTTCTCTTTGCACAGAATGACTCAGCTGCAGAAACAGCGCAGTTGTTGGGGCTAATTCGATGCAGCTTATACTATGTTGTGGAGAGGCAAGAAAATTATTTGGAGGGTTTGAATGAAGGACAGTGATAGATATGTTTGTGGAATTTACATTAAAATAAATCACTTCTGATACACAGTTTTTCTTCCTCTGACATAACCATAGACATCTTTAAAATAACATGGCTTATTTTTTGAATGGGGGTATTTCTTTCAATTAAGTAGTATAAAGCATCAGATCTAAACAGAGCTGTAGGCAAGGGATTTGGATATTTAGAATTATTCTGCATTAGAATTACACCAGCTCTATAGTTCTATATTGTACTCAGACATTACATGAAATTAGGCACAACAGGGAGAAAGAGTCAATCAGTCCTGGCTAAGGAATTGAGATAATAATGACTCATTTGACGAGATTGCTCTGGAAAATTAATAATGATGGTGGTAATTACTAACCTGGGATAGCTGCGGTGCTCATTATTCTCCTTTTACTCTATTGAATGTTAAGTATTATGAAGACGTTTGTAAGAAACAGTCTTGTCTGCAGGCTTTCAATCACAGACAAGGACTTTCCAAGAGGTCTGAAATCCGTCCTCCTCTTACCCTCACCAGGACTCAACCCCCAAACAATTACAATATTTGATATATGGCAAAGAAAAAGGAAAATAAGGTATTATTTGCAAGGGTTAACATCTTGCAAGCCTGACTTGTGGCCGCTCTGCTGCCTCTGCTCACTCAAGCTGAGGAGCTGGCCCACCACCTCCTTTGGGGAGGGAACAGCTGATGCATCTGAGGATCTCGTTGTTTCATTACCCGTTTTACCACCTGAGTCAGCAATCAGTCTTCTTGCTGACAACAACTAAAAGCGACACCTTTTACAGCCCATCAACCCAACTCCTCAATCAGTCAGACACGTCAAAGTCAAAGGGAGCAACACCGAGGGCAGGAGGTCCCAGCTGGGGAACTGGGAGACACCGCGAGCCGAAGAGCTCATCTGAGGCATGGTGGGGATAGAAAACATTCCTTAAAACAGCCACAGAGAGATGCTAGGCCCTGAAGAGCTGTGAGTGACTAACAATAAGGACAACTAGCAGCTGTGCTCTCCAACATCTGTTCCATGCCCCACAGAGCACATTGCACAACTTAGTTATATTTTAGGAGCATCAGCAGAGGGTCTGGTCTGCCTTCTGGTGAGCAGCAAGTGATGACACTGAACGCCCTGTGACGTGCAGGAGAAGGGAAAAAAAGTACTTCCCTGGTCACGTTGAAGGGCAACAAATTTCTAATTTTCTGAAAGGCAAAGGTTTCTTAAAGCAGCAGCTAATTCCTCGATTGAGGAATTTTGTACTTCTAGCCAACTTTCCTAATTACTCCCATTTTTCTGCCAAATTCTTTTTCCCAGCTGATTTAGCCCCAAATTGCTTTCAGCCCTATGATACGGGCTGTCTTAAGGCACCCTACATACACATCACTGTTTTTTTACTTTAATCCCTTAGTAACCAAGTTGTGTTGTATGCTAATTCCATCTTCTTCTGTCAAGATTGTCAAACACACAATTTTTCCAGAGGGATTCTTGAATTTAAGAATCTCACCTATAGATTTTCAAAATTTGGAGCACCTTTTAGTACTAGAAATACAAGCCATCGATTTGAAGTCTCCTGTCCTAAGGCAGCTTTCCCCCACCACCGCTAGCCCTGCCGCTCTCCAGGGAGCTGTAACACTATTTTGGGGCCCCAGCTGCACCCTCAGCCTGCCCAGGCTCAAGCAAGAAGCAGTGGTTAAAGCTGGTCAAGCATCCCTGCCTCGCCCCTGCCACCTCTCGAAGGGCTCGCTGTGCTCAGGCAACGCGGTACCCAGACACCCCAGGGGACTTCATCCCGCAGGGATGTTCCTCTGTGTGATCCACCTGATCCTCTCTGCTGCCGGGATTTCTACAGGCAGGGACATCCCAGTGAGACAGCGCAGATCAGAGCGTTGTCCCTCAAAATACTTAAACCCCAGCGAGCCATTACTGGGAAAAGGCAAGGCTTTTTTATTTACAACTGTAGCATCATTAATGCCACTTATCATTATGATTTCACCTCCTTGTTGTTCTGCTAAGATTGTTTTCAAACAAGGTGAGAACAGTGATGTTCACTGTGCGTGCAATTCTATGAAATGACAAGAACAGGGGGTGTGAGCTCTGCTGGGGTAAAGGAAGATGATGACAATTGTTAACTGCAGCCTCTGCTTGCAGGCATCTTGTTTAGCTCCTCGAAAAAAAACCCTGTCACCCAGGCTGGCGGCTGCACCACGCATACACCCAATTATTCTGGTACAGTGTGGTATGACAAAATCAATCCAGCCGTTCAAGCCAAACAATACACTTTTAGTTTAGAAATCCAGTTTTCTTTTACACCTCTTTCGCCCCATTGCCAGGACAGATCCTGGCTCGTTAGCGTTACTGAAATCCACCTTCCAGAGAAAGTGGGATTTGGATCTCCAGGGTTGGTGCCACACACATCAAATGGTTTATTTTATTAATCTGTAGCAAGGCCAAATAAATACCCAAACAGGCTACATTTGCAAAGCTCCCCTGGTGTGCTAGCTCTGACCACTGCCTGAATATTTTAAAAATAACCACAAAGAGAGCTCACCCTGTGCATTGCTCATAACGAGATTTCACAGTGTTTATGAGAGGAGGTCAACAAAATCAAGTGAGACACACAAAGTCAATAGTAAGCCAAGAATTACAAAGGAGATCCTGTGACCAGTAACCCACCAGGACAAAGCGACCAGAGACCTGGCTGCACGTCCCCAGAGCCAGCAGGTCTGTCACACTGACTTCTCCATGCTCTGCCCAAAGACAACCACCATCACGCCTGGGTGCCAGCAGCCCTCATAAACCACTCACAGGAATCACTACGGCAGCAGCACTTGCATTTCCCCAAGGAATCGAGGCCAAACGGAGCTTTCCCAAAGAATTCAGGCCACAGTCACGCTGGATGTTGAACTCTTTTGAGCATCCCACTGTAAGTGTCAGTACGGAGCTCCTCTTACCAAGCACTTCTCACCATCAGTTTTCCCAACAGCAAAGTGCGTATTTGAGAGCCTGACTTCAGCTACAAGTGCGAAACGTTGAAAATAACTGGCCTGAGCAGGTGGGAAATCCATCAGCCTGAAACCAGGGATCCCGGAGCAAGGACAAACAGCTGTTCTGCAGCACAAACACCTTTCATAGCTTACCTGCACCGCAGCAACACGTTAAATCTCTGTCTCTGCTTGCAGCTGTGCTCAGCCAAGACTGAAACAGTCGTTTATATAGCGATGTCCACCCGGGAGGGTGTCACCTGCAAGCACATTGCAGGAGCAAGCTCAAATTTAGTACACTTACCATCCAGGCTAGAACACTTCAAATGATCCATGTCTGCTCTGTGCACTTCCTTCTGCAGCGTAAACAAAGGTACCAAATTCCTGTTCAAAAGTGCACGCAAGCTCAGAGAGTTAATTATTGTAATTATCAATTGAACAGACCCGGAATGCTAATCTGTTATAAAGCAGTCTTTTAATTGGTGTTAAATTGTCATTAGCCTGCCGTTCCCCATGTTATCAAGCTGACCTGGAGCACAAGACTGTTCAAAAACCAATCAATTTCTCATTTCTGTCAAAAACTGATTGCACATTTGGAGAAGAAGAAGAAAAAAAACTGCATATCTGGAACTGAATTTACTCTTGACAACAAAGGAAAACAATTCTGCTGTTTTAAATTGCAGCTTTTTGAAACACGCAGGGCTGTACTTGTACGTACCTTCCATGTACTCGTTTTTGTCTTGCTCTTTCCAGCAGCGCCCGCTGACGCCGACCCTCCCAGTGCTGCCGCGGGGCCTCGCCTCTGCCAGCTCGGGTGCTCATCGCTGCCAGGGCACGGGCTCTACTCCCGAGCTGCAAATCTGCAGGCGGAGCAGGAGCTTTCCTCCTGGTGCCCAAAGCCACAAGCCTGCAGCCTTCTCCATTATGGAGTCTCCATTTCTTGACCCACCAAGCATGGCCTCTGGCCGTTCCTCCTTCGCTATCGCTGGGGGCTTAAGGTCTGGTACCTGCAGGGTCCCACACATCCAGGAATAGCGACGATCAGCACCCAGAAATCACTCGAAAAGCACCAGAGCTGTCCCTAATGAGGTCCCTGGGAAGAAAAACAAAAAACAAACAAACAAACAAAAAGGGCAGGTCTCAGTCTTGTCTCTTCCACTCAAAAAAGTAGCTGCCTTCAGTCTTCGGGCTTTTATTTATAGAAGTGGAGACAGAAGATTGGCTTAGTAATTTCTTAGAGATCAGTTATAAAATCTAGGTGCCCAAGAGGGCAATGAACTTCCGCTTAAATATGTTCCAAGAAGGAGAGATGGTATTTCAATTTCAGACTATCATAGAGAAGGCAGCGCTGCTGACCGTGCTCTCTTCCCCAAAAGCCGATGCCGAAGTGGCACGACCTGCTAGAGTGCTTCTCAGGGTGTCTCACCTGACATTTATCCATACCAGTATTTCTTTCTTTTTATTTTATTAAGTACCCAACTTTAAAAGTTCAGGGAAACTTAAAATGACTTTTAGAAAGTCCAAAAATTATTCATTTCACTATGGAGCAATCTGAAATACCTGCACGTGGCCTCCCTCTCCCTGTGAGAACCACTGCACCCATTTCAGCATCCCTCACCAGAGGATACAGGGCAGAATTTTCCAGTTTGACAGATGGGCACGAGTTTGAATAGGGGACAAATGAATTTTCTATATGCAAAGCAGAACCTCTTGGTGTTCAGGTACCTTTACAATCTGGTCTAGGACATCAGGTAAGGGGAAAAAAAGGCTCAAAGATTTAGAAAGCCTATGGAAATAGTGACTTGCTGTTTCCTGAGACTCTTTCCAATGTGTTTTAGTGACAATTAGGAAAGCAAAGTCATCTTCATTTAGAATTATCTCCAGTTTTTCTTACCTGTCTTTGTACTCCTTGCCAGTGCACAGCTGTTGTTCTGGCTCGTTTACGGCAGTTTTCACTTTCCTTCCACGATCCTCCTACCACCTGCCTTTCCATGTTGAAATACTAACCAGATCACTGCAGAAGTACAAAAACCAAGGAAATAAAACTTTCAGTGCCATCAGTAATAAACATAGAAAGTTTCTAGAAGCAGGAATCCATCCAATTCAATGTCTTTCACTACCAACGGCTATTATTCCTCCATTCAGGTTCCGAGACATCTGACTATTTATCACTTTCTTTCCTTACACCAGTAGAATACCCAATATACCTGCACGAGCCTCATTTCTCCCCTTCCTCAAAAAATGTGCTAGTCATCTTCTATTTGATACCCTTGACTGCCACACAGATGTTCATCCACAGAAAATTCCCATTTGTTTTAATCCGTAAGACCCTGTTACATTGATAAACCGATCCACATGGCAACCAGCCATCCCATTCCTTTTTCCTGGGAGCAGACAAGCTAAGAGGCCAACATCACTTCTCTGCAGAAAACATAATCCCAGAATTGCCCATCCAGCAAGATGACTTCTTTGTCAGCATCTTCCACCTGAACTGGAAGTCAAATTAATTCTCACTGCCAACAGATAGCTCTTCAAGAAGCTCTAACGCAGACCATCCGTACTGTCTGTCAACTTCTATCTCTCTGAATAATTTTCTTGGCAGTAGCTGCTGCATAAAAGTCATACATACCTATACAACTTCTCCACATTACACTGGAGAGTATGCAGTGGTACCAGCGACCACATTTTTTTGGCAGGAGATTAGAAAATCGTCAGTCCCTGGCTTTTTCTCAGCCTGCCCTATCACAAGCAGAATTTATTGTTGCTGGGATACTGTCACTGGGATATTCACTGGGCATTTTGCTTTGCTTATCTTTTTACTCTTCGAAGTGTGACATATTCCCTGCCTTTTATCTAACTCCCTCGTTACTATTCCACCCATTGCTTACACTTTACAGTTCCTCCAGTTGCCTTCATGTGATCTTGCTGCCTTTTTTTTTTCCGCCGGTGACTTCAAATTCCGCTTCCGTGCCTGTTCCTTTTACTGCAATAAAGGAAAATAAACCTATACAGATGGAAAGCTACCTCTTCCGCTGCTCGGGAAAATGGACTCCACAACACTCCTCTGCACTACAGGAGACACTTGGTTGGGCTTGGAGAAGACTGACGAGCATAAGGACAGCTGTCAAAATCAGAAATGTCTATTGTAGCTTCCTCTAGACTTCAATCACATTTGGTTTTACTTTATTGATATGCACCGATATGGTCCAAAACAGATACAGGGAGTGAGCAAAGACCAACGGCAAGTTTCTGCTGTTTCAGGACATTAAGATCTCGCTCAGCATACTCGTTCAAGGGAGTGGCTCCTCTGAGCACCATTCTCCTAGAGAATGAACAAACGAGTAAAGAAATACATTGTTACATTGATTTGTAATTTGTCCTTAATTACTTTAGGGTGGAAATCAAGATGAGAAGATTTCTCTAGGACTGTTAAGAAACTGTTTTAGGACAGGGAAAATAATTAAAACCTGTCCTTTACCTGTCGGGATGCCTTGGACTCATTGCTAATGGCTTTTCACAAGTGCTGACAGCGATGTTTACGGGAAAAAAAGGAAAACCAGAGAATGCCATGAAACGGTATTTGAGCATTGTTTCTATTTTCTGAATATACTGGTCAAAGATGTACAGCCTTTCCTTAACAGAAGGCATGCAAAAAGCGCAGGGATCTCTCATTCCTTGGATGGTTGGTCAGGACGTACTGTTCAGCAGATGGACACAAGTGTGTTTCTTCTGCACTGCATGAACGTCCTTCCTTACAGGCGTTTGCTTTCCACACTCAGCCGAAGGGGCCTGTTGGGCGATCAGAGACACAGAAACGCAGATGACTGGCTTGCTGCTTCTGTTTCTTTTGGCAAGAAGTTGGGTGCTAATTTAAAACAAAGCGTTGGCTTTTTTACGGGGTGTGTGGGCTGGCAGCCTTATGCTTGCAAAGGCATGCAAGGCTACAGGCAATTTTTTTTTCTCTTTTATTTATTTATTTTTTTTTTAAATAAACCCAAAAGGCCCATTCTCCATGTCCATCAGTGTAAATGCTGTAGAGAAGTTCCCAGTTAGTGACTGTGCCTCAGCTCCTGTTGAAGGTGACAGTGAAACTCCTAAGGCCACGTTGTTTTATGACTTCAAGTACCAACATTTTTCCCCCACATAAGAAACCACATTGACTGGCACCATTCATTGCATTAGAAACTCCTGTAAAGAAGCCACGTCTACTGGGACAGCCTGATGAACCAACTTTGGAGCTTTCCATGTTAATTATTAGCTTTCCATGAGTTAATTATTTCTGACTGCCCCATTTGCTTTGCCATTATTACAGTGGTGCCATGATTTTTCTTTCACATATTGAAATGATGGTTGAAATAACGTATTTTGCACATGTCCTACAAATTCATAAGAGGAACAGTTTAAAATTCAGCAGCTCTAACTTGTTCATTAGGATGCTGAGTTTGATACTGCAAACCAGTACCAGCCTGGTCTGATTAGTTTGTTCATGCATTAGTGGCCTTACCAGGATTTGTCCATTCCGAATGGAGAGCAAACTAAAGCATGAACTTACAGAGAGAAAAGGGCAGCCACAAGCCAGCAAGGAGCTGGCAATGACCAGGAGGGCCCTGGCAATCACCAGCTCTACTAATTACCTAAATTCACTCATTTTCCTACAATGTGAGTAGGTGAGGAACCCAAATAATAATCTGCTGGGGCATATTACATATAACCCTTTGCTGCAGGCAGGCTGTAAAACTACAGGCTGGCTTTTAAGAACTGTCTGGCCTCCACAATTTTATTTTTTTGATGTAGTAATTTCCTAATTAACAATTTCTCCTCTTTGAAGACTTGCACTGGCAAATTGTGGTGGTTCTTTTTTTTTTTTCTTTTCCAACATCAGTAAAATTATTTATTCCATTTCCTCACACAGAGGTTCACTTTGTGTTCTGAACAATGGTAAGAAGAGAACAATACAGGAAAATACACAAAGTTACCCCCTGCCCAGATCAGAGAGAAATTTCTTATCTTTGACACCTGCTGACAATTAATCCTTTGCATGCTTGAATTTCTGATTAGCAGCCCTCCTGTAAGGGGATTCAAGCATGAGATGCCAGCTGCCGTTCAGTGGTGCCCTCTGCCTCCCCGGGCCGCTGGAAGGGGCCAAATCCTGCTCTTTTATTTTATAGCATCCGAAGAGGAACTTCTCTCTTCCCAGTATCCGTGTGATGGTTTCTTTACTGAAAGAGTGGTCAGGCACTGGAACAGGCTGCCCAGGGAAGCGGTGGTGTCACCATCCCTGGAGGTGTTAAAAAACCATGCGGACGTGACACTTCAGGACATGGTTTAGTAGGCATGGCAGTGTTGGGTTGACGGTTGGACTTGATGATCTTGGAGGTCTTTTCCAACCATGATTCTATGATTCTATCCCACTTTAATTGCCAATTTTTCTGCTCAACAAACAAAACCAGCTTTAACTTACGTGCTCCCTACCAGGGACCTCGCTGATGAAGGATCTTTCTCGCTTGCTTGTGACTGCCCATACCCAGTGACCTGCTCCTCCTGCAGAGGCCTGGCGTAGAAAGCAATTACAGCGACAATAATTACATCTGGCAGCTACAGATGACTTGAAAAAAAAAGTTTGTTCTGGAATCTGGAAGGCCAAGGAACCACCTCTAACATCAAATTAACTTGCATTTAAACAGTACTAAGCACAGTTTTCCAGTACGGAGATTTGTTGGAATAGAACAATACCTTGATTTTGCCCATGTGAAAATATTTCTGCACTACACAAAATGAGTCAGCTGTGCACAGTGCAGAAAGCTGAACAGAAATACTGTACAGCAATACTGTGAAGAATACTGCTCTTTGAAGTGCTAGTGGCATTTGGAAGCCATCTAGTGCTTTAAAGAACAGTATTTCATTAAGTACTTCAAAGAAGCTTTAGAGTTGTTATTTCTTATTTTGCTATTAAAACCTGTAAGTTTGAAAATTAATCATTATAAGACCTTTGATGCAAAAATCTATGAATAAAATACATTCTGAAGGTTATTTTCACACTAAGGTAGATTAAAACATTCCTTCATCTCCATTATTAATTTAATGCACATCTCTGGAAGTATCTTAAATATTAGGAATAATATTCTACTAAATAATCCAAACCCCCTGTGGCCTCTTGAATTTTTTTCCATTAACACATTATGATATTTCTCCCTGCTTTCTAGTGACCTTTAAATAAACTTTCCAGGTTACTAATTAGCATGATAAACAATAGATTCCCATTTCATGGGCAATTTCATGGGCAAGCAACCCACCAGAGACAGGCTGCACGCTCTGCAATATTCATATCTGCAGCAAGCATCGCAGCAGCTCTGCAAAATAGATTTTTTTTTTTTTTTTTTTTTTTTCCAGCAGCATCTCTAGGAATATGTGTCAGTATATAACTTCTGATAGCTGAGCTGAATTCTTTCATTAGCATGCGTAAGACCTTGGAGGAGTGGTCTCACGTGGAAGGGGAAAGACACGTTTTAAGATTCCCAGTAACAGCAGCAAATTGCCCTAATGACAGCGGGGACATTTGGTGCGCTGTCGAGGAACAATACACATTGCGCCATCGTCACTGCGAATTTCTTATTGTTCTGTTCTCAGGGCAAGACTGCCTTGCCTCTTCTCAATGATGCTTCATTTGTTTTTATCACAAAATTTTATTTGAAGCAGTTGCTTCGCAGATGGTTTAAAGCTTTTTTTTTTTTTTTTCCCTAATGTTTCAAAAGCAAGAGAAGACAAAATGATTATTGGTATCACGTATAAAACTAGACCCCATCACGGTGCGGTACGGGAGATGAGCGTGGTGGGAACATTGCGGGCACACATGGAGGAGCAGTTTGCACATCTGTGTTATGCTGAATGGTATTTCTGCCTGGCAAGGGCCACGTACCTGCCTGGTTTGCTCCCAAAAAGCCTTGAGGGGCTGACACTTGTCTGATCACACTGGCCACCACAGCTTGCCTCCCTGCTCTGCTCTTGCCCTGTCCTCCCTCACCCTCTATCCTCCCTGTTCTAGGGAGATCTTCAGGACGTGGACAAGCTTCTACCATGCACTGGAACTACCACTAGCACGATGGAGTAGACGCTGCCCCAAAGTTATAGATGTGGATTGTGGAGTCACCAAGTCACAGGGCAACCAAGGGTGGCAGTGGCCTCTGGAGACCACCCCGTCTCACCCTTCATCAAGCAGGGGCAGCTACAGCAGGTTGCCCAGGGCCATCTTGCAGCCCACCCCACCAGCCACCGGTGCAGCCCATATTTCATCCCTAAAGGCCGCCCGTCACCACGTGGTGGTAATTAAACCAACAGTTACTCCTTCCTATATAAATACAGCATAAAAGAGGTGGACATAGGGAAATTTAAGTTCCTCAATATTTTCAAGAAGCAGGGAAGGTCTGAAATGGGAAGGGTTTGGTGTCCCGTGTGCCATGCAGGCATCAGGGAGCAAACAAGGAAGAAACACAACTGTTTTCTTGAACATGCCAAGGCAAACCCACACTGATAACACAAAGGGCTTGCTGCGGCCCCTGGGACGGTGGGAGAATCACACGGGTGGCCACAGGAACAGGGTTCCCAAGCGCCCACAGGCAAATGCACCCGGTGCCCTACAGCCCTTCATCAAGTTTGCGAGCAACAGAGGACAGGAAAATAAACCCTGCCTTTCAACAGCAACGACACAAAAACCAGAAGAGGAAGAACATGAAAGAAAGTAAAAAAAAAAAACAGGTAAAAGCTGCAGGTGCATCAGGGCAGGCTCCCCCATCCCTGGTTTACCAGCCGGTTGCCATAGAAACCCATTACTGCACAGCTCTGGGACCCCAAATACTGCAAACTCCAGCGATGCTCCGGATGCCCGCCCCTCCATGCCATGCCGGGGAAGGTCTGCCCTTCCCCACCGCAACTCGGGCAGTCGGAGCGCGATAGCTGCAGAGCCTGGAGCTCATATAGCAGAGTTTTTCTCGACGGTGTTTGTGCTACTTATTTTAACCGCGTTACAGGCAATCTTTCATTTCACATCCGTACGCCTAGATATGAAAATAACATTATGTGAATCATTTTCTGTGAATACACTTACACTGCAGTACACTAAATAAAGTAAATATTGCATTGATGGAAAAGAAATAACAAAATATTAAAGGAAAAAAATCAATAAATGCTTTCAAATCTCATCCTTCAGCCTTGCTTAACTTTGTTTGGGCAGGCAATAAGCCCCCCGGAGCTCAGAAAGCTGGCACGCTGTGGCACTGAGCTGACCACACTTATACTGGGAGCAGCAGAAGCTGGAGAGGGGAGCAGGTAACCTTCTCCTAGAGATGTCAGCACTTCCCTGGCACCTGGCAAAAAGCAGGGAAGAGAGCAGCTTGGGTTTTTAATAACCCAGGCCTGTGGTAATTAACAATTCATATTCATCTGGGCACCTCCAAACTGGCCCGTTACACCGACTAGTACCAGCTGTAACACTGCTCAGGCTGTAGGATGGGCCAAGGAACCCACCAACATCTTCCTCATTGTTGAAATAAATAAACCTTAGTTCTCTTCACCTTTCTCAAATGGAGATACTCAGCGTCATCTCCATTTTCCAGAGGAGGACCATGGCGGGGGAGCGGGCAGGCTGGCGGGAACGCTGGGTTTCTGCCACGCTCATTCAGAAGGCAGGAGAAGCTGCTGATGTTAGATGTTGTTATAAAGGCCAGTTCACTTTCCAAAGTGGGTCCAGAATTAGGTTAGTAAGTCGATATTTACACACAAGATGATGTGCCCTGGTTTTCTGAAGTGCTGAATACCTGGCCCAGAAGTTCCCTTGTGGGGCTGGAAGCTTTCTTTTTGACACCTTGTTTTATAAAAAGACCATCTGTAGCAGCTAGCTCTGGCTGCTGTGTAATTTAATGCCAGGTTACATAAGCCATTCATGAATAAGCATTATTTTCCATCTATTAAACTTGCAGAGACAAGTTTCAGAACTGAATTGGTATTTAGCAAGGTAGGCCTCCGAAATTATCAATTAATGCTCCTTGACATTTTATAAGTGTGTTAATTTATATTAAACCTACTGTGGCTAACTTTGCATGAGATAACTCTGAGCCTCGGTCATAAACTAAAGAGACTTATGTGGTTCAGGAGCGTTGCGGCTGCTTTTCATCATCTTTTTGACACAACACACATTGTGTATGCAACGTGGTGAAGATAAACACATATATAAAGCAGGCAATTACCTCAGCTCACACAGACGATCATATTTATGACCATTTGCAGAGGCTTAATATAATTCATTTACTCTAGGTGCTAAAGTAAATACATCAGTATAAACCCAGGAGCCAGGCTGCGAGAGGCAGGTATCAAGATTTGCTGCCATCCAGCCAAGTCAGCAGGAACGTGTTACTCCTTCCAAAAGCAGCTACTGATGGTCTGGGGGAGACCGGGGCAGCTGCTGGGGTTCAGAGCCGCTCACTGCCCAGCAGCGGCAGGGAATGCAGTCAGGACACAGCCAGGAGAGGGTTAAACCTGAGGGGAGACCTCATTGCTCTCTACAATGAGAGAGGTGGGTGTTGGTGTCTTCTCTCAAATAACTTGTGATAGCACAAGAGGAAATGGCTTCAAGTTGTGGCAGGGGAAGTTTAGGTTGGATATTAGGAAAAATTTCTTTACTGAAAGAGCGGTCAGGCACTGGAACAGGGCAGCGGTGGAGTCACCATCCCTGGAGGTGTCCAGAGAACATGTAGACGTGGCTCACTAGGACATGGTTTAGTAGGCACAGTGGTGTTAGGTTGACAGTTGGACTTGACAATCTTGGAGGTCTCTTCCAACCTTAAAGTTCCTATAATTCTATGAAATTTGGCTTCAGATCAAAAACCTTGTTTACGGTAGGACGTGTTTTTGCAAAGAGCTGGCATGCTTTCCACAGGGAAGTGATGGTGGCAGAGCTGAGCAGGGATGTAACTTGTCCTGCTCTAGACCCTTCCCTCAGGTTTACGTGTCCACTGTGGGCTACCAAGGATGCAGAGCCAGACTGGACATGAACATGAGCAGAACGCAACAGGAACGTGGGCAACGTGGGAAGCACAGTTACGGCTCAAGACGGCTCTGACCAGCTGCTGATGAGCTGGGTTCGCTCTTGCGCTGGGAGGAAATCAGCAGTTTGGTGACCCGCATCAGGGTCACTTCCAGCCCCACAAACACCTTTGATTAATGACAGGGGATGGCTTCCACAGACACTTTGCCCATTGAAATTGCCACTAATATGACTAATCAGGGGCAATTAAAGTCTAATTACTCTTTCTCTGTTGTGCTGGCTGCAATCACTCACACTGCTACGAACGAGCGGAGGGCGGGCAGACAAACCTGCCATTTGGATTTCCCATCATTTCACACCTGACTGGAGCTGATGCAAAATGGGGAAGGCGGTAAAAAATCAAATCAGAAAAACCATTTAACCTCACAGCTTATGAGAGGATATATCACTCCAAATGCAGCATTTCCCAGGTTTTCAGTTAAACCAGAATCAATTTGTCTGACTGGAATCCCAAAGACACGCAGGCTGTACAGGCATGTATCCGTGACCTGACAGCACAGGGAGTTTTAGATGAATCTTCAGTAAATGTCATTTTTGACAGATATTTCCAGAAATTGGAAACATTTTGGGGTTCTTTCTTCAACAGTCATTGTCTATTCTATTCCATAATGAATATGGGTGATTACTTAGGAGATTAAAACACATGCAGAATTTTTTTAAAAAAAAAAGATCATAGGGAGTGATAAGAAATTAATTACACAAATACAGTGAGAAAGCCAAAAAGAGAAGGGCTATTCTACAAGAAACACAGCCTTGATATCGTGTCACTTTGGGAAAGGAAAAAAAAGGGGGATAAATTAAGCACTGCCTTCTGTAAGTAAGTTTTAAAGTAATGTGATTACAACAGCTCCCACTAGCACCATTCCATGGCAGCAAAGAATAAAATCAATAAGGAACATCAACATTTCCATTTTGTTTAGTGGTTTTGAAAGTCAGCCATGAGAATCTGCTTTTCACTCATGGCTTGGCCAAGGGAGGGTCGCGACTAACCTGGCTAGAACTTCTCCAGACGACGTATCCAGGAATTTATTGATTACCAAAGAACAACGTGGCTTCGAAGGCGATACTGTGGTGTAATTACTCTGGAGAAAGTATAAAGCTTTTTGGACTTAGGGCTTGATTTGATTAATGCTGCTGGAGGATTTGATAGAATTTAGTATTTAATAGTCATCTAACATCAGGACGCTGTTGTCTTAATCTACCCTTGAATATTAAAATCTCCAAGTAAAGACTAATCCTTGTTCCCAGTGGTTTAAACAGATAAAACAGAGAGGAAGTGGAACTCAAAACCATGATCCTACACACCAAAGGCACGGTGAACGGGCACCAGGTCATTGTCTACAGCTTTTCCTAACGGAGTTTTCAGTCTCTGCTATAAAACACTTTCCTTCCCCTAAAGTCAGAGCGGTGCAAAACTTGTCTCAGGTCTATACCCAGCACTGCAGCTGTCTACACACAAATAACCAGCCCCCCCAGCAATCCACGCCTCGAATATCCATCGATGTCCATGTCCACACAGCTGCCCACATCTGGGCAACGGCTTCCTGCGTTTGTCACTCAGCAATTGGGGCTGGCAGTAGAGGATTGCTGCAGCTCATTCTCACAATACTGTTATTTTTAAATATTCCACCCTTGTATGACAGAAATCACACCAGAAAAAACTAACTGAAAATCAGGAACTCGCCCGTGTCATGGCAAAGCAGTCCGGCCCTGTTTCTCCGTGAACATCTGGAGGTTGGCAGTGGTGACAAATGATTCTTTAGGAAAAAGCTGAGTGGCAAGGGCTCCAGCCAGGAGAGGCAAAATATGCTAAGCCTACTGAACGGCACTGGTATTTTCTTTCAGGAAAAAAAAAAAAAACAAAAAACAAAACACCAAATAAAACAAAACAAACAAACAAAAAAAAAAAAAAAAAAAAA
>WHYT01016900.1:65429-78232 GCA_009806455.1 Tetrax tetrax
AAAAAAAAAAAAAACAAAAAACAAAACACCAAATAAAACAAAACAAACAAACAAAAAAAAACCCCAAAAAACAATAGGACAAAAGACTATAATATTTGAGTGCTGCAGTTTCATGAAACAAATACATATGAGTCAGTGGAAAATTCACATCCTTTTCCAAAAGCTTGCTACGTTCCTGCTAAACACTCAGAAAATCAGCAGTGCAGTTTGACCGAGCTTGCGCAGCATCCCAGGGGCCAGCAGAAAAGGCAGGGTGCGGTTTTCAGCCGACGCTCAGCGGCTCTCGGCCCGGCTCGGGGGCTGTCTGCGCCCCCGGCAGTGCTGCGAGCCCCGCTCCCCGGTGCGGCCGCTTCCCCTGCGGCCAAAGGATGCGAGCGGCCGGGGGGCACGGTGAGGCACGCTGCCCCATCAGGGATTTTAACTGACTGGGGTTCAAACACCTGGGAACAACTCAGGGAAGGATTAGGCATATTCCTATTTTCCTTTGAAATAGAGCATTGTCTTTTTTTTTAATACATATAATGAAAACTTATGTACTTACTTAAAACTGGCACCGAAGAGCATTTTTGTCGCACCAGCTGCCATCTGCCATATTTTCTGATTCAGAGAACACTTTCTAAGAGATGCAAAGTGAGTTTAAAATCAAGACCAGGGCAGGCTGATGCGGCTGGGCTGAGCTCACCAGAACCGACACACTGAGGAAGACCAGGTGACTGGAGAGGCTGAGGCTGTCCAGAGCATCACCGTCTCTGTCTCTGCCTCCACCTCCCTCCTCTGGCACACACAGACCTCAGAGTAGGATGGTGGTGCTGCGAGAAGAGCAACAACAAGACAAAAAATTAATATTTTTCTTACAGTAGCTGCAGATTTTCCTAATCCCATGTCTTCTGGACCACCCTGAAGATGCTCTGAGCCTCTGTCAAGCATGGACTAAAGCAAACATGTTCCATCACACTGAGAAGCCCAAGCTGCCTCACGTTGTGGGAGCAAGCAGACTTTTCTGAACCACTAATGAGCAAATAATTCACTTTCAACTACAAATAGACGGTCTTGTGTAAACTCAGAGAATAGTCCCACACTGTACACGAGCCAAAAGCAATAAATGCTCTGCGCCATGTCTTGACAATAAAGCTAATGTACATGGCTTGCTTCATCAGGAGCACAGAGCCTTGTTAGCACAAGCATCCTTCAGCAGGATTTCAAAAGATTTGGACAATACTCTAAAAGCTCTGGCACCACATCTGTTAAATGACATGGCAGTTTTTACGCTCGCTGTGCCTGCCGGAGTAATTTCCTCCTTT
The DNA here is from genome assembly GCA_009806455.1 of Tetrax tetrax. Lineage (NCBI taxonomy): Eukaryota > Metazoa > Chordata > Aves > Otidiformes > Otididae > Tetrax > Tetrax tetrax. The sequence goes on from WHYT01016900.1 coordinate 66,731, forward strand.
GCAAGGCCACGCTCTGTAACACAATGCGACTGGAGGAATCAATATTAACCGTGCTCCGCGCCAGCCTGCGTGCCGCTTGGGCACTTTCGAGAGGTTCAGCAGCGGCACGACCCTCTCCAACCCGTGCAGAATGTGTTTCAGATGTAACGTACTGCTTACCCGGCGCAGCCGTGAATTTGCAAGAAGAAAACATCACGGCAGTTCACGCTGGCCAGCTGAATTCCCTGCGTGGGGGATAAACAGAGCGGTAATGTCAGGAGGAGCTGAGTTTAGCCTACTAAAACCTTCAGCCCTGGGGCAGGATCCAGCTCAGACTCACGCCCCAGTAAGACTGGCATTTGTTTCTCCAACATGGACAATTCAACACGTGGTGCAGGATGGATCATACGGATCACCTCGAGGGTAACGCGGGTATTTGCCAGGGAAGAAGCCTCCTCCCTTTGTCATCCCGGGAAGGAAGGGATGCAGTCCCTGCGTCCACAACACGATTGCTTCTCTGTGCCCTTGGGTTTTGCCACATCCCTGTTTTTTTGAGAGGAACAGAGCGATTAACAAAACACTTTGGGGTTTTTTCCTATGAAAAAATAGGAACTGATATGTTCAGAATAAATGGATATTTGTATAGAAAGCCATTTATTTGGACATTAAATATTTCCTGTTTTTAGAAAAAGCCCTTTTTTTTCCCAGACTCCATGTCTGCATTTCATGGTTCCCACTCTCTCACGCTTTTTACTGTCATTTCCCCCACTGAGAAAAACTGAGGGAGAAAGTCAGCATGAAGAAGAGGTTCTGCCCGGATTTAAAATAACAGTACGCTCAGAAAAACACTTGTTTTTTCAAGAGCAAATTTTTTTCAGAAAATTTTCCAACAGGAAAGACGGGGATATTTGTAGAAGGTCAAATCCTGCTGGTGTAACCAGACTCCATGTCTTTACCAGTTTTATTTGTGACTGCTTCTCCTAAGGGTGGGAGATGAAGGAGCTATGGGTTACAGACTTAGGGGCACCCACCACGCCACTGACACGCAGACTCTTCCTGCGTAGACACGGACCTGGTGGTACCGATGCTTTGGCTCCTGTCCATATCTAAAACACACAAACCTCCAAAATTGAGATCTCCGTCTCGTCCTGCCCCGCAGCTCATCGTTGTCCTCCCCGCCGCGGGTGCCGGTGGGAGGGGAGGTGATCAGCAGCGTGACGGGGGAGCAATCAGGAGGAGCACATCACAACAGACAGCAATCTGGAGACTGTAAAAATGAATAGTTTGTGTTTCGCTGATTTTGATGGGGTCGTATCATCTGTAAATTAGACACTCTGCTGTTTTTCCCGTTAGCCGTTATTCTGTCAGGCGATCGGCTGCCAGTTCCAGCCCTCCCAACCATATGCACGGCTGTCAACCTTGAAAGCAGCTGTCTGCAAAGCAAGTCAGCTCAGGAAGAATAGGGAAACAAATTACATAAAAGCAGATTAACTTCTCTTTAACTCCCTTCAAAATATTTCTTCCCCCCAGCCTCTGTAATCCCTTTTTTAAGGGAATTTGGTCTCTTTTATTTGTTATAGTTATCAGTGTGACTTGAATTTAAAGCTTTATGCTTCATGTTTCTGCCCACAGACCTGTTGCAATTCTAATCCTCAGCTTTTCGACAGCAGAAAGGGCTCCTTGAGCAGTTTTCAGCCTGTTGCACTGATCCACCCCAGAAGATGCGGTCAGGGCACGCTTGGTACGTTTAGTTGGGCAGCTCCTTGGTGGGCAGTGGCAATATTCCAGCAGTTTTAGGGGTTTTTATCGTTTTCTCTTTTAACCTTGGTCGAGTTGGACACGTAACTCTTGCCATCTCACAGATGGGCAGGCGAGGCAGAAAGCAGCTGGGGTTAACCAGCACTGACAAGATGGAAAGATACTGCATAAGGACATTTCTAACAAATACAATATTCCACAAGGTTCCAAAAAATGTCATAGCTTCTTCCTAAGGAAGCCAACTATCTAGAAGAGACTTCTAAAATAATTCCAAAATGCTTCTGCGCACACACTTCTTTCATTACCTAGCTTAAATGAGATGTACCCTCCCACATCCTCTCCGTTCTGCTCCAAAACCTCTATCTTATTGTCTGAAAGATAAAAAGCAGGGAAAACAGCTTACCAGGTGCCTAAATGAGTAGGAAGCATCCCTGTGTGGCGGGTGCTGCACACCAATAGCAAAACGAGAGCCAGCGTGAGGCCGGGGCACCCCGGCAGCCAAGCAGGGTCTGGTTGGGCCCCCGAGGGCTGCAGGAAGGTCCCAGCACTTTGAATGAGGTGATAAGAGGTTTGTTTAGAGGACATCTGGATTTATTGCTATGTTATTGTGAAGAAGAGGTGAAACGCGAAGGTCAGGTGATGAAGGTGGACCAGCCCTGGTGTGGAGATCACAGGAAAAAAGACCACCATACCCAGAGAAAGACCTCTGGGCTTGCAGGAGAGCTGCTCTAACGAACTGGCCCTGCCTTCCCTGGATTGTGGGCAGCCAAGGGTGCTGCTCCACTGCCAAAATCCAATCAGGAAGGGCTCTGCGCAGCGGAGGAGCCCCAAGGAGGGAGCCAGGCATCCACCCCATTTTGCTCTGCCGGGCTCAACGCTCTGGGAAAATCGCGTGCGATGTGGGAGAAAAGGGCGACCGGTCCCTTTGGGGAGAGCAAGAGATCAGAGAATTAAAAACTGAATGAGCTCCCTGTGCCCTCTGCAATTAAAGGGAACTTGAAAGAGTTTCCATTTGGTGATATCATTATTTTCGCCTCTTCCTCCTCCCTCCTGCAGCAGTTCAGAAGAGTCCTTTTCAACCCTTTATTGACTGTGTGATGAAAGACTGAGCTGAAGAGACCCTAAGAAAAGGAAAGTTTGAAAAGTTTTCAGCCCTTTCATCAGCTCTTTAAACAATGTTCAGAAAAAAACATGAGAGAAAGCCTGTGTTTGAAAGAAATATTGTAATTAAAGCTGCGTGCAGTGGGCTTTGCTGTCCGAATGTGACTCGAATACTTGCGGTCCCGTGTCGTGTGAAGAGTTAGCTGGCAATTTTGTCACAGAGGCAGCTGGTAAGAAACAGATCTACACTTACCCACCTATCTCCTTTATTTGCTAAGGAATAAACCTGCTTTGGTAACCTAGCTAGGTAGGAAACACAGGATATTATAGTTTAAAAATAAATGTATGTGCACAGAACATGCCTACAGCGTGAACCCAGGGATTCTGGGGAACATGGCATTGCGCAGTGTGCCAAGCACCTCTGAGCACAGGGCACCTCACACCCGCATCGGTTCTCATCTCATCTGAGGAGTCTGTGCCTGTCAACAAACCTACAGCAACATTTAATATGTCCGTCTTGTTCTGGCCAGATTTCCATCTTTCTCAAGGCCACACCTGAAAATGGATGGTCCTGTAGATGATGGGAGCAACAGAGAGATGGGTTTCAACACCAACATACCAACTGGTGTAGAATGCCCTTGCCTGGGTCTACTCAGACAACACAAACAAGTCAACAGGAAAAGCTGCTGAATCCTGCTTTTTGTGACTTTTAAAATGGAAGAAATCCTCAGAAATATCCCGAGCCCATCAAGTTTCCTGGGCACAGTTTGCCCACAGAAAGGATCAAAGACTTCGAACAACTCCATTTCATTGGCACAGATGGATCAAAGGCACTTTCAAAGTCCAGCCAGCCGAAAAGCAGTGACAGGGACCAGCCTCTGATCAAAAGCGTGTGGGCAAACACGTGTGGTTTGCCAGTAACCTCTCATCAGAGCTTCATCGTGCGACAGCTTTGTTGTCATGGCAAGAGACAAAAGCCTGACAGGGGACTACCCGCTCCTGGACATGGTGGAAGAGGAGAAGCCACGTGCTCCCCAGATACTGGCGGGGGTCAGCACTTGCAAACAGCTCCTGGTTTGTCATAACTACAGTTAAGAAGGGAAACCTCCAGAACCACAGACCACGTCACCGCACTGGTGTGAAGACACCAAGTGGGAGTCCCCGGGGCAAGACTGCCAGCCAGCTGTGAGCTCACAGCCCATGCCAGCGGTGACCATCTGGCTTGCTTTTGGGACCTGCTGGAGATAGCTCCTCTAAGTACCAATTTTAGTTGAATAAAGCTTTTCTGACATGGTTTACATCTGCTGGAGTCTATTAGTCCACTGATACAGTGCAGTGCTGAAGGCACCCAACACTTGGCTACCGTCCCCAAACTTGGCAGGAATCATGAGCAGGGAGCACGAGGGAGCAGCAGAAACTCAAACGATGATGGAGACCTTCAGGGCAGGACTGAATGGAGCAGGAAGGGTTAACATGGTCATCAAATGAGAAAGCAGTCCTAGTTATTTCAGCAGTTAAAAGCAGACTCACCTTATCAGGTAGCCAACTAGTACCATCACAGACATTTTCCTTGTTTATTTTCTTGTCTTCTCAGACTAGAAGGAGAACGCGGGGGATCCCGTTCCTGGCCATCTGGCATTGGTGTGAAAAATACAGTAAGAGATATTATACAGTTGTCTCAGTAACTCCCTTCTAGATGATAAATTCACACCTTCTCATGATCTTAGATTTGTTTTTTTCTTCTAGGCTTTACTCACTCATGACTATAACCCTAGGAGATTTGTCCATTTACAATCCCAACCAGCTTAGTTCAGGTGCCTTGTTAAAACCATGCTTCCCAGAGAATAATTTTCACTCAGAATTCAGATTTTTATACACTGGGGTCATGGGCACTGTTCACACTTTCTCCTGATGGCTGCCTTGAGCATCTGCATCTCGGCGTGACACCATCAGCCACCAGTGCTTTGAGTGAGACTGAACACCAGGGACAAGCCAAAACTCAGCTCTGTGGTTGGTAATACCACATTTTTGCACTAGTGGCTTCCCTGGCACTACAAATTTAACCCAAATATGTTATAATTACATAACCACACTGCTCTTTGCAGAGAGCAAGCCACGGCTGTCCCGAACCCTAAGTAACGATCCTGAGCTCCCTGACCTTTCAGGCATAATTCTTTCCTCGGTGCCTGCAGTTGTCTCCTGTATACACTTGCATTTGCCTCAGAAAGACCAAAAAAAACCCCTAAAATAAGCTCCCATCCAAGTTTGCTTCTCCTTCTCTCATACAAAGCTGCTCTGTGAATTGCCCTCGGCGCTGGTGAACAAACGAGGCAGCTGCTGAGAGCCTGAAGAGCCCCACACGCACAGGAAGCAGTCTCCTAGCAATAAGGAAGATGTAAAAGCCCTCAAAATAGCTCCTCCTTCCATTTCTTTTCAGTGACTCATGCTGTACAATATGTTTTTTGGGTTTGGCTTTTTTTTTTTTTTTTTTTACTTTCTTACAGCAAACCCACTCACACTGTCTGTGTCAGGTGAAATGAGGCAAGAAAAAGGGTGCGTGCGCTGCCTTCGTCTCAGAACACAGGAGCATCCCAGGTGTCCCGCACAAGCTGAACACGTTTCACATTTTCTTGCTGACAGGAGAGAACAAGCTGTCAGCGCTGCAATGATTCGCGGTTACGAGGCATTTCGCACAGCCTGGGCAGGTAACCGACTGCGGTCGGCGTACCGGTGCTCAGCTGCAGCACAGATGGTGAATAGTCTGGAACGCGTCTCGTGTTTGGAAATCGGGAAGGACCGCGCTGAAGGCAATGGAGTGGTACACCTCTGGAACTGCTGTGAGGGAAGGATTACCTTGTCTGAGCTGACAGGGGGGTTGGCAGCAGGGGTAAGTGAAAAAACAAGCAGGTTTCCTGTGCCACTGTCAGATCCATCTCACAGCCGGGCTGCCGTGAAGGACTGTGGAACTGTCCAAGAAGGAAATCATTATTTAAATCACACACACACCCTAGCTGAATGAACAAATTTGCCTTCAGTCCCAGGAGAAGTACCCAGACATGTTTCTGAAAACCCCCATAATTTTCTTATCTTTTTTTTTTTTCCCTGAATAATCCTCACCCTCAAATTCTGATTGGAAAAAAAAAAACACACCTAAAAATAGTTCCAGAGAAGAACTCTAATGAATTATGCAATGGACATATGCTCCAGCATCAAATCTTGGTGTTTACTTTATCTGATGTCATGCAGAAGATTGAAGCTGGGGACTGTGCTGGGAATGATCCCAGAGATGCAGGAGGATTCTAGGTCACATCTCTTCATCATGGGAGCACCTGGGAGGGCAGATGGCTAGACAATGTAGCTATCACTGGTGGTTTTAATTTTCCTGGATTAAGAAGCAAGTACTATGCAAGTAGTTTGATTTGCTAAAGACACAGCAGCAACCCTGCCACGGGAAAATCTTCCAGAGCTCTCACGACAAACTGCCTTCTCACATAGTTTCTGGTAGGACTGCAAATCTCCAGGCAACTCATTCACCAGTCGCTTTCCAGTTATTGCCATTTTTATCACACATCTCCAAGAAATATCCTGCCAAAAAAAAAAGAGACAATTTTAAAATCTAGCTTCTAACCATACAGAGTGCAGTACACTTTCTCCCAATGTGACTGCAAGCAAAGAGAGAACAAAAATCTTTTAATTTTTGTAAGTCTTTGTGACTGCATCCCCCAGCCGTTGTGAATCCACAGCCTTGAGATCTGCTGGCTGCAAACCTCGGTGGTCTCCAGAGCATCCCTCACCCAGCATCGCCTTACTCGGAGAACGCACTGCCTACCGCAAACCAGTGGCTTCCTTCTGCTCATCCTCCCCAGGTGAGCTGGCTGCAAGCCATCAGATGAGCCGCTGCCTCCTGCGCTCCGGTCAGAAAATGCAGCTGGTGTGAGCTGGGGCTGCTCACAGTCACAGCACCGAGCCCCAGGAACTGTTAATCTCAACGGCCATCTCTCAATAGGAGCTTTCGGGGCTGACCTTGGGGGAATCTTGTCCCGAACAGTAAAAAAATAAGTACTATTCTGGAAAAAAAATTGCTAATCTCAACACACTACGATTTCATTCTGCAAGTAATTAAGTAGCCAGTAGTGAAAAAGAACCACGTCAGAGATGGACACAAGGGGGAAATTTATTCCTGGTACAACTCCGTTGCCTTCCACGGAAATAGATTAGGAGAGGATTTAGTCCAGCGTGGGTGTACAAGGTATCGCTACAACTTCATCCCTGAACCACCCAGAGAGATGCAAAGATTACCTCCAGGCCTCCTAGATTCAGAATTCATACACAAACCCCTTGGTTCTCTATAAAAGGACACAGCGAGATTACGTAGAGGAAATCACACATTCTTATACTACATTTTAGTTAGCAGCGGCTTCGAGATAAAATTAACCAGTGGTAGCAAATGTATTACAGTAAAACAACACTGATACTAAAAAAAGGGAATTGCTCTCTTATTTTCACACCTATCAAATTTAGAGGAAAGAAAAAAACCTACAGTACTGCTGTGTGTATTACCAGGACAGTCAATGAGACATGAAACAAGGACGAACTCCATTTGCCTGGGCAAAGAGCCCAGTTTGGAAGTAATTGCTGTAGTGGTGTAGCAGCTGCAGATATAGCCCGATCAAATCCAAAGATCAAATGCTTATTTCATTTTGATAAAAGTCATTAAACCACAAATCAACTTACTTTGGAGTACAGTCAGGAAATAACTCTGTATACACCATCTGCACATAGCTCTCCCCTAATAAATTAAAGCACTGACAGCAGCTTTCTTACGTGAAATCCCCAAACTTATATTTCATTAACTATCAACATTTCTCATTTAGATTTTAAGATTTTATTCAGCAGATAAGGCAGCGCACCGTGTTCAAACCAGACCAGAGGATTTCTGAGCTGAGGGTGGGGGGCGTTGGGACCGTCTGCCTCACTTGGCAGCTCAGGACCAGGCTTTTGGATGCACGCGAGACATCCATCCCTCTGCCTTTGGGTCTCACGATGACAGGGAAAGGAACGGCGCCGAGGGCTTACCTATAAAATTCAGGGAACATCAAGGAAGCCTGGGAAGCGTGCACTTCTTCAGGGATAGTCAAAATATAAGCAAGAGTGCAAGAAAAAAAATTGTAGGAGGTAGCAATTGCATGGGAGCAATTTAATTACTGAAGTGCACTTTCTTCAATACTTTAATTTGGCAATTTAATTAGTCGTTGGAGAGCTGCTGGCCGTCCATTTCACAGCCTCTGCCTGCAGGGTTGGTGCAACAGCAGCCGAAGCTCCAGAGCATCCCCCTGGTCAGGAGAGACCTGCTGCAGTGGTACGGGGTGGGAAGGAGGATTTCACAGCAGGAGCAAGCTTCCTACTTCTCTCTGGATTTGAAGATCCCAGAAACTTCATTAATTATCCCACCCCCGTACAGATCACGGTGCTGCTGTGCACCCTGGCTTCCCTCGGGGGCCGACGGAGGTTGTGCTGTAGAGCCAATACCGTGTCAACAGCTGCCCTACGCTTATTTAGGCTTGACTAAACTCATGTGAGGCCATGAAGAAGAATTTAAGACTGTTTTATCAGGATCAAATTATAAGAGTCTCACCCTTTCCGAATAGCACTTCATCCTCCTTTTTAGTTTGTCAGAATTTAAGGAGACAGTTTTTGCAGCGACACACATCTCTGCAGTGGTGCAGGTCTGGCCCCGTCGCCTGTATCTACAAAACAAACTCCAGTTTTCATGCTGTGATCACAGAGATCAACCTCAAACTCTCGCTGCCTGTTAACGTAATAGACTGCTCTGGATGTGCACATCTGCAATTCTAATACCACTGATGCTCATCAGAACTTGGAGAGATCAAAGATAAAAACCTCACCTTAAGAAATTAATCAGTTTTTTATACTAGGCATCAATTTGTTGATTTACTCCTAACCCATCTCCCACAAAAGGTAATTCCCTGTTACCTGTATTACCAATTGATGGCTTAAGAGGTAGAAAAAATAATTATTAAATTCACAATTAACAAAAAGTTATCAATAAAATATTAGTCAAATGAATGGATAGAATATGAATTTTTCATATAAATTGCTTTTTTTTTTTCATGGTAGCTCTTTTTAATTTTTACCTGCTAAAGAAAAAAGGACTCACCTACTAGTCCTACGCTGAGCTCCCTCCATTCCTGGGATGGTGTGCTGTCCTCTGCTCCTCTTGGGTTGAAAAAAAGAATACTCCTTTTTGGCAGTCTTTTAGTGAGTCTCCCTTCCACCTGCATTAATGTTTTGATTGGAAATTTTTGCCATATAAGTGGGGATTATTTCTGATCTTCAAATTATTAGAATACTTAGCATCCAGGAATGATTTCTGAGGACAAAAAGAAAAGTTTAAATGAGTTTTGAAATATTCTTCTGAAAACTAATATAATAGCATAACTATTGGATTTTTTAATAAAATCCCATCAGCTTGAATTAATATATTTATATTAAAGGGTTCTTGGTCTCTGTTAAGCCTCGAGATGTTCTTACTTCAGGACAAATTTTTCAAATATTAACCAGGAAAAAAGGGAGGAGGTCTACAACGCACAGCTATCAGGAGATGGAGGCAAAGCTACTCTACGAAAGGTGATGATATTAATAATGACATTTATGCTGCAGGAATTTAATTAGACTGCAAAAGAATTTGTGGTAAAGATGCCACAATAACTCAAGACAAAATGAAAATCAGTCCAAAGGCATTCAGTCCTTAATTAGCTTGGGAGTATTCAATTAAAGATAAACTTTGAAAAATTGGTGGAGCGACTGGCTATTAGAGGCCACTAGAATGGATAATGTCACATGAGATTTTTCACTTTTTGATGCTTTTAGATAAGACCAAGTGCAAAATGTTTAAAAAATACAGGGGCTTTTTTTTTTTTTCTTTCTTCAAAAGATCAAACACTTTTGCTTTTCCTTTAATAAAGCCAATGACAGTCACAAATCTTGGTTGTTGATGCTGTTTTTTTCCCTAAACATTGTGAAATAATGAGCTGCATGACACCTTAGTTATACATGGAAAATGGCAACTCTGTGTACAGACAACATTCAGTTTATGTGTACTGCCTTTTGAAAAATCAGGGGGGAAAAAAAGTGTTTCTGATCATCCACAATAAGTTACTTTCCTGGTGTTGGCTTGTTCTGTGCAAAACTCATGAAAGGAATAATGAAGCAGAATGTTCATAAAAGAACCAGGAAGATTTTTCAGCTCTGTTGATTGATCTGTATGTGTTCACATTCAGGGAAGAACAAAAGGAGATCTGTGCAAAACATCTTGCAGTCACCAGTAAACGGACTGGAAAGCTGTGGGACCCTGGTAGAGCTTTTCCAGCTGAGCCCTCCTGTCCCACCTGGCTCTGGGGTGCCAATGCCCTTGACATCAGATGACAAACACCAAACTCACACCAACTTTACAGCAACCAGGAAAGAATAGAAGCCAAACACTTAGGTTGTTCAAAAGACCTCATTTTATGTTCTTATTAAAGGAAGAGACCTGAAGGAGGAAGTTCGTCCAGAGCAAAATCCTGGGAAGCTCTCCTCCCTGACCAGGAGGTTATCTGTCCAACTTCTCTGGGACCCTCTGCCATAAATTCTCTCCCTGACTTACGTACCAAAGTCAGTTAGGTAAGCGGCCCATCCTTCATCTTCCAGTAGCAGCCATCTAAAACAAAAAGTAGGGAAAAAACCTCACAGAAGAGACAGGAACATACTGTCTGTCTGCTTTGGTGAAGGAACCTTAACCCTGCATCCCATGGGATGGCTTGAACGACCTGTTTTGATTTCACACAATACATTTTCTTCTATTTTATCCCAAGTGGAACAGATCCAGCAGATTAGGGAAATTCAAAATTAGGAAGAAAATATATTTAATAAAAAAACCTAGCATTACATAGATTGTAAACATCCTAATAGTAGTAGCAGAGGATATTTGGAGGATGTTATTCAACTGTATTCCTGCTTAAAACAATTTCTGCATCAAACTCGGTCTAAAACACCAACAGCAAACAAAGCAAATGAGCAGCTCTCCCCAGTTTGCATTCAAAGTGGTTACTTTGCTGGGCTTACCAACGATTGCTTTTTATTGTAAACTTCACGGAACCGTATCAATACTCCTTTCTGACCTAAAGAAACACCCAAGAGCTGTGCTTGATTCCCACCTGCACACTGCATCCCTGTGAGCATCTCCAGTGCCTCACTAGCATCAACACCGTTATCTGAAACAAAAGCAGACTTGCGCTTGCCTGACATTAAAAGCATGGCCTTGAACCCTCCATCTTCAAAAATTCCTCTCTCTTTGCCCTTCCTCAAGGGCAGAGACATTTCCCCCATCTTTAGGGCTGCTCTCAGCCTTTCAGGGTTCGGTGCATACGGTGCTCCCCACGCCATTTCCCACCGCGATCCTTCTGCCGCTTTCCTCCCTGGCCCCGGGCTCTCCACGCAGGTGCTGCAGCAGACGGCTGCTTTACTGCTGAGCCCTGCTGCCGTTATCGCTCTCTCTGCTCTTCTCCTTCGCTCAAGTCATGCTGTTTTCATCTGTGCTGGATTGCTAAACCGAAGTATGAATAGCATCCTTCAAACAAAAAAAAAAAAAAAAAAAAAAAAAAA
>WHYT01016900.1:90534-110872 GCA_009806455.1 Tetrax tetrax
AATAGCATCCTTAAAAAAAAAAAAAAAAAAAAAGAAAAAGAAAAAGAAAAAGGCAGTGTTAAATCAGAAATCAGTTAGGCTTTCCTCTTGACCTTCCATAGGGTCAAAATAGCTTTTTTTTTCACCTGTATCTAAACATATTTCATCATGGGAAAGGAGTAAATTATGTTACATACATCAGCAGTATGAACGAGTCTACTGCTATGAACTTTGGAGTACAGTTCCCACAGCCAGTGAGGAGAGGGATTTTGTCTCATTAGTGCACGGGACAGACCACAGTTCCTTCAAACCTCACTTTGTTTTGGTTTCTTTATTAGGATCAAGAGAGATTTCTGAGTGAGGAGCTAAACCAAAGTGCCAGGAGGTGGGTAACTTGCAGGGATGTCAGCATTTACACCCACCTCCAGGTCACATCATCTCAGTAGGGATCATGAAACTGGTCCAGCAGTGGCCCAAGGCGGATCAGTTGTCCCGGAAGCTTAGCAGGATGGAGAAAAAGACAATTCCTCCATCACGAGTAGGCAGGGAAGAGGGCAACCATGGCAAATGGCAGAGATAAAGAAACACAGAGTGGCTTGTGCTGGATGACTAGCTGGCAGTTCACATTTCTGGGAAAAACAACAGAATTGCCGCATAATTACGTGCATCCCCCATACTTTGTCTTTTGCCCTGCAGGGAGAATCCCTCTCGGTAACCTCTGGAGGACCAGAGGCACAAAAAGCAAGGTGCCACGCCAGCAAGGCACACCGGCGAGCTTCTGACGGGGGAAACGGGCTCGCGCCGTGCTGGGCGGTGGCATGGCTGGAGCGGTCCCGGCTCCTTCGCCGGCTGGGGTACGGGAAGCTCAGACCTTCTCCCCTGCCCTGCCGTCTGCCCCGCCGCGACACCGCCCAGCCAACGCCGAGCATCGCTCGGAAAGCCGCACGCTCACGTCCTGTACTTTTAAGGGCAACGTCCATGCCAGAGCTGAGAGTTTAGAGCTTATCTTCTGTAAAAATAATTGCCCTTCCTTTGACAACATAAATTGACCTGACAATAGTGTTTCTAAAAATGCAATTGGAGTAATTATTTAAATTATTTTCTGTACATGGTATCAAGTTCTTTCCTGCCTTACACCTCCCCTACCGCTGCACTCAGCGAGTACAAGGCAGGGAAGAATTTAACCTCTAAGATATAAGCGGCATGCACTCATTTCCCTAGGGAACTGACCCGATCTAGAGCACTGGCTATTTATAACACACTCAAAAATAAACTGTGAGGCAAAAAGGTAGAAAGACTGGTAAGAAAGGCTATATTTGTTGATAAAATTAGGAAAAAAGTAATATAGCTGTGGATTCCCATATAATCTTACCTTCACAATATGCTGTAAATTTTAAATTTTTACTAAAATTGTGTTACTCACAACTAAGGCAACTCCCCAAAACGGGCACAGCAATGCTGCACCGTCAGACAAACTGCCCCTTGCTGTATGCTCATCAGTCCAACCTTGAAGAATTTCTTCCCTCTTTGGCCTACGGGATTTGAGTGCATTGCTCAGGACTAGGTCCCTCTCGAACGAGATGGCCTCACCTGCACCGCACACCCGCTGGGACCTGTAAGCCCATCCTACGGCAGAACGATGACCTCGGCCCAAGGTAGCTGAGACGATACCAGAGATGTTTGGCTCTCATCAGAGCCATGAGACTGCGTGATGAGAATACAGGTGGCATCTGCGACAGCAGCCCTGGAGAGTTTCCTCGTGCAGGGAACCAGCTGGCTCACCGCAAACCAGCATCCAGCATGGACAGCCAGACGGCCAAGACCAGGAGCAAGCAACAGAGTGAAGTTATCTGGCAACACAGATGGGCCCTGAGTCATTTCTTGGATCTGGTCTTCAAACACAGCGTGACAGTCAGAGCTACAGCCAGGCTGTGGAAGAGCTCTGCAAGGAGCAGACAATGGAGAGATGTGCCGAATATCCTCTCACCTCCCAGCCGTCCCGTTTTCCCATCGCTTGGTCTCGCCTGTTGCTGCGGTTGCTGTCAATCAACCAAGTGGCACTTGGCTCTGGAGACAATTTTTGTTATTTTGGTGGGGTGACAGCACTGGAAAGTTTTTATTAAAAAAAATCCAGCATAGTTGAGGAAAGCTCAGTTTCAGCTGACTCTACTGGATAATCTTTCTGAAGAATATCTGCATTTGGCCTGCAGCAGAGGAAAGATTAGAAGTTTCCGATCATTAGTTCTCATGAATGCAGATTTTCAAGCATTCCTCACAAGCCCAGAGCACCGCTTGCTAACAGGACTACTTTTCCCTCTGCCACATTCACAGCAGGCAATCACAGGAGCAGGCGGTCACAGGCAATATTTGCCCACGGCAGAGCATCTCGGCATCGGCATCGGCAGGCGCGTGAATCGTGGGACACGCGCTTAGGGCTTGCAGGGCCTCCTGCAGCCACAAGGGACGAGATGTTCTTTCAAAAGGAACATAAATTCTTTCATTCTCTCCCTGGTTTTTTGAGAGCTATGAGCACTTGCCCCTTCTCACTTCCCTTGCTAACTTTTATCAGCACACAAAACCGTCCAAGAACGACGCTTTAACAGAGAGACAGCTTACCTGCGCCAGCGACGGGAGACTCAGAGTCTCTGCACCGACTTGTTATGATGAAATATTGATAGAAAATACTGTAACACAAGAAGTTTAAAATCCCCCAGTCCTTTATAAACAAATCCTTTTTTGTTCAACTGCAGCCTAGCTGTACCAGATCACTTTTCTAACTCATGTATGAATAAAACTGACTTTTCAAAATGGAAAACAGCTTGTGAGAAATTTCAAAATGTGGGGGTTTTTTTCAGTTTGCAATTTTTTTTCCCCTTTGTCATTTTCAGCAGTACATTGTGAAACCAAGGAAAATGAGTTTTTTTATTCTGAAGACATTACAACTTTCCAATCATCTATTCTGTTTCCTGTGGCAAAAAGGAAAAGGAAATAAAGTTAATTGGATATGTCTTGCATAGAATTACCCAAAGCCATGATCGATGTTTTTCTAACAGGGAAACCTGAGGAAATCAAGAGGCTTTCATGAAATATTCATTGAAACAATATGCTAACAAAATAGTTTTTCAGTCAAAACTTTTCACTGGATCTGCTTAGCTACCTACACGTGGTACATCTATGTTCAAAAACTTGTTTTTAGCGTACCAGAAGGCCAGAGTTTTGTCTCAGTGAGCTGCTTTTTTTTTTTTTTTTTCATTTTTTTTTTTTCAGAATAAAGGCTACATATCCCTTGAGGTCTTTGCAATTGCTTTATGGGGCTACATAAACTCTCTGCTCCTCTTAGACGTGTTGAATCGACTCACGTACCCTCCCTGCAGGGTCATGTGGAGCTCAGCCTGCAGGTATCTCGCCCAGCCTCCAGCGCCTTCTCGGCTGCAAGACAATGGGCACAACCACGCTACCGCACCTTCTAGCTCAGCCTCCAAGTAACAACCAGAAGTCCCTCTGTGACCAGAAACCCCATTTGTACGCAGCCAACGACGCCCGGCCAAGGCTCCTGTCCTGTACCAGCTGCAGAAGACAGAGACTTCCCAACACCTTTGTGAAGCAGATGTTTTGCTCCACCACTCAACACCTCCTGGTCTGATGAGTTTTGAAAGTATTGCACGCTGATCATCAGTAGCACCTGCTGTAGCTATATAATGACCGTGGTGAAAGAAGTCAAGTGGCATCCCAGAAGCTATCAACTAATTATTTGGTATCTAATTAATGACACAATTTACTTGTTGACCTCCTTGTCAAACTGTGCAGTGTTTTAATTAGTTGATAAAAAGCTGAAACTACCAAGGGATGTGCTGAAATTTTGTTTGGTCAACTTTGACAGGGAAGCAGTACACACGTCGTCTCTGGCACGTTGTGTGGAATTCAGTGACACAGATTGAGAGGAACCAGATCACAAAATGCTGCTAAGGTGAACTTGGCAAGATGTGAGTGAAATATCACCATCTGAAGCCATGCCACCTTGCTGGGATAATGTCCAATCTCTCATGTCAAGCTACATAAAGCAGGGTAATGAGTGAGGAGCACCTAGACAGCCCAGAAATGGGCACTCATTAGTCAGCGTGTAGCATGCTGTCTTCTTGGTCAGAGGCGCACTGATTCCTAGCCAGGAAGGGACAACTTGCCTTTGCACGAGTAGCAAAACCCGAAGGCCAGCTAAAATAATTACTGATTCTGTTGTGGAAGTTTCTCACACGTGTTTTCATGGTGTGAATACAGCTCAGAGACTTGAGAGCCCTTTTGGGCTCTTCAGGAATAAATGAAACCTTATACCATCCTCTAAGGTGTTTCAAAGAAAAAAAGCTGTGCACACATTGCAACCACGCTACGCAGCCTGCAATTGAAAGGAGAGAAAGGGTGGTCAAAGTGGAAAACATCTTCCCATACAGAATACACTCACCTCTTTCCTTGAGCTCTCTCTTTCTCAGTTGCCCCTTTTATTGATAGATGCAAAGCAAGACTAATGAGCTACTGAGAACCCTAGCACAAAGGATTATTAGACAAAGAAAATTTATTTTGTGGGATTGATTTATCTGTCACAATCACAGTACCAATTAAAATGATATTTAGATGAACTTGAATGCTAAACAGGTGGTCATCCTATTTATTCCTAATACCTGCCCTAAATGCAGTTACAAATACATTTACACATATCTCTGGATGCTCTATATACTAACAGAAGTGCTTGCAGATTGATGCTACATGATTGATGTTATTTGGAGAGAAACCTAAAGCAACCCAAATATTGAAACAGAGATGCTGTTTTGAAAGGCCATGAATCTTGACGAGGCATCATACTGAAGAGTTCTAACTCGAACCAGTGATTCCCAAACACACACACACACAAAAGGAGATATACAGGCACAGAGAGAATCCACAAGTAAAAATATGTGAAAAGAGGGGCTTGTCCTTAAGCAGCTAAGTACTAAGCATGAAATTTGCTGGCCTGAGAGAGACAGTAGGATGAAAGAGGAGGATGGGATGGGTTTTACCATTTAACTGCAGGCCCACAACCACAGACCTGTCTACCATCAGCCCGAGGCAACAGCCAGAATCTCCATCCATGGCCTTTTGGAGAGCTGGAGCCCGTCCAGTGCCAGCGAAGCTGCTGATCAGCACCTGCAAGGATTAAACTCCATCTAATCCTGAGAACCAGGCAGACACGGCAGCCAACTTTTAATTCTCATCTTCTGTGGCATTTGTCTGACATCTAATTTGACGATAACTGCTCCATTAATTCCCCAGAGGGAATTATGACAACAGTAGTGAAATTTGTCCCCTTACCCTGGTGAATCTAGTGGGAAATTCCAAAGACTAAGACACAGAAACCTAATTTTTGCTGTATTTCCAATGGCAAATAGGTAGTCACCACCCATCTTTGTCTTTAAAAGCTTTCTCTAGCTCTCCTGGTGAGTCATCAATCATCTAGAAAGAGCTGCCATTGGCCTCTCCACCGTCATGATCAATACTCAGCCCCTCCAGATCACGCGCTCAGATAAAGCAATACGAGCGGCACGTACACAAGGAGTGAGCTGACGATGCTAAGGCAAAAACAGTCCCCAGGATTCCCAAGACAAGGCTGTTACAGTTGTAGTTCCAGTTTGGAAAACAGTAAAGTAAAACTGCACTTTAATGAACTTTTAGGGGAAGAAGATTTAGGATTTTCAATACAAGCTACAATAACAGGGCACTTCTCCCACCTTAGCCAGTTAAACATGACACTCAAAAGCCACCTCCAATACTCCAGGGATAAAATTATTTTCTGAAAGCAAATTCATTCCCATTGTTATCACTGGTATAAAGCTGTGAGTTTTTTTTCACTTTCCCTGCTTTTTTTTTTCCATTGCTAGAAATAGATTAAACTGGTAGGTCAGGATGCTGAGCTGCAGTTTCAGCTGAGCTCTGTACTTCACAGAGATTTATCAAAAATGACAAGATCCAACATCTAGGAGATGTTTCATAGTGGCCAGGAGCTCAAAGAAGATGCAGCAGTTCCAGTAACCAGATTGAAATGAGGAAAGTGTTAGGAAAAGAACTGTGTGGTCCTTGAAAATCAAAAGCTGGACACAAACGGGAGGATGCTGTGCTGGTCAGCACTGCCTGTTAGTGGGCAAGAAAGAGTCGCTGCCCACCTCCTCAAAACAAAAAAGCTGGGAAAGCTGCCCTTCACTTCAGCTCCAAGGGCTGTTATAAACTTCCCACAGGTACCTGTCAGGCTCTCCGAGATGCAGAGGTTTTCTCCTGTTCCATGTGCAAACAGGGTGGTTTTGGCTGGAAAGCGGCGAGGGTCTATTTCTGATCACTTCTCCCAAGTTAAGCTGGCACTGGAATAGTAAAACACTATTTTGTATGGCATTCTCTTTTCACACAGATGCATGTAAAGCAAATGATGATATCTAAGAAAAAATTGGAATATCTGGACAGTAAATACTTACAAAAAGCACAAAATCATCTTCTCTGCATAATCAGCCTTCGCTTGGATAACCCACCCTGCCTAAACTAATACTTATGATTGAGAACCACCTCGCAGCCAGACCGCACCGTTTCTACTAAAATTAATATAACGCAGGTGGAAGGAGGCACTGCCAGACTGGATTGCACCGTACCAGAGGCAGCAGCATCCTCTCCCCGCGCCGAAGCAGAACGAAGTGCTCCCCATGCTCTGCTGCTGCAAAATTCCTTCTCACGCAGAAATAAAATACAGAAACCTGGGGCTATTTCCAAGTCACACAGGTAGGGTTCTGCAGAGAGAGACTGGCTGCCTTTTTCCTCTTGATTCCCACAATGAAAGTTAAGGGAAAGGTTAAGGATTTGTACAACAAAAGCTCATCAGAAACACCAACGCGAGGTGCTCTGTATTATCTCTCTCTGTTGGAGTGATTTTTATTTAGCAGTGTTGATCCCTGACGCGTACACGGCACGTGTCTGCGCTGTCTCTCCCGGCCGCTGCCTGGACCTCACCCTGGACAGGCTGTGTCCCAGCACATCAGGCATCCTCGCATGCAGCCGCGGGATCGCTGCTCTCTGCTGCACTTCTTGCGCCTACCTTTCATTTGGGTGTGTTTCAGAAATGGCTTATTCCAAGGCGGTACACAGTAACAAAGAGATAACTAAAAAAAATTCAGTATCATAGCACAAACTCAAACACCTCAGGCCCCCTCGAATACTTCGTTAAGTGCTGCACACGCATGAACTGAGCTGAAGTAAGGAGAGCTGTGGACAAGGGCAGTGGGCACAACCACCGCAGGATATGAGAGCACCCAGCTTTCTTCTAATAAATAACGATTAAAGTAAACCCCTGCAAGAGGCACCTGTTACAAAGCAACAAGCTTTCATAGCAAAAAGGAACTGGGAAAAGAAAGCTCCACAGTAAGAGAAGTCCTGCACTCAGGTAGGACTGTGTAGGTCTCCTAATTCCTTTACAGAAGTCAAAGGCAAATTCCTCCGCAAACACGGCGCTGGCCATCCTCCTCTCCCTCCCGCGCGCCACCACCTTCTCCTCTACAGGTCTGGAAGCAGGCTGAAGGAGTCGGGTAATCCAGAGGAGAATGAAATGGAAATAACTCCCATGAGACCTTTGGGACAGCTTAATCCCATTTTCTCCTGTGAACTAGATATTATTCCTCTTTAACTTGCCCTCAGAGGTGATAACCTGCAGACAAAAGAGATAAGGCTCACGCACCCCACGTTAACCACTCACGGTAAATACACCTCTCGCTTTGGCTTATCTCACAGCCCAGTATGGATTTCCTGTTAGGAACCTCTCGAATTACAATCAAATTATACTTTGAGGGCCACTGAATTGCGCGACTTGGGTGCAATGGGCTCCATTCCGGCTCCTCGGGAAGCACGTGTAATCCCTGTCGTCCCTGTATTTCAGGGAGGCTTCAGGACATGCTTCACTGCTACGCGCAACAGCACCGACCTGGAATTTACCAGCGTAAGCTCCGTGCAAACCGTGCGCGGGCAAGTGAACTGCCTCTTCTAGCAGATGTTTCTTCTTTTGCCTTACAGTGACAGTAGAGGGTTTGAATGGTACAGTAATTTCAAAAACTCTTTCAGACATTTATCCAATTTGATTTAATGGCGCAGAGTTTATACGCCAGGTGTCAGCTGCTCTGCAAAGTGTTTTAAAATAAATGAAAGTATTAATGCTCAGAAATGGTGCAGCGTGCCACATTCCTCTAGACACCACTGACAGCACATTTCTTACCTATGATTTCATCCTATAATAAAGAAATTATTGCTTTGTTAGTTATGGGCTATATAGCAAAGAAAATAAGGTATCTAGTCTACAGTTTTCTTTGCTGCAGTGAAATCAATTTTTGAATTATACAAACAGTTAGGTAATTGAAATAAGAGGGAGAATAAAGACAATCTAGAAGTCCTGAAGAGACTTCTTGTTCAGGACGATTGCTCTCCCGCGAAATTTCGAAGGTCAGGATGGCATCCAAGGTAAATGTGCTGAGTTGGCAGAAGTCGGTATGGACGCACAGCTGTTCTCCTCCTCCTCCTGGTCCCCTGCTAAGGATCCAACGTGAAAAGCAAAATATTTATATATTTATATGACTCACACAGGGCCAAGCTACGAGCTACAGCAGTGTGCATCTCCTCTCTCGTACTGCCGGACACAGCAAGAAGTATACTCTCTATAGCCCATGTCTGCACCAGAATATCCTGTCACCTCACAGCGGTGCTCTGGCCAAGATTTTCAGTCATCAGTGAGTCATCATCCTTCCTGAGGAGTTCCAATAAACTTGACAAGTAACTTTTCCTTCTCCCTCCCCCAATACATAGGTACTATCCTGCAATTATACTGAGTAATAAAATAACTTCTCCAATGTGGTATTTCCTAGTACAGTTCAATGAATACATGAATAAGCAAGTATAGCAGTAGATTAAGGGATTATTGACATAATTGAATAAGAAATAAAACAAGGTATTGAGATTTCAAGATTATACTTTGAAACAGTGGATTAATTATCTGCTGCTGAAAACAGGTTATTTTTGGAGGGTATATATGATATCTGCAGAAAAAGATCACAAGGTTTCTCTGAATATTTCCTCCATCAATAGCAAATCAGGGCTATATAAAAAATTAAGAAACTCTGCTTAGAAGAGAAAGCATCTAGAAATATTGCTTAAATTTCAATACTGCTGATTTTGTACTAGTTAAAACACGTATACTGTACCATACCATCACCACCGCACACACCCCAAACACAGAAGAGCTGGAATTAAGTGAGCTAATTTTAAAAGTTTCTATTGGTTTGAGCAAAATCACTTTTGCTGGCGGTACTCCCACTTGGGTTTGAACTCCGGTGCAATGGGGTACCTTACTTCAAGATGTTAAGCAAAGTCAATGGAAGACCAACAGCACCTACAAGAAAGTAGGTGCTTAAAGAGATTACAGACACGTGGATTGTTTGACCAGTGCAATTCTCCTTATTTTCAAACAAAACGAAAAGTAAGCCTAGATCTAGAGAGGATCTGAAAGGATCTCAGGTATCCTGTACCTACCTGAGTAGCTTCTTTAGCAGCTCCTAGAGCTACTCCATCAAAACCATCTGCAGAGGCAGCACGGTATCAGTCAGCACCACGCTGGCTCATACAACCTGAAAATGCAATGAGGACACTTCGGAGGTAAGAACGTCTGCCTTCAAAGAGAAGAGAAGTGGGAAGACTTTGCTTCTACAGGAATCATTCACATAAAAATACTGAAGTCTGAGGTGTCGGGCTCCCTGCCACGCCACCACCGTCAGGCGGGCAGAAGTCATCTCCTCCACCACTCCGTCACAAGGGACGGCTCACACCGCTCACGAGGCGATGGTGGGGACCTTCCTCCTCGTGCCAGCACAGCGACCTTGGGAAGCCAGCAGCCTGGGACACTCGGGCTTTTCAGGTAAGTACTCAATCACCAGGTCCACTCAGAGAAACGGCCCACCCCAGAGATAACCAGAGTAGGAACTTCCTCTGTCTGCAACGACTAGGTGGCAGATACAAATCTCTCTTCTCCCTTTATTCCATCATGCTTTTCAAAAAATGTTATCATGTTTTTCCGATTGTATTCCCATAAAGCCATTAGGTAAGAAACAGCGCTTGCCAGCCCTGAAAAGAAGAGGGTGACTATTAAAATAGGCATCATGAATATTCCAATGTGCTTCCAAACTAAGAGACTTCAACTGTGTCCTTGTCCTTTGTGTGTTTTCCACAAATATTGAAAAGGAAACTTTCCTGGGAGAAACACTCATCAACACAGAAAGTTTTTAAGAAGTAACTCAAGTTACAGCAAATATTCACAAAACAGATATGTTAAATTGGTGTGTATTCTCAGGAGAAGGTTGATTCTGGGAACCTTCAATTAGGCAGCAGAAACTTTTCCTACAGCCAAAAAAGAACTAAAGAAAAAGGCTTATTTTGATAAATTATTCAGCAAACATTTTTGAAATGGAGAATATAAATGTAAGAAAAAGACAAACTCCATCCGTAAATTATTCACTCGGCATTGTGGGGGGAGGAAATGCCCCAGCAAGCCGAGCCAGAAGCAGCACCTACACCCAAGTAAAGTATTTTAACTGCGTGCAATCAGCTGAATAACTTGGTATACTGACTTTCCTGAAAGGTCTAAATTGGGGCCCCCATCCCAGGAATCTTCCTAATTATGGTAATTTCCAACAGCCTAATCTTGCGCCTTGACACACAGCAGCACGTCAGGGTGGTGGGTTTCCAAAACTCCTGGTAGGAGGTAACAACACGAACAAGAACAAGTACTGGTTTGCTGATTTTAAAGTGGACCTTCAAATATCCCGGCCTGTCTCTAAATTTTATTTAACTTACAGAATTCTTTGGTCTACAAAATGACCCAAAAAGGATAATTAGACTAGAAACATGCCTGACGATTCTCAGTGCTCTCTGTCAAGCACATGGGCTAACACTTATTTCTATGAATTCTGTTTTTCATGGGAGATACGATTGTATTAAAGCTGTATGTAGGTGGCTCATTTTTCCCTCCTCACATTCCCTTTGACAGTAGTTTGAAATAACATTCATCAAACAGTACAAAAAAAAGTTGAAAGAAATTAATTAAGCAACCTAGGTGGAAAAATAAGATGTCTTTTCAACAATATGTGGATTATTCAGTCTTACAGTGCTGCATATTGCAATTTCCTGAGCAGAAAAGGCAGAATAATGCTGTATCTCTGCACGACTACAAGACATTGCTGTTGGTAAAGTAAGTTCTTGTCCTCGGTCCTTGCAGCAGGACCCTGCGCAGCCGGCACAGCCCAGCAAACGTCCGCTGAAACTCCTCCATCGCGGCAGCTCTCCTCCGGGAGGAACGGAGGGGTTCGGGTCCTCCTGACACTCTTCCTGCCTTTTGGCATTACGGGTTGAGAGCAGAGATGGTAATGCCGTGTCTCAATTTAATCCTCTCAGACTAATAAAGTCCTGGTTTTTAAAAGTCACTGTTGTTCAACAGTGCTGGGGACAGGGCACAGCCACACCGCTGCCCTCCCTGCGTCCGGCAAAATAACCAGAGCGGACCTGACACTCATCAAACCTCCGATGTACATGGAGGAATCCTAACACGACGGGAGACTACGAACAAAATTAACTTCCATGTATCTAAACCAAATAACTACTAAGTCCAAAAAAATGGTTATGAAAACACGTAAAGACCCTCGTATCTATTTCTGACTGCTGGGAGACTCCCAGCTATTTTATTGAACACAATCCTCAGGTAATTCTTAATTTCATGCTCGTATTATCTGTTCCTGAAGGTAACAACAAAGGAAAGACCACAGATATAATGGCACCAGGTTCCGTTTTTCACAACGAATTTGCTCAGTGCTAAGAAGCCATGAGGAAGGGATTAACTGTGACTTATGCAAGCAGCTTCCCAAACACGTAGTTAATCTTTCTCAGCAGATGCTGGTTTTACGCGAGCAAGGACTTGAGCATCTCTCTGCCTTTCCATCTACCCGGCTTAAGGGCGTCACACAAAAAGGAAGCCAGCTTGTCAGCAGCAGTGCATCAACCGGACGAGATCTAACTTGCACTTGAGGACAGGAATGAAGGCAGGACATCTGGATTTTCCTTCTCTGCCTCTGCTGCTACATCACCTTGGGCAGGCTGCTGAAGCTGGGTTTCCAGTGGAGCAATGTTGCATGCTGCAGACCAGGATCTGGGCCTGCCCAACACTTTGTTTCTCCCTGTAAAGCAGGGTGGGAAATGCTCTTCCCAAGAGGTTCTGGAAGACTTAGTCTATAATTGCTTGTAAACCACTTAAGGGGTAAGTGACACAGAAATCCAAAGCGGTAATTGTAATGGAGGCTGGAGATTAATCTATTTCTGGCATATTAGACGTACCTGTGGACTTGATTCAAGGCAGTTATGGAAAAATGTGAAGTGTCCAAAAAGTGATAGAAAGAAATAGTTTGATTAAAACCATTCCAGAGGCAAATCAGATCTTCAAAAAACTCTCTGAAGTCTACCATTACGGCCTGCAGATGAAGCACCCTTGAAGGTTTTCTGGTCACAACAGGAGACAGAGTCCTGTGGGAAGAGCCCCAGTTAAGTTTATGTCAAATAAAAGGTGCTCCAGCTCTGGGCTCCCAGGAAAGTAAGCGATGAGAGGATGTTTCCTCTCCTGCTTATCCCCAAAGCAGAACTCTGCTAGGAGAGTCAGTGAGGTAACGGGAGTCTGCCAGGCGGGGATCCGGTCCCCAGCATCAAGCTTTTCATCACCCAGGACTCAGGGCTGAGATCACGGAAGAGCAGATACCGAGATATTTTGCTCGTCTGCCCTCAAGCGAGCGGTGCCCAAGAGAAGACGTTAATTAGTGACCATGGCACACAGACCACAGGCAGAGTGGTGTTATTTGGCATCACTCTCTACACGACACAGTGAAACTGTCCGTGCACTGATACACTATCTGGTACGAGTAAAGGACCCAGAAACCTTTGGTTTATCTCTCTCCCAGAAACAGGTAGCATCAATTTGCTATTAAGTACCAGAAACACCCTCTTCCCCCACCAAGCTGCAACTTTTCCAAACTTTCCACCAACTTTCACTTTATGTAGCCTCAAGGTCAAGACTCCCTTTATTAAAAAAAAAAGTAAATTCAATAATTTCCTTCCAATTTACTTTGGATTAGGGGATGTTGTGTCAATAAGGACAAATGAAACTTGCAGGCCAATATAAACCCTCGCTGCAGTATGAGTGATACTTTTTTTATACAGACTTTCTATGAAATAAAAAATGACTGATGCCACAGTATGTTTTAATTATTTTCTTCATAAACTATCAAATTAAATTGTAAGAAGCTGGAGACATTATCTCTTATTAAATTGAGACTGAAGTCAGAGATGGAACTTTAAATGAAACTTTCCATGCCAGAAAGCTGTTTTGTAATTGTTATCATTTTCAGCAGCCTGCCACATAGAGTATCTTCCCAAAGCTTCTTATTTTGATGTTATTGCAGTGGACTCCCACCTCAGGTGAACCAGTAAGAATCTCCCCACCTGCAAGCTCTTCGCTCGGCCGCAGTCTGGCCCTCCACACGGAAATATCGGTGGGTGACTGGCTACTGCGCTCAGAGGTCATGGCGGGAGGAGGCTGTCACAGGCAGCCCTTGAGCCCTCCAAACACTGCTATTTGCCCAAATCCAGCTCTATACAGCAGCAGGAATGATATTTAGCCCTTCTGAGCCACATTGTTATACAAAGGATCCGATATCTCAGCTGGGATTTTCTACTCACTGTATCACGGAGTACCAAGGGCAGCACTGAGCATCCCAACAACAAGCACAGCAGCAGGTAAGCCACAGCATACCTGGAAAAAGCAAACATTAATCAGCACTCATTGTATTCCAGGGAAAAGTATTTTCATTAATTTAAGCAAATTAATTTGTCTCAAATCAGGAAAGAGAAGCTGGTCTGTAAGTGCTTGGCTTGTAACGCTCAAGGATCAAAACCCGGCATGGTTGGGGGCCAACCAGAAAAATATAAAATCCACAGAAGATGCTGGATCGTATTTTTGGATCATGCCTTCTGGGGAGAAGAGGAGGAACAGAGATGGAAATGCAGCAGCTGGCAAGAACGTGAAAAACCATAAAGAAGAATAAGATAGAGAAGGAGAGAGGAGAGAAAATACAGAAGTTGCCAGGAGAAAAAAAAAAGAAAGGAAGAAATAAACTGAAAAAAGACTGAATCTGCCAAAGTTTTCACCATTTCATATAATGAATTAATGTCACAGAGAGAAAGGGAAAATAATCTATAAGCCAGTTTCTGCCTCAGAGAGGAGGGGAGTACACAGGTTAGTTATTTTCTTATTTCCAGCTCTGTCAGCTGCCGAGGCTCACCCCGGCAGTCCCTGACCTCCCTCCCCTGCGCAGCTCATCACAGCCGATCTGTTGGCCAAGCTCTTTTTGGTCGCACAGGGACAGCCCCAGGAGCTCAATTTCCAGGTCTGCTTTGGGCCAGTAATATCTAAGCCAGACCACTAACAAACCAGCCCTCCTCAAGTCACGGATACCTATTTTTCCAGTTTTTCCAAATGGTAATTTCTTTGTTACTGGTAAATAGTGGTGTACTTTTTTTATTTATTTATTTTTTTTATTCACAAGCTAAAGTGACTTTGGGCAGTCACAAACCAATTTTTCACTGTGCTCTGAACAGATGGTTGTTCCAAGAATACCAGCATCCTGGCAATGTCAAGCAGACTTGACCTTCACAAGCAGCGCTGCAGACATTTTATTAAGAGCAAAGAAATAAAGAACCACTTGCAGATTTCCAAATTTTTCAGGATTATTAAGACACAGCCCATGGCAGTGAACAATGCAGGCACATGCTGCATTCAAGGAAAATCTGAAATTCAGCCTCAGAGAGGCAAGGACGGCTTCTGGCAGTGTTATTTTGGTGTGTACAGCCGACTCCAGCACCACACCAGACCCACTTTGTGGAGGCAAAAGAGAGGAGGGACGGGGTGTGATCCCCCACGCCATGCCCAGCTCCTCCTGCCCTCAGGAGATGGGCTCTGCACGCCCCAAAGAAAAACACAAAACCAGCCTACAGAACATCCCAATCCTAAAGCTCTGGGTTTATTCAGCAAGGGTCTGGTTATATATTTATATTTTTATATATATGTATATTTCAGTAATCGTTGGCCAGCACAGCTTTAGGGACTTTTGCTGACAGAGCCTTCAGAGGGAAGGCAGGTCATTTTTTTCCTTTTTTTTTTTTTTTTTTAAATAGAAATAACCCTATTTTTAAGATCACTTAAATATAATCTGTACTTACTTTTCCAGAAGCCACTCAAAAAAAATCGAAGTTGATTTTACTGCACTATTTTTTGTTAAATCGCTATGTCCTTAATCTCAAGGAAGGGAGGCCCATTATCTTCCTGGAGACAGTTCTGCTTTTTTAGCACACCTGAAACATTATGTCTGCGATTGCTGTCTACAAAGAAATACAAACTTTGGGAGGCAGCGCCCAGAGAGCAACTCTTGCCAGCAGATCAATATCTCATTCTATATTAAACAGAAAAGTTAAGTCATCCTTAGTTTCCAGTTGAGGAAGAGCAGCATAAATATTCACCCTGGTTGGGGGATTTTGTGCAAATTACTCACTCAACCTCCTTCTAAGAGAAGGAAAAAGGTGTCACCCTTCCAAGCGCTGCCTTTCGCCTATGAGCCGTAAAATATCGCAGAGGGATTTTGAAAGGAGCCCAGCGTTCGCCAGAGCCAGCAAACACAACAACCTCAGCTGGCGTCCCCTCAGATGATCAGACGAGGACTGTGAGTCAGACGGAGTCAAATCGCTGGGGCTCCATCACGTTTTCAGGAGGACCATGTGTGATAAGTGGTTGGACTCAACCCCTGGGACCGCCGGAGCACTGCTTTAATGCAGGAGGCAATTACAGACTTAACGGGGTCGTGAGCACTTCTGAGAGAAATCCCTTCCGTTCTGAGGACAGCTGTGTGTGACGTGATGGACCATCCTGGAAAAGACAAATCCAGCGCTTTAGTGCAAAGCGTATTGCTTCGTGCAAGTCACCCTGGGTACGCTCTGGCTTTTATTGCCATTGAGAATCGCTCGTTATTCCTTGGACTCAGAGGTTTAACTAACTCAGAGGAAAGCTTTGTAAGCAGGGAAGCAGTAATGGAGGAGAAAGCTCTGCTCCAGCAGAACATCTTCATCGTGGGCAGAGGAAGCCTTTATCTCCTCTTCTGCGTAAGGCACAGGAAGAGAATTATAGGAAAACAAAAGGCACTTCTGCTGAGGGGCTGTGAGGGGCACAGGGGGGAAAGAAAAAAAAAAAGGCAAAAAAACCCAGAAGTAATTTAGGTTCAGAAATACTTAGCAGACCAAACTAGAAGTTTCTCCTTCTGAAAACAGGAGGCATACGGGCAGAGGGCACATTTGCCGCTAACCACCTACTCAAAACACGGGGTGTTCTGGTTCATGCCTCTCACCTGGAGAGAGACAGCCAAGCCAGTAAAAATGCAGCACCAATCCATGCTATGCCTAAAACCCAGCAGTTTTCCTTCACTGGTGTGCCTGGTTTACCATCATTCAACACTGAATGCTATTTTCATCTCTTAATTGTTCAATGATTGGTGGAAAAGCAGAGAGACAATGAACCTCTCACCCAGCGTGCAGGATAACGGAACCATCGAAGCAGTCATCCAAACCCAACTAAGTGGAAATTTGGCCCTGAAAGGATTCATTGCATTTTTTTCCTGACTTCACCATTTTATGTCAGCTGTCAAAGCAGCAATACGAAATAGCATCGTATATTCATGGTGCCATCTGCATTACAGCACAAAATCTCTTCCCAGTCAACGCAAGTGTCCAAAGAACACTTCCAATTTGTCACAATAACCTTCAAAACTTGACAGAAAATCATGCAAATTATTTCTTTTGGATGTCTGTGTATCTTGTGATTATTTATACTTTGCCAATAGCATTCTAAACATTTTTGTGTTTCTCATATTTCTCAAAAGAAAGGTGGAATTGAGGGATTAAAACCTGCCTTGGGTTTATTTTGCACTTTGTTCCCTTCTTTTGTACTTCTGGGCATTTAAGAAACAGTGGTATGACTGCACTTGGAGGATTACCAAGAAAATCAGAACGAAAAAGGCTTTAAACTGGCATGTCTCAGAATATCGATAATCAAGCTGCTTTGCTCAATTCCACATATTTCTTTTTCCTCTTATATATAAAATTCTAGATCTTAGTGGGAACAATCACACTAAAATAGTACAGTATTTTTTTTAATCGCCAGGCATAATAACCCCATAAACTTCAGCATCAGCCTTTAAAAAGAAAATATCTTTTCAGGGAAAAAATACCAAATGCCAGCGCTCTGGGTTCCGCCAGCAAGGTGCTCATCAGTTTTATGAGTCAGGAGAGGAGCTCGTTAAGCACTTACTGCAGAGGTTGTTACTGGCACCGGGCTTGTTGGTGAGTGTGTGTTCGGCACGGGCCAGGGACGCCTCTCCTCCCTCGGTGAACATCTGGCCAGCTGCAAGCCCCCAGCTGTGTGCCGGAGCACCGCAGTGCCCAGGCAGATGCTGCTCCCACCATTTGCCAGTTCCTGTAGTGAAGATGGATGGGGGTTAGAAGACGCTCAGGATTATCGGAGGAATACGCTCAAACTTGCAAACAGCTGGGTTCACCCAGCTCCCAGCCGGAACCCAAGCAACGCCGGATCCGCCGAGCTCTGCCGGGAGCATGGACCACAGCAAGGCAGGGGATCGCAGGACCCCGGGCTTCAAAAACAAAGGCAATTTGCTCTCAGCGCAGAGCGTTTTCTAAACGCACGCGGTATCGGGAAATGCAGATTACACTGCGAACCCATAAACAGCTCGGCTGCAATAACAACTCCAGAGCTTCACAGGAGACCGTTTCTAGGACAATGGGCAGAATTCCGGGATGCGCTCGTAAAGGTCGCACCATCAGCAACTGTCTGCACAAATTTTATGACTGGAAGCTAATAAACAAAAAAGTGAAGGAAGCAGTCAATAGCCGTTACCAGCCAGGCCACACACACAGTAAAAAGAATTTAAAAAATCGTTAGTGGTGGTTGTGCTAAGAAACCCATCAGAGAATTTTGCAAAACTTTGAGAACAAATCCAGTCGCTGCTGCTTTAAATCACAATACTGCATTTGCATTAAAAATTCATCAGAGTAGTTATACTCAAGTTAAAGAAACACAACCAAAAAACCCATTGGCGTTAACAACCTGTTGCTAACGGTTTTATCGGGCGACACCTTTTCTGAGCGCTGCTGTTGTGCGTGATGGAAGCCAGCGGCGGAGAGCCCGGGGCGCCGCTACCCGAGGCGCTGCTGGCAGATGCTCCGGGCTGAGCCGGTGCAGCACGCTGCAATGCAGCTCTTGCGTAACCGCCCTCCGCGCTGGGTTCGTGCGGCGGCTCTCGGCTGGCAGGACGCGATACGGCCCACGGCGAGGCAGGCCCGTGGGTGGGAGGGGAGCACCCGCAGCGCATGCTCTCCTGCCTTGGTAAAACGAGCGATCCTGTTAAACAGAGATATTCCAGCCTGCTGCGAGATGCACGGGGCCAAATGCCACCGCACAGTAAGACATGGTGACCTGATCAACTGAGGAAAGGCATTTGCTGCAGAAATGGCTGTCGCCATTTGGCCTTTGGCCGGTCAAGCACCAAACAAACCCCTCGAATACTACCAGTGGAATAAACGCTCCACGGAACAGTGCAGACTCAGGGCTGTTCCCTGCCGCCGGCACAGCGCGTGCACCTACAGATCCCGCTCTGGAGAACCTTCTGGAAATTGCAGATGTCAAACACACAGGAGAAACTGGCCATCAATTCAAAGACAATATACAAAAAAAAAAAGAAAGCAAGCTGGCGTTTGTCAAATGAATTATGCTCTACAAACCATCTCCTCGTTCACTTCCCTCATGAATTTCAATGGCGTTGCAGTCGTTGCCTCCTGACCTCATGGCGTCCATGATGGTCCAGCCTGGAAGTGGCTACGGGCTTCCACCGTGCTCCACAGATCTACAGGAAAGACAGATGGAGACACTTCTGCGGTCCTCTCCTGCCACTCAGCAATACATTTGGACTTTACCTTGTCACATATCAGTGATAATGCAACATCAATCATGCAGAAAGTGCCTCAGTTTTTTTTTTAATATGCCTAAAAAAACCCCATGTGAATTCTGGCTATTTGAGGGGCATTGCATCATACCCAAAGACAAGCAGTATAGATGACACTGGAGTTCAGTTTGGAGGATAAGCAATAACTGAATAAAAGGTGACCTTTGTTATAACTATTTTATTTCTCATCTATTTACTAAGAGAATTAGAAAAGTTAGAGGAGAAGAGTGGTCTGTGAAATAAGCAGAGTAAGACCTCCTGAATTTCAAGATGTTCTGCTTGACTTCTCACAGAGCATCCCTTACATTTATTCATTTTTGTTTATTTAATTGTTGTTATAAATGAATACTAGTGACAACAATTGCTAGAAAGAAGTCATAGCACACCCAAACACTGTAAAAAACTTCTATTTTCAGCTCTGCCCGTTGCATAGCAATGTCATCCTTTGATTACAAGACCTCTCAGATTTAAAACTTAAGCTTCTCTAGAGCAGAATTTATTCCAGCAGCACAAAATTGTTTCCAACAGAAGAATCCACAAACTTCCTTTCCTAACTAGACCTGCACCCACGGAAACATAGTACAGCAGCTAAATTACCAACAGTTACAACACAGCAGGATACACAGTTTTCTAATTGACTACACTAAAATACAACCAATCAATAAAATAAAGAGTACACTTAGAATAAATAAAAAGATACCTTTGCATAAAGTATATGCTCATTAGAAGAAAAGATGACTGCTACAAAAAAAAACAAAACCCAAACCACTGAGATACTTCTGTAACTGGCAATTTTTAACGAAAGACAGTTCTAATTAAGGAAAGCAAATCCTTAAAGAAATAAAGTCTGGCTTAATAGTCTTATCATTTTTACTAGATAGGTGCTATGGATGCTATGTTATAATTGGTGCTATATAGCGGCTTTTAAAGCTTGCTGCATATGTTTTCCAAAGCAAGAACTTAAAAAAAACCCAACCAACCAAACAAAAAAAAAAAAAGCAAAAATAACAAAAAAACACAACGACATGAATAGAAAATTTTGCTTTTGAGACACTTCACAGAATGACATTTCAAATTATATATATATATATAAACTATATATCACTTCCCTGTGATTAATTGAGTAAAGACACATAGCTGGGTGAGAAGTTGCAGAGGTGTCC
>WHYT01016900.1:142482-174364 GCA_009806455.1 Tetrax tetrax
AAACACAAAGAGGATAAGTTGCCTTCAAAAATATTTACATAAAATGTACAAATATTCTGTCCTACACCTGTATAATTAACAACAACGTAACTTAATACGGCACTACCACTTTGCAAAATCCATCTACAGGCCATTTTCCTGTACTGCAATTTTACAGTTAGTTTTTTCCCCAAAAGCCACCCTGGTGCCTTGGAATGAAAATAATGAACCACGACTCTTCACAGCGGCACTCTCATCATCACTAGTTTACAGTATCACTTCTTTGGACACTTCTAGTACCCGCACAGTTTTCACGCTGCATATCTTAATTAGTCTAATCAGGCTTGATTGTAGGATACTAGAAGATTCAGAAAATAATGACAAAATAATCAGTACATGATCAAAAGCCTAAAACGCAAGCCATAGCCTCGAGCTACAGTGGAAGGCAGCTACCAAAACCACCAGACACTTAGCTGTCCTGCGACGACTTCATCTCAGGCCTGGCTCCAACATCAGAAATGAAAGGGAGATCACGCTGAACACAAAAGAGATGATTTTGGATTAGAAGCTGAGGCTGCTGTGCCCCCTTGGCCCTGGTAAATATTAAACCTGAAAGCAGCAAAGCAGATTAGAAGGTTAATTTGAAGAGGTCTGGTTTAGGCCCTGCGGGGATGCAGATCTGTTACTTTCACCCCTTTGGGTTTGTTCCTGGGCATTGGTGGTTGTTTTTTCTTTTCTGCTACAGAAACTCCATCAGGCTGAGATCCAGGTTACCTTTTTAAACCCATATCAGCACATTTTATTTCCATGCTTTTAACAGCGTGTTCCTGGACTGTGACTATGTTTCTGGCACCACCACGATACCAGCAATACAGAAATCATCATTTTTAGGCCTGTAAGAACTGCCATAATGAACTGCTACTACTATGAAATGAAGAACCTATCAAACCAGCAAAAAGCCATTCTACTCATCATAGATGCTTTGCTGTCTATTGCTACTCTTTTCCACTAAAATTAAGTGATGCTAGACCTCAGCAGTGCAGGGCAAACACCAGCCATCTGAGAAATTAGATCATAAAGCAAAATTTTGCTTCAGTGAGCCATGAGTAGCTAATGGGATTCCGTGTCCTCTGACAAGCCCGCAGCTGGCACAACCACGGCGGGATCATTGCCTG
Source organism: Tetrax tetrax (assembly GCA_009806455.1). NCBI lineage: Eukaryota > Metazoa > Chordata > Aves > Otidiformes > Otididae > Tetrax > Tetrax tetrax. The sequence continues at coordinate 143,637 of WHYT01016900.1, forward strand.
GAATACCGCTCCTCATTTCCTGCGTTTGGATGGAGTTTTATTCTGCCCGTGCCCATGACTCCTTGGTACAATCTCAGAATCGTGGCAATTCACTTATTTAGCAGATGAAGGACAGTGCACGCTGCACAGAAACCGTACATGTCAGGGCCCTTCAGTGAGGAAGATGTATAGAGCTGTCAACTGCGCAGGCACCCAGCCCGCAGCCGGAAGGCAGCTCAGGAGCTGGGGATTCACAGAGCCGCTGCGGACCCCTGCTCCACGCGCCCTATGAAGGGGTTAACACAGCTTCGCGGCTGGGTCTCCCACCCCAGGTGAGGTTTTGACCCCATCGTCCTACCCGCCTGCAAGCTCATCAGAGGGGACAGTTGTTGGCCACAAAATTCCCCGGAGGGACCTGGGGTGAGCATCTGTGGGAGCATATGGTCTGCAGCTACCAGGACGGCGTCCTCTCCGTAAATCCCAAGAACTACGCCGTCCGTGGGAAGTTTCAAAGCCAAATCTGCTTGTTTATGGGAAAGAAGAGTACAGCATTCCCCCGGGGGGCAGCATGCCCTCCCTCCCAGAAACTGCTGAGCTAACTAATTGCTAATTGCTCCCTGCTCATTACCACTGAGGACGGCTGAAGACCGTGGAAACATAAACCACATCATTAGAGCAAGCGATTGTGGAAGCCAGGCTACACAAATCCTATTTTATAATCAGATATTTGAGAGCACATACAAAGAGAGTTTCTCCCTACTGCAAGAAGCAGGCGGGAAGTCTGCTCAATGGATTATCACGGATAATCCCTCATCCCCCAAAACAATCTTGGTCACCAAAATCCATCTGATGGGCTCACACAAACTCCACAGGCAGAGTTTGGTAATTACTTTGCTCTGGTAACAAAGCAAGGAAACATACAGAAAAAAAACCTTCCAAAATCCCTCCCAGGCGGACAAGAGCTCACCTCCAGAGGAAATGGTGAGCCAAGATGTAGCTCCTGGGCATCCTCCCTACGCAACGGAAACCTCCCTAGGAATGGCGGGCGTGTAAGAAGGCAGAACCAGCATCTGGTCGCACATCTGGGGCCACTCCTACGCACCCACGCTTATCGGAAACTGGAAAGGAGGTGAGGAAGGCTCCTGGTGACCATCCCACTCCAGAGCTTCCCTCCGGGTCTTTTCTCACTGCTTGAGGAAATGAGGCAGTATTTTCCTGTCACTCCACAAGGCATATACACCTCCGCTTCAAAACCATGTGCCACCCCGCCTCCAATGTTGATACGGATCTAAAAATTTTTTATATTGAAAAATAATATGCTGCTTTATTGTCTTCTATGTTTGTATTCTTGGGCTTTCAGAGAAAAGTTTTAGATTATCAAAGTATCTGAAATCATACAAATTACTTCACTGGAAGTCTGGATTTTCACACGATCCCAACTGGCAAAGTAAACACAATTACCAAGATTGCTAGAAAACAAAGTCAGCAACACTTCAAGGCATGGGGGGCTTTAGTTAGTAAATATTGATCCTTCATTGCAAAAGGCTACTTATTGTTCTTGTAATAAAGCTGCACCCATTTAACCAGCAACCTAAGTGACCTTCTGTCTCTCCAGTATCGCCATCAGTGGGGAAACCTCAGAGCGAGTGAGAAGACCCCAGGTTTGACAGTTTGATTATTTTGACTCAATTGTGACCTGCTTTGAAATCCTGCAGCTGTGTTTTCTTTTCTTAGCTTTTCAGGCAAGTTCTGGGTGTCAGAAACCTTGGCTATGGATGTTAAAAAGCTAGGAAAGTGAAAGGATTTCACTTTCTTCTGAAAATCCTCCCTTTCAGTGAACTGAAGGAACATCACTGGGATCTTCTGTTACTTTTGTGAGCCTATAAATGTTTGCCAAAATATTTATACTTATGCTTACTCTAAGATTTATTATTTTCTTCTCTATAGGGGTCGTTATGTATTTCAGAATTATCTTTACTTCAGGCATTGAAGCACCGTGGGATTTCCCTTCCATTTCGTGAGCACCTCCTGGGGTTACAGTACCTTTGTTTCCCATCCATGAAATAGCAGTGCTGCCTCTCAAAAGTGTCACAGTGACGAGCAGCTACTGCTCTAAGTAAGGGAAAATGCCTCTGCACTGGCAACAGAATAGCACCATCAAACCCAAGGGGTGCTGAGCACGCAGCCAGCATCGCCCCGTGTCCTGGGCCTGGGCGGTGGCACAGAGATGGAGCATGTCCTCCTCCTTCCCATCGCTCAGCAGGAGCTGCTGCCACCAACACCCAATACATTAAATTTAGAACCCCTGACAAAACATTTCCTTCAACATTAAAATAACTGACAGATTTAAAAAAAATAAAAAAAAAAAATTAAAAAGTGAAAGGCAGGCAGTAGCTGCTGGATGCTAACCTGAATGCTGACAGCCTCAGCGGGGAGCAGGACCTGACCCACCTGCCAAAGCTCTGTCACCACAAAGCCCCCTGATGTCTCCTATGGACACAGAGCTGCCAAAAAAAAAAAAAATAAAATAGTAATTTGCTCTGTTGCTACTAATATCCTATACTTTGACAAAACACACAATCTGTTCTCCTTTAGCTATTGGAAGCGTTCGATGGCCTTCAAAGTCGTGGGACAACCAGACACCAAATTTAATCACACATGATGGCTGAAGCATGGACATTCACTCTGCTTCCAAAGGACTGGAGCCAACACGGAAATTAATATCTCTCCTCCCAGTATCACTGATCTACCTTATTCCTTAAGGCAAAACCCAATTAGAAATTTAAATAAAAATTATCAAATTAAAATCTTGATTCATCTGTTCCACAACTTTCATCTTTCTCCTCTGCGCCTGTCTGTTGAGCTTTGTCTGCCACGGCTTCTTCTCACCAGTATACCTCTGGTCTAATATTAGGCAATGAAGCATAAAACACTGTTTAAATACCATAATTTCAAGAGCAAGCAAAGAACATTGCATTTATCTTCACTAACCTTGAATACGCCTGTCCCATCTAATGAAAAAAAGTGATTGAAGGGACTTACTTTAGCTTACTATCCCAAGGTCCCCATAAAAGCTGAATGGTAATTTAATTAGTTTCCTTTCTGGTGACTAACTAGGAATTTTTGATCATTTAATCTGAGTGCACTTTGATTCATTAAGTATCTGTTTCTTTTTTTTTTATGAGGTTATTAAATAACCCTGCTCAGGTAACAACGGTCATTGGTATGCAGAACCGCTAAGTATTTTGTATGGATCAGATACGAAATACGCGCGATGGGAACTGGATTTCCAAACCTATTTGGGACTCACCTGACTCGATGATAAATTAGCGGTTAATTTATTCTGACAGAACACGCAAACCGTGAGCCAGATGCTGCGATGAGGAAAATCGGGGCAGACCCGAGACTGCAGTCTTTACCCGCTGCAAACCTGGCCCCTGCGCGACGCCACGTCACACGCGTATGGCCCCATCCCCGCATAGGCAGGGGGTGCCCGGCACCGGCACCAAACCGACTGCGGTGGACGAACACCAAACCTGAGGGGTTCAAGCTCTGGAGATTCTTCCACTCAAGAACAGCCTGAGTGGGAGCTCTCCTGCCTCAGCGACATTCCTCCCGACCGTCACTGATTCTCCTGACGGATCATTGCCCCCTTTGGTCACAGGGAAGCAGTAACTGTTAGCCTAGCTCATAAAGGATGATTAAATAAATCTATTAAAGTGCTATGAAGACTTAGAGTGCTACATACTTAACATTTTATTTAGATTTAAAGCATATTATAAAGACTGTACATGCTCTCCAGGCGCCCATACGAAAAAGGAAACTTACAATCTGTTAAAATGTTGCTTAGCAGCATAATGTAATAAAAAAAAAAAGTTAAATTATCAGCCAGCTAATGCTGCAGCAAAATATTTTTCATCAACTCCACCCAAAAGTTTCGCCTTGCAGCTTTCACAAACAGCATGAATGAAAAGCTTGTTGGAAAGCAGACACGAAGGTCAGCTTCTCCTTTATCACGTAATTGAAAATAAACAGAAAAGGTAAGTATCTGTATCAGACAAAAGATACGAGGCCAGATTTCTGAGCACAAATACACTGCGACTTACTTATATCCATTGTGCCAGAACAGTAAGATAGGATTTGGTTCCTAGTATTAAAAGAAAAAAGAAAGAAATCCAGCGGCTGAATGGAGCTTCAGTTCTCTTTTCACTTGTTTTGGTTCCCAGATAAGATGGATGTAAGGACGCCTGATCATCCTGAATGGATTCCAGGGACAAACTCTAAATATAGCAATACCCACCGCATGCCGCCCCTCGAAACCCAGACGGCAGCGCTCCAGGGAAGAACAGAAAATATTAACATCTGTCCTCCCACATCCTCCAGCGCTTGCAATGCTCTCTCATTCAACAACAGAAAAGTTGCCTTCCACCATGCCCTGAAGGTCAACAGCTTTAAGCTCCTTGTAGGAGTTATTTATCCGCACCTAAAGCCGGCGGCGAGCACGGGCAACCGCCATGCGCTGGGAGGGAGGCCGCTTCGCCGCCGCTGCGTTCAGGGCACGTGACAGCTCTGCACGAGGAGCGGGCCCTTCACCGCAGCCTTGAGGAACGTCCCATGCGTTCCCTTGTACTGAAATCTGCACGTTTTCCGAGTCTGTACCTCGTGAGAAGCGTCATACAGGTCACCAGGAGAAGCATACTACGTCTTCTCATTGGTATCTTACGTTAACGGTGATAACACATTCCAGTTGTAAGAATGAAAACTCCAATTAATGTGGAACCACCTATTAAGTGCTGCCTTATGAATAATAAAGACTTTTGGGACTTAAAATTGGACCTAAAATTCACTTCACCAAGACTTTGACAGAGACAGAGGCTGTGAATTGGTACCCACGTCATGTCCCAACACAACTGCCAACCTTAGGCAGCCAAAAACCAGGCACAAGGCTGCTCTCCTCCCAGACCTCACTAATTCTAAGGTTGCTTTAATCACCACAAGATGTTTTTATTCTTTTTTAATTAGTTATTTTGTCTTTATCTGTCTTTGGGATTCTGAGCCATCTTTTTTTACCCCCTCAACAACTGGAAAGAACAGAAACTTAATTTTATCTTGAAGTAAAAGCTGAAACACCTGCATATCATCACATTTTACAGGGCTACGACAAAACCTTTCAACCCTGACAAGTCAGGAATAACGCTGGGCTTTGGGAACCAGCTGATTTCACATAGGGCCAGCTCAGCCCTGTATCCCAGCAGGAGCCAGTTGCCTCCACGGGAGCAGTGCAGGATGGCATGGGCTGTATTTGTCATCCTTACCAAGAATTAATCCACTTCTCTCCCTGAAATCATATCAAAGGCAATGGAGCAACTCAAGGAGAAAGGCGACAGCCTCACACCACCAGATCACCAAGTGTTTTCATTTTCTTGAAACAGTTTCCTAAAGCAAGGTTTTCCTCTCCAGTGCTGGAAGCACGAGACAAATCTGCATGAGGCACAAAAGGAAAACTGACAACAAATAAGGAAAGTGTCCTACTTCCACCGCCTGACATACAGCCCAACCTGCCAGCATAATCTGCCTCAAAAACAATTCATCCCATAATGCTATTACTTGGCATGATGAAAAGCCCAAATTTTATTTCAAAGGAAGTCTGACTTTTTAATTATATTGAATGCTTTTCACAGGATAATGTAAAAGGTGTTATAACTCTAATTGTGCATCAAGAAAAAGTGTCATGATAGTAAAGATGTATCAGCCAATAGTCAGTGGAACAATACAAAGATGGGAACGCGCAGGAAACTCTGCAATTATTCAATGTAAGCTGGGATAGTTCATCATCTTGTTGGACTGGAGAAAGACTGCTGTTTTGAATTTTAAAGCAAGTTACTGTCTATCCCTTTCACAATGAGTCATTTTGTAGGAAGGGAGCCACACGTTATTATCATCGTCTCTGCAAATGAAGTTAAAACCAAGCGCAAATCCAACCCCGTGCCCACAGCAAATGTTAGCAGGTCATCAGCCAGACCTTCCAGGAAAGGCCCCACGGATGAACCACGCATACCAACTGCATTCACAGCTCACAGTGGTGCACCGAGGCTGAGGCAAGGGGGCAATAGTCACAGGGTTACCAATTAGACTATTTTATCCACTGAACTAACTGCAAAACCAGCTGTTCTTGCTGAATGTCCCAAAAAAATCAAAATAAAGGAAAACCCCTTGAGAGACAGCAGTCACAGCCTTGGTGAACAGGCAGTTTGCCCTTGCAGTCTTCCAGGAACAAGACACTAGAAGGAGAACAAGAAACCAGGAACCGTACAATATCAGATCTAGGCAGGCTCCTGTCCCAAGGCTGGGCTGCCTTCCGCAGAGGAATCCAAAGGTGGGACCTGACGCTGGCGGGACAGAGACGTAACCAGACTGCAATGGTTAAAAGCAATTTCTAGAGACACACATTTGCAGGAAGGTGGCTTCGCACTGGTGTCTGCAGTAGAAAATGATTTGGAAGTAAAATTATTACCACTGGGAAAGAAAAGCCGTTGAGAAAATCGATTTAATGTGGAAGGTGGATGACTCAAAACAAGGGAGATGACTGCCTCTCATGCAACAGCCGACGCGGCCCAACCCCGCTGCTGAAGCAAGTAAACCCGAGCCCTTACGGAGCCAGAACGAACAGCGAGCAGTGCCGTCACCGCTGTGCGCAGGCTGAAGCTACGCCGAGGCCCGTGCCACCGGTGAGAGCACACCCGCACAGGAACAGTTCAGGGAGGATTTAATACCACAAGGTATAAACCCAGCCTTTACAAGACCAAGCCTTTTGTCTGAAGCAGGACGAGCATTCCTGGTGGCATGGCACCCCGCGCCCTGGCACCACGGAGGAGGGCTGGGACGAGACGGCAGAGAGCAGGTTAGAGGAAGGCAACGTTTGTCACAACGGTCAGGGCTCAGCGGACGCTGTTAGAGAAACTCAAATTAAATTCAAGCATTCCACCAGCCTCCCAAAGAGAGTCGCTCATTGTTGGTAAGGATCTCTCCTGAGCAGCTATACCGCAAGGGATCATTGCTTAGCATAAAGCCACCCAATTGGAAAAACACAATTTAAAGTGTGGCTGTGAAGGGAACATTGTGTTGGTGCTTCCATGCTGAGGCACCATTTCCTTCGCATTTATACCCACACGGAGCAAACAGCGTTACACGTAGCATGCCCACAAACTGCACAGATACACGCTGCCTACCCACGGAGAAGGATTTCCGTTTGTATTAATAGCAGTGTCTCTTGCGAGGCTCCTGCCGAAGCACGCGCTGGGCTTGGGCCAGGGGAGGGAGGCTCTGGGAACAGAGAAGCAATAAATGATGTTCCAGAATTCCCCAGCATGAAGTTAGATGAGGATACAGCGGGAGAAGATGAAGACAAGAAAGAAATTACAGCAGGGACGCATTGTTCCACAACCCGTAAATCCCTTCTGGGTCATAGTCCACTTGCTGTTACCGTATGCACGTTACTGGAATACACGTGAGAAAACGCAAGAAAAAGATTAAAATGTTCAATCATTTGCAAACGCTCCCCAGATGAATACGAGTATGCATTGGAAGAACAGCTTTAGTACAAAACACTCCACTGCGGTCTAATCTTGCTGGGAACACAAAATGAATTATGAGGATGAATGCATCCGGGGGTTTATCCGGCTAAGGAAGCGCATTCCCAAAGCCAGCCTGGCAGGGTACCAGCCCAGCCTCTGCCGGCTCCAGCCTGGCCCGGCGGTACCTGCAGCATCAGAGGTGCCTGGGTGCCAGGCAGGGCCCTCGGCACGGCCCAACAGGGCTGGGAGGCACAGCCCACCCCAACAGCCACGCTACAGCCAAAGGTGACTGTCCTCACCCACCACCCGGTGACACCACGGGACGTGCAAGACCCCGCACGGCCGCGGGACATCAGAGGTGCCATGTGTGCCCAGTGACCTGCACCCACCTGGCAAGACCTGGTGATGGTGGGACAGTGATGGAGAGGCAACTCTACCGTCGGATGTTTTTTGCCAAAAACACACGTAACCTGTCAGAGAGCATGTTTAGTTAGCATGGTGGCATCTTACATGACGCTTACCCTCTTGTGCAGCTTTAATGAACAAAAAAACAAATTTCAAAGCAGAATTGTGTCCCTGATCTGTGACTCCACAGGGAAACTTCAGCAAGGAAACACTCACTCTCTTACTTAAGCACCCTTACTCGCTCCCACATCTCCAAGTGCTACAGGAAAAACCCAGAGAAACACAGAGAGGCTCCAGCCCCAAAGAATTAGGGCATGAGACCCTCTTTCCATTTCTCCTTTGAACACCTTGGTTGTGATTTTTGGGAAGAGATTTTAATCTAAGGCTCAAAGTAATACTAGACGAAAATACAGCCTATCATGTGTAAACATACTTGCTTGATTTTATTATCGCTAAGAAGTTGCATTAAAACTGTGGAAAAATCTTGCCTGACTGACGCAGAATGAAATGGCTAATGCGGCTTTAACCAAAACCCTCCTGTCTGATGGGAGAAAAGTCATCAAAATGTATGATAGAGCACTGAGGCTTTGTGGGAAGCTGGCTGCAAGTGCTTATATTTTAGGATTGTTTCTCTCAGGGATACCATATCATTGACATATAAAAATTTATATTTGTGTCTATTTCCATGATTTTATGCTGGTTTTTGCCTTCATCTGTGCTCCTGCAAAGCAAATCCATACTAGACTGTTAGGTAACATTATAGATTAATTTTTTTAAACTCTTTTTTTCCTATCGTATTGCTCCATTTTTCATCCCGGGCTGCAGGACTTCGTAGACAGAGCTGGGTCTCCACCCAAGCTCAGGCACAGCCATTCTGCTGAAGAGTGTGATGTGAACTGATATAAAAACTGTTTGACAGTGCTCCGTAAAAAGTCCCCACTTGCTGTATAATGAAAAAATAGAAGCGAGTACAGTTAAGCCCTGACATTACCGAAAGCTAAATTAATAAGAAGGGAAAAAACTCAATCAGGGTTACATAAGAAAGTTTCTTTAGAAAATTCTGCACTGAAACCCTTCCACAGTGCCGCGAGGGTAACACTTCCACCCACATTAACTCATTTCACGTCCATCAGTTTTTGGTTTACCAGTTGGAAAGTAACCATCCTGCACTTCTGCTTATCGCCTTTCAAACACTCCCCAATGGCTGGACACATCCTAAGAAAGGTATGTGCTCTGTTTGTACTTATGAAGCGTTGCTACTTCTCCCTGAAATTTTATTGGTCTGTAAATGAGGATCCAAAGCTGAAACACCGCTTTTATTTTCACTGTGACAGAGTTGAAACGGCAGTGGTAATAAAGCCACTCTCTCATTTTCCATAGAGAAACACTTAACAGTATCTCTTTAAAAGCTTTCCTTACCGAAAACTTTACTGATCAGATGATTTTATTTACTCATTTCCAGGGATGAGACATGGAAAGTGTGTAGAGGCTGTTCCCTAATGATGGGGAAATCACAGTCACAAGCTGCCCACAGCACCCCACGCTGTAACCGACGGCGCTGCCTGCGCTGGGCAGAGCCGTCCCAGTCCCAGAGCCAGGAACATCCCAGTAAACCACGCCTGCTGCCTGAAAAGCCATGGGAATTGTGTATTTGAAGGCATCAAACAGGAAAACAGCCCTGGTAAATGGCTGTATTTCTTGCAGAGAAAGCAGAAACAACATTTTTCCATGAACACTCTTGCTAGTCCAGCTCTTTAGAACGTAACACTAAACGTACATTCACTTAGTTCTCAACCATGACAGCACACACTTATTTTTCTTGCGGTCACGAGGACCAGAGACAAAACATCCATGTGACATCCAAATCTCCTCCTGAGCCCGAAGACATACAGATCGCTGCAGGAGTGCCCGGGGTGTCGCATTCCAGGGCTAGCAGGATTTTGATCACGATTTCCCGTACAAGAAATGTTAACGTCACACTATGGCACCTAGAAAATGAACAGGGATGCACAAAACCTCTTTCAATTAAACCCAACCACACTGAAAAGCTGACTTCCTTCCATTTGCTTTTCCTTTTTGTCCCGAGAGGGGAAAGGGAGTGGCAAGTCAATGACCTAAACTAAAAACTCTTAAAATCCACATAGCCTAACTGTTTTCCACTGACTGCCAGCAGACACCAATGCTTGCTTTCCCGATCAGCCCTTGAGAGAGGCAGCCATCACTGTTTCTGTTATCATACCAAACCAAAGTCACCTCAAAGCATTTTTCTTCCAGACTTCTGGAAAACTTATGTCACTTTCTGATTTTTGCCATTTCTACATTAAGGGATGCAGTGACTTTAAATGATTTAAACCACATCTGTTTAATCATAGATGCCTTTTTAAAGATTCGTTAGCTTGAAGTATCATTTCAGCTTTTCTGCTGTTTTTTTTTCCCCACTCTCCCACACACAGTATGCCAGCAAGAATAACATCTTCCCACACTTTGGAGGGACACAGCACAGGACTTGCTACACGCTCGGTTTCAAAAACAGAGCTCAAGTCTAGCGAAAGGTTTGAGAGACAGGTTTGCGTTGGTTTTGTTTGCAGCAAGTCAACATGATTCACGAACTGGAGAGCCCAGAAAATGGGCTGATCACCGAGACCAGGTTGTAGCAGCATCCACAGCCTTGAGGATTTGTAACACCACCCCCACTTTTGGGAATGCTGCTTTAAGAGACGTGATGGGTATGCAGGAAACAACTTTCTTCAGCTCGTTTATGGAATTACTTGATTTCTACCTGTGAAATTCCTTGCCTCACTAAATCAACTGCTGTGTATTTAAAAATAAACAGAATTGTACTGTCTCTCTAAAGGAGTGCCACCACAGATTTAAAAAAATAGAGAGATTGCAGAGTTTTAGCAGAGAAGAGGAAGCTGAAACCCAACTCTTTCCACGACACCCACAGCCTATACTGTGTATCCATACTGCGTATCAGTGTATTGCATGCTTCTACAATTCTTTTTCCCACCATTCCCATTACTATCATTATTACTATTATTACTCCTATCACTTATTATTATTATTATTATCACTTACAACCACTAAAATCCACATTTCCCAAGGTAATTTTCCTTCCCAGCTAAGGGACACACAAAAAGATTTTCCTCTCCGTAAGAGAGTGCAAGAAAGCTTTTCAACACAACTCTACTGTGGAACTCACTGCCTCTCAGAAACGCTCACCAGCCTCAATCCATACAGGGTTAGGATTTTTTAAGGACATTTCCTAGGTTAGCGGGCTCTTGCTCTGGAAGGCGGGCAGATGTGGACGACGCTTGCCCTGTGATCATCCCGGACACAGGTAAATCAGAGGATGCAAAACCAAATGTGTCTGAGAATCGACACGATGATAGCTGTAAGCGTAACCTGAAATGATACACAGAGACTGCAAAATGTAATGCAAGATAGAAACCAGACCAATTCCCTAACAATTTGAGGAAATAAAGGAAAATATATAAAGTAATGAATTTTAAAGCTGATAGCTTTTTTTTTTGACACCCACTGAAATTGGTGGTAAACTCCTCACAAAATTATTACTTAAAAGTCTCTTTTCAGCCAAAGACAAGGTTTTTATAGGCTCTTACTGGATATCACTTGCGTGGCACACAAGGCAGTAACATAAAGCTGCACTCTACAGCATCAGTAGTTACTTGATTCTTTGCTTTTTCTTGAAATGTCTTAGTGGCACTTTCCCAAAATCTTTTTCTATCTAATATCATCATCATAGATTTGCCTTCTGCTTTCCAAAGGAATGAAATGCAGAACTACACCTCGCTGGGTACCAGGGGAAAGTGCTGCTTCTCTACGAGCCAGTTTCTTGGTTTTCTATGGCACTTCAGCATCTATTTCAGCAGCACCAGGAAGGTGCTGGGTTTCTGATACCATCCTGGCTGTGCTCAGAATAAACACCAGAGCCCCAGAAATATCCCTGTGTGGAATCAAACTGAATTATCTACTGGGCAGAAAAAAAAAAAAACCAACCAGTCCCAGCATGGTGGGTGTCTGGCCCCAGTGACGGTCCTGGTGGGCGCACGGCTTTCCCCTGACATACATCCCCAGCACATCCAATCCAGATTCCAGCACCATCAGAATATTTAATTTCCAGTGCATTTGTTGAGCAGGTGTTTCAGGCCACTGGAGTTTTTTTTCCTTAGTCTTACTCCTTCATACTAACACTCCCAGGGATGCAGTTATACTACAGGAATGTCATTTCTAACAAGTTAATATTTTATGGGAATCCTAAACAACCTTGGCCTGCCTGATCCCAACCAGCTAAAAAGCTCTTCTGGCACAATTTTCAGGTTATTCATCTTTTATCCAGGTGTACGCAAGCAGTACTGAGTCATGCACCACGAACAGATGGAAAGTATCCTATATTTATGACCTGTCATCTTTTTTTTCCCTAGAAATTAATTTTCATTAAATCACTCTGAAAATCTTTGAATTAACTTAATAACGTCATTCAAGGAGGAAAGGTAACCTAGAACGGGGGGTTTCTAAGAAAACTATCTACGCTCAACCAGTTAGCAAATTGACCCTCCAGATAAAAGACAGAACATCCACGGCACATGTGGGGTTACCACTTCTTGTCAGATGAGTCTTCCTTGTCTTTGCTTCCTTCTATCAGGAGCATCGCCCCACTGCCCCATTTTCTGTGATGAATTGCTACAGACAGTTTATAACCATGAGTATTAAGAAAAAAAACAGATACTGGCTGTTGCAGGGAAGGTATGTCAGCAAAAAGGGGAATATCCCAGGGACTGTGACCCCCTGAGGAATATTACCAAGAAATTGGTTCTTCCTCCCCTTGGCTGGAGGAAGAGCGCCCCGCTTGCAGCCCTGGAGCCTGGGGACACTCCTGACCCTGGGAGAGGGGTTTTTCCAGCCATAATCCAGCTGGGATGCACCAGTGCTGCTGCGCCCCAAGAGATTCTGCAGATTACAGATGAAAATGTAACACTTCAGAGCACAGAATTCAAGTTTGTGGTGGGTGCTTTGTCAAAAGATTTATATGTTTTGAGTGTTTCAGGTGTTTAAGTGCACTTGATGTGAACTTCAACTGCCTCAGAATAGCTGGGAGCACAGCACAAGCTCCAATTGTTCACAACAAACTGCTGGGAAAAAACCTGTTATATATTTATACTAAAAAAATAAACAACAGTTAAAAATAAACAACAGAAATACGTATTTCTGAAACAACTAGAAGTTAGCTCAAAGGAGACTGGGTTTGCCGAGTCCCACCCCGTCGCTTGTGGGAACAGGGAGCGGTACCAGCGCGAGGGCTCGCTTGGACGCAGCGGCAGCACCACGGCAGCAGTGCCGGCCCCTGCGTCAGCACAGAACACCCAGCATATAAACCAGGCTATTCCTGCTACTGAAATGCTAAACTCTGCTTTTCCGAGCCTTTAAAAAAAAAAATTGCACACAGAAAAGGCACTGCTAAAAGTACATTATTTATATAGCAAAGTCAAGTAACCTCAGAAATTAAGAAATAAAAGAAATAAAATAACTTCCGCTCAGTCTCAGCGAAGGCATTTTAATTGCGCGAGTCTCCTTCATTATTTCTCATTCAGTGAGTAAGATGAAAGGGTAAAATTAAGACTGTTCAGGCAACCTGAATCCTGACATTTAGCGAGGCGGCGAACTTCCCAGATCAGGAAACGCTGCATACGTAATCTGGGTGGATAACATGCACTAATTATGCACGAGGACAGGCGCAGAGATACTCGACAGTACATCTCATATACAATATACATTTAAAGGCCAAATCCGGCCTTTGACAAAGCAGATCAGGTCTTTTAGTCCCACTGACACAGGCAGAAGGGAGCCAGGGGAAACAATTTAGTCCTGAATATTTTCCCTGTTGGCTTTACGCACTCACTGGAGCTCTGCTATTTATACGCATGAATGATTTATTTCTCTATTACCAGTTACCTCCTCTGATTAAATATATTAGCGCCTTTTAAGTTATTTCAAGGCTACAATCATTTTAAAATTAAATGATCCTTCGAGTACCCTTCGGGAACTGTATGCTAAACTGACATTTCCATAATGCAAAAAAATTGCAGTTGTGCTCATTTTATTTAATTAAACTGTACTCTATCAAGTAAACCAAATGGGGGAATATTAGTTATATTTTTAACTTCTGGAAAATTAGTAAAATAGAATACTGGAGGCTCTTTATTGTCATGGTGGAATTTTGTCTGTATTCAAATAACTGACAGCTTAAACTGTCGCGGTACACCAGCTCTAATTTCATTTGGCTTCAGCAAAAGTCCCCCAAAAGAACATTTCTGTGTTTTACCCTGCTAATGAGATATCGTGTCTGAGTAGAGAACTTTAAAAAACTTTTCTCCCTTTAAGCTTTGCAAAAGAGTAGAATTTAAACGGTACATCTAAGGGACTCCATTTTCTGTCTCTTTGGAGCCCGGTAACAACAGCAGCCTGGCTTTTGAAGAGCACACAAAAATACTTCTGGCCAGAAAGAAAGGAACGAAGTTACAAAAAGAGGAAGATAAAAGCAATTTCAAGTCCCAAACCTACAGAATGCCCTCAGCCTTGGCCTATTCTTTAGAACTAAACCTCATTTTGCAAATCAAAGGGCCAGCTGCTAAACTTGTCTTAAAAAAAAAAAAAAAAAAAAAAAAAAAGGTAGGTGGTGAATGCAAGGCTAAGAAAGTCCAAGGGATGCCGGCCCCCGCCATCAATCAGCGCCTCGCGTCCTCTCGCTCAGACCAAGAGTCCCCAGGCCCTGGACGGACGGAGGCCTGCACGGTCTCCCACCATCGATCGGATCAAGGACCGGAGCCTCAGCTGCCCTGGGAGCCGGGAGGCCCTGCTGCCTGCCAGGAATCCTGGTCCTCGCCCTTGGGAACATGGCTCGGCCTTCCCCGAGGATTCTCTGCCCGTTGGAGTGGAGGAAGCTTGCAACCCCGCAGTGCTGCTGGGGTCCATTAGAGACAAGGAAATTTGTAAAAATCCAAAACTTCAAATGCAATTTTTACAAGTAGATTAGAAGTAACCCCCAAAACATTTTAGCTTTCACTAGTTCTTAACGTGCTTTCCTACATGAAAAGACAACTTCAAATCGTATTTGTAATTGCATCTGTACATTTAATTTCCCTTTGTGATCTTTGTAAAATTTATTCCAGGCAATTAACGTACCAAGCAGAGAATCTCAACGTATTTCCCCACAAGTGTTTCCGGCAGCTCTGGGTTGCATTGGAGCTCCTGCCACAGGCCGAGCCCGTAGGTCCCAGCCCTGCCCAAGGATGTCACTAAGTTAAGGTAAAAGTAATTTAGTTAAAATGAACACGTCACTTCTATGAAAGACAACATATATTACACCTGATAAAAATCTCCGCTTTCAATCCTGGAGTAACAGGTGTTTTGGTGATAAAAGTCAAGACAAAAGTGCTAAAGCCTCTCGCATACTTTCTCCAACTCCTACAGCAACAGAGCTTTGACAGAGGGCTTCTGACTGCTCAATTTGATGGCCAGGCAAACTTACAAAAGCTGAAGCGCCGAGTTTCCCAGGGGAAGACATAATGAAACAAATCTACTCATGAATATGTATGGCAGGAGGCGGCCATCTGTTCTCCACCAACATCTTTTCTTAAAACTAGTTTCAAGTATTTCGGCAGAGAAGTCATATCTTTATTTCCATATATAAAATTAGACCTTGAATTTTCACCATCTCTGGTCATTAAGTGCTCTTGTAATGGAAATAAGGGATTTTTTTTTTCCACAATGATAATGAAAAGATTGAGTGATAATACAGTTTTACAAAGTTCAGGTAGAGATTTTAGGAGGTTTATGTAGAAGCCTCAAAATATTGACAATCAGAGCACGCGTTGCATGATGTAAATATAACTTGCTCTGTCCTCCTTCAGAGAAACAACAGCCTATGATGTGCTGCCCTCATTTGTATCCCACATCCATCTGATTTCCCTTTTGCTTCGACAGAAAACATCATGAGGCGTTTTTATTCAGTATTCATGAAGTCTGTCGCCGCGGACCCTGATTAGCATCGGGGGAGCCAGGAATGAGCGAGAGCGCCGCTCTCCCTCAAGCCCTGGGCAGAGGTGGGAGCGATCTGGGAGCTTGCCAGTGACCCAGGATGCTCCTGAGGTTTGCCAGGAAAGCCCGGTAGATCCCAGGCTGCATTTGCAGGTCCTCCTCAGCACTACACTGCGGGGAAGCCAAGCCTGGACCACCCTGTCAAGGACAAAGCCCATTTTCCTCTAACATCAAACATTTCTGTTTGTTATATTTATTGTTGTGAACAATCCAACAAATCTTCCCTGTGTACACATTTCCCCGACTGAAGAGCACACATGTGTGGTTTATACCCACCCCTTGTCTCAGAGCCTGGCACCAGGTCTCCATGCAAGCAGCAGGGCTGGTGCAAGGGCTACCGGAGTCCCCGCACGGCATGGTGGGGATGGATGCGGGACACGGGGTGACTTTGGGCACCAGTGACCCAGCAAACTCTTTAGGATGTGGTAGCCAGACCTCTGGTTTTGGGGGATATCAGAGGTTTCCCTTCCTAGGCAGTAAGAGCAAGCAGTGATGCTCAAGCCCATGCTTTGAAATGCAACGTGGTTAATTCAGGCACAGCCTCTGCGCGAGCCACAAACTCTCCTTCCAGCCACACCGCTCTCAGTGCTCTGCCTCAAGAACTGGTCTCTCCAAGAGCAACAAAGAGGCCCTGACAATCCCCAAACAGGCCCCCAAAATCAGAGCAGCACAGTGCGAGAGCGCCCGCACTCTCTCAGCCCCTCAGCTGAAGCTGTTAATTAGCCAAGCCGCCCAGAACGAGCACACCCTGTGAGCTGCTATCACAGCCCCGTGGCAGGTTTAATCCATTTATTGCCCCATCCATGCTCTTAAATTAAAAGGTAGGAGTCGAGCTCTGCAGCAGAGCCTGCAGCTGCTAGAGCTGTAGGTAGAGAGCTCGTTTCCATAATTACACAGAACATTAACCCTCATACTGTCAGCGCTGCAGTTAGCATCTCTGCTCCGGGCTCGCTCCCTCACAAGCCTCTCACCCCAGCCACACTCACACCTGGTGACGGAGAAAAGCTTGGGCCGATTTCTGGGGTTCACTTCCTAAACTAATTTCTGATCTTAAGCATGGGCAATCTGGGCAGGTTAAACCATAACAGCTTTTGCATTTGCATCCAAAATTTGGGCATTATGCTCAACCTGCCCATCCACTTCCACTCAAAGGTGCAGATCACTAAATGTGCATAATAATAACTGTCTACAGCTAATTATCCACATTTGTTCATGGAAACAGCCACTTCCTGTAGGGCTTAAAATTACCATAAACAGTGCATAAGAACCAAGAAAACATTGATTTATGTTATTAATGGTGACAAGGAGTTGATGTATTAAAGAGTCGTGTACTCCTCTGAGAATGCCAAAGGCATGCCAAGGACCAGTTCACTTGACGACCTCTAAGCATTCTTCAGGACGCTGCAGGCCAGCGCTGACGCAGAACAAAACGAGAAGCTCTAAGAGCCAGCAGTGACATGAAGGAAGCACAGACGGAGTCACCAAGCCAGCAAGTTTCATTTGGCACAACATGGACGTGCTGTGTAGACGCTGCAGAAACCTGTGCACAAGTTATTTAAATGAGACAATTGAAGATGAGCGAGATAAGAGTAACTGCTTCTCAAAAAGAAACCAAACCAAATGTAACAGCAGCAGCGTGTATGTGAGCTTGGCAAGCGTCCTGTTCATAGAAAACTGGTAGTAAGATTTGTTGTCTGCAGTTTTTATGTACTACTCCTGGACATATTTCTATCAAGGTGCAAAACCGAGGTCCTGTTTCCTAGCGATCTTAAACGGTACTCACAGCACTGATTGCTGAGTCAGCAACTGCTGAAACGCCTTCCCCGACTAGAAGCTGTCATAGCGCAGTTCCCATAATATTCATTGATGCTTCATTTTTTTTCAGCAGCAGGTGGTACAATGTCTGCATCTGCAAGCGATAAACATTCAAATAGAGATTTTTCTGGTTCATAGCTACTATAGAACTACAAAGTGTTATTGCCCCTACACATACTTTTAATACCACCAGTAAAACTTAAAGTAAGAACCTGTGTTTAAGAAAAAGATGTTCCCATGAACCCTTAATAGATTTTTTCACTCTGGGAAGAGATTACAATAATATAGTCTCTGAAATACAGAACCTTGTACTCTCAGTTTTCTCCTACGCTCAAGAGACACCCTCCTTCATTTTTCTAATGTGATTGCCAAAGGCGCCTAGGTGATACAGGTGCTCAGAATTGGACAAACTCCTTATATAGCTTGAAACCTCCAGCCAAAAAAAGGAATTCAAATGAGATTTTGTTGCCCCTGGTGCCACCAACAGTGCCCAGGGAATTGGTACCTAATTCCCGACCTCCGGGTGCACGCTGAGGGATGCTCCAGGAGCCAACTGCTGTACAGCTGGGTACGGGAATGCCCTGGCTCCATGCTGGTTAGTGCTGGTGCAGGCAGGACCACGACCAGGTTTGCCTTCAGAAAGGAAACAATCAGGCTCTGCTGCTCCACATCAGGAGGCAAAGAGAAAAAGTCAGTGATCTGCACATAATCATGAACACAGCCGGTACCTGTGCCTCATTCTCATACCCCAAATCCTTCCTACTTTCAACAACAACTGCAAGAATACAAAGAACAAATGACAAACAAATGGCAACTAACAGTCAGTTTTCATTTAAAAAACCCCAAACCCAAAACCTTTACATTGTACTGGTACAGAGAACAGAAACGGAAAACCCAAACTAAAATAATTCTTTGCTGCTTTTCCATTAAAGCCGACGGCAACATTTAATGGAAGTGGTCTGCTTTCAAGCACACACTCGTGTGCTGCACCTAGTTTTCCCAGAAAATCGGTCCCCTACACATCCCTTTCTGCTATGGATTTTGAACACAGTGCTTGCTCCAGTAAAGCCATGAAAGCATGGAATCTGGTCCACATAAACTGTGTGACTGTAGATCTTTATTTCATGGTGGGACGGTGGATTTAATAAGAGGATGGATTTAACAATTCCTTTTTGTCAACCATTTCATTAATTCCTTAGCAAAAGAAATTTCTGGGTTTGGGACATGTTTTCAGGAACTGATTTTGCCTTAGTGATCCTGAAAAGAGCTGCAGTGTAATTGCCAGGTAGTTAATCTAGTCATTGTGCATATTTTTATTCTTCGTTTTCCAAGCACAATTTGCACTTTCCATGGAGATAACAAAGAAAAGAATAATAAAGCATCTTTTACAGCCCATCAGGTGAGATTCTCATCACACACCTACCCCATGCAGCTAAAAATTAAATTGCAAAACCTGTATCAGCTGCTCTCCAAAACTGTTTTCCATGCCAACAAAGTAGCAAGTCATAAATAAATAATAATGCACAATGGCCAGAAGTGTCCCTGCTTTTCCACAATCTGCTGGAATTATTGTCCTGCCTGTATGCGAGGGCATAACATTTAGGCTTTATTCTTTCCCACATCTGTGCTAACATCTCCCTCTGCTCTCTCCCCTGCAGCACTCTCTGCCCAGGCACACATGAGGCTGGGAATGAGGATGATGATGGCAGCATGTTCTGCCTAGGGCTTCCGAAAGGCACGCAGGTTGTACCCACAGCTGATGGCAACAAGAGCTCGTGCATGGGCTCCCTTGTCTTCACTACAGACCTACCCAAACACCCACATGGCAATGAGGCAAATAGAGCAACTTGGTTTTGGTGCAAAAAAGGGCTTTTAGAAATGCAAACCAGGTAGCCGTCGCATCCTCCCTAGGCTGTGTTTTCAACACGGAGAGGTGGTCACGCAGGACGCCTGGTTTGGGGGTGGCTGAGCACCTGCAATGCAGATCAGAGAAATCCAACTGTTCTTCCACAGATGGCAGAGTACTTTTTGCAAATAATGTTTTTAATGGCAAGGTTGATTTTGATCTGGAAGACTAAAGAAACATCAAAAGGAAATACCTGTGGGTATACGCTAGCTCTCTTAGAACAAGCACGGGCTCAGGAATACCAGTTTATAAATATTCAGTATAAATACCGTACCACCTCTGTGCAGGCTACGCTAACAGCTCACCTTACCCCGCTCTTCTCACCTTGCAACCCCGCAGACGCTCGCTAGCATCACCCTGGGCTTCACGGCCCCCCATGCTGAAGCTGACGGTGAGTGAACTGCTCAGGTTGTCTCACCTAGCGACCGCTCTTCGTGTCCACCTGCAGTTTTGCTGCCGAGTTAAGACTCGACACTGAGATCACATTTAGATGTGATTTTAGGGTAGGGATGAGTTTTTAAAGGTAGTGCTGGGTGCGCGAGGCAGAGGGAGACTGAGGCTGTGAGCAAGAGCAAGATACTTGCAGCAAAAATGATTGGCAGCCCAGGATAAAACCAAAAAGACAGTTATTAGGAATGGCTATTACCACTTAATTTCTTAAAACATACAGAAAAAAAAAAAAATCAAAGAGTGAACCTTGAATGCACAAAGCTTTACACAAGTTTCCCATTAAGAATTTCCCACAGTGTGCAAAATTAATTTTGATTTATCTTCTACACTGTTGTTTTCAGAACCAAGTGAAGAACAGAGGGGGGTGTTTCAGTCTAGCGCTCACCAGCTCTGTTTACAGCCATGTTCTCCCAGCTCACCTTTGAAGACCAGCATTATTTCTAATCTCACCCTGAGAAAATGTTTGTAAATCTGCTAAATGACTCAAAATTGAATTTGCAGTCTTCTCAGCTTGCAGAATCATTGTATCAAACAGTTGCTCTGCCCAGCTAGATTTTAAAAGCAGGTTTATAAAACAAGGGTCTGTTGACCATCTAATAAGTCTGTAAAGAAAATGTTTCTCTTTTCCACACACTGCTGGAAAAATCTTGAAACTTTTAAACAAGTAGAAGTGACAGGAGCAATCGGTCTCTTAACAGCTAAATGCAAAGGAAGTAAAATATTACTAGAAAACCTGTATCTGCGCGTATCTAATCCACTTTCTGTAGTCAGGCGCTTTCACGAGATGCAGAAGTTTGACTCAGTGTTGTAATTAAGCTGTTCTGCAACGGTAGTAATTACCACATCAGGTAAGGCACAATGGATTGCAGTGCAGACCTACAATATGCCTGTTATTTAAAAGCTTCATTTCAATTTTTGTGGTTTTTGTAGATTATAACCAACTTCCTACTGCCCGTGGAGTGTGAATTTTGAAAGTGGTACAAGGTGCCAGAGCACAGCCCGAGCTCCCCCGCAGAACAGGTCAGTATTTTCATCACCTTTTCTGTTCCTGCGCTCCAAAGCGCTTAATGACTTGAGGAGAACGGAGCAACAGGTTTTTTATAAAAATTAGGTTTAAGATAACTCGTTATAATAAACAAAACAATCAAATTAAAACCCATCTGGGCACACCTTGACATTAGCAGCAGCTACGAATCTTTCAGACGGTGTAAAGAGAGGGGTCAGGCAAGGGTCTCTCAAGGTGCTCCTCCCACCACTGACCATCTCTGCCTTCAGACACCAAACTCTGCAAAATTCTGGAAACCAACCCAGAACATCCCAACCGCTACCGAAATGCCAAAGCCCCTTCCCTCTGCAAATGGTTTTGAGGTGCATTGACCTTAGGGGTGCTAAAATTTATTTTTGGGTGTAGGAGTGGGATGCTATGAACTATATTAAACCAAAGTAACATTAAGCATGAGATTATTCCTTCAGTTTGGAGAATTCTGTGGTTTGGAGACTTTGCAGAGCATTTTCAGTACTACAGGAACATGAATTCTCATTTCTTGTATCAAACCCTGATGTCATGTCTGGAAAAAACACTAAACCCTGTCAATTCTGTCTGTCTTCCCCACTTTCAATCAGTTCTTTGCAAACTCTTCCAGAAACAAAATAAACCCTTTCACTGTGGAGAGAGGCAATAAAGATGATGGATGCTTTTTGGAGTTTATTTGCGCTGTGCCCATAAACATTCCCCTAATAATTTATCACAGCTGATGAGGAGATTTGCAAAGCCAACTGCTGCCGACTGAAAATATCCAACCATTTTTTTCAAATACGCTGTACAGAAGGAATTATTTATATTTGAACAGCATTTCCCCGTGATCATGCAATATCCATATTTGTCATCGTTAACACTGGGACCAGCAACACAGGCATTGTTAATGAGCTCTTATTAAGAAACCCCATTTTAGTCCCTCTCAACTCCAGCCCCTTCCTCCAGGGAGGCCATGTGCGGCTCAGGATGCTTATCTGGCACAGTTTATTTTCCACTACACACTAAATTAATTAAATTACTGTACCAAATTCAAGGCAAGAGCTGAGGCAGCACCCACTTGATTTTTCTCTCTACAGACCTAAGGACCACGCTACGATGAGGATGTTCCCAAAGGTAAAATAATTCAGCCCTGAATTCCTCCTCTCCTTGCTAAGGACTGCAGGAATGATGCCACATTGTTTTAACACAGGCCTAACCTGAAAGCTGTTTTTGGAAAGCTGCTTTTGGATATTTTAAAAAAAATATAATATTTAAATGTGTGTTGATATCTTTCTACATCTAAAGAAAATTATCTAGAGAAAAAAAAAAGAAACATACTCAGATTTTTATGTTCAAGGGGCACTTTAGAGGGAGAATAGTTGCATCTTTTAGAAATATTATCACTTATAGCAATATCTGGATTTCTGGGAGTGAAGCAAGTGAAAGCCAACAGCAGGACAGCAACAAAACATTTTTGAGCAACTTCCACCACAGCCTGTATATTTTCAGAAGGAAACAACAAGCGCAGGGCCTGATCAAAGCGTGATGTCCCAGCTTTCCCCTGCAGAGCATCCCTCCGCTGGAAGGACGTGGTCAGCACACACAGCCTGGAAGGGTTTAACTGCCCCTTCCTCGCCAGCGCCCTCCATGCGCCGAGATGAGGTCTGGCCTTCACATGAGCTGAAATGTGCATTTCTTTCCCCTGAGTAAAAATAATTTATTTAATACCTGGCACTCTGAATTTTATTGTGCCTTTAACTACTCATTTCCTTGCTTTTAGAAGCCAGGTTTAGTAAGTAATGTGAAAGGCAAGTACGCTGCTGTCACTTAGCAACCTAAAATGGGTTTTGGAACAAAAATCTTTATTTCTGGAACCATTTAACAGCGGTGGCTGGTGAGTGCTGGGGTGTTCAGGGATGGAGCAAGCCCCAACCCCTCTCACTGCTGACCCTCTCTGTATGCAGGGCTCCCTCGGTGTCACAGCAGCTTTTTACTCTCACTTAAAATTCCACAACTGCATGGTAAAGAGCAGGAAGGACAAAGAAAGTTTTAATAAAATGACAGCCAATTGGCATTATTTCGTGACTGTGTCTCATCTAATTTACTATACTCTGCTTAAAGCTAGGAGACTGGTAAAAGCAGAGAACATCCCCCTTCATGGCTGTACACACGGACCCTATCAGCTATTCCTCCTTTTACAGAGCACCATTGAATCTCCTCAGGTCTCTGCTTTTGTGACAGTGCTCACGTACAGAGCAGGAAATCCTGCTGAGCGTTTGTAGGTGGAGGAGCCTGAAGCATGGCTTGAAGGCTGCAACAGGCAGCCCTGGCACTGGGTTTTCCTAGCACCTCCTGTTCCGTCAGGTTTCCTCATCCACAAACTCACGATACCCAAGACAAAAATCATCTGAAAGGTATGTGTGCGGTGCACCTCCAGCCTCCTTGCCAGAAGAGGGGAGATATCTTGCATCTACACATGAACACTGGGTCCCATCCTGCTTTACTCATCAGGTGGGAGAGCCAAGACCCTCCGCTGATTGCACTGGATCTTCCTCTTGCCTGAGCTAGGACACGCTTAATTACTGCCAGCTTTAATTACTCTCTCAGCTTCCCAAAGGGCTTTCAACCTATCTCAGTTTTCACATCTCATCCCTACGTCTGTCATGCGCAGTGGCGGCTGCAGAAGCTCCCCGACACCTCCAGGCTGGAGCAGAGAGAACAGAGAATTCACATGAAACTGAATGAAGTTGAACCTCGTTAAACTGGAAATTTGTATGCGCTATCTACTCACCACTGTGGATGAATACCGCTTTAACAGGCAACGAAACCAGGCATCCACCATAAATCTGTCATTGATCACATGCTAGAAACAAATGCTGCTGCACACAATGTGCCCTTTTTTGCCCCTTGTCACCATACACACAAGGTCAACTGGTTTAGCTATACCCCTGGTAAAGCAAGAGACCTGGGTAAAAAATGAACACAGGCAGCAGAGTATGAAATACAGAGAGAAAAATGAAAAGGGGAACTGAAGAATCCACAGCAATTAGAATAGCTAAAAAGTCAGATTTACCTTCTGAATATTCTTCAAGGAAACAGATTTGAGATGACTTTTACCTCAAGTCCCATTAACCAAACTGAACTGTTCAAAGAGCAATGAGAGAGCGTAAAATAAATGTCATGATACGGCAAGAGCAAAATGTGTGAACCTTAACTGCAAGACATCGCCTCTAATCAAAGCTTAATATTCTAATTCCAAGTATTATTACAGCCAAATTTCTCCTACTGTTTCAGAAAAAAAAAACCCAACAATTTTTGCTTAGCCATCTCACTGCTAAACCCAACAGTGACATTACGCCCAGCAGCGTTGATGATGGTTAAACGATGCCAACACCACATCCTGTGAACAAGCACGATTTCATCAGTCAACAGAATGATAAGACCTACCCAATTTTCACCTCCACAATACCAATTTCTAGCCACACTGCTAGTGTTCATTAGTTATCGCTCTCTCTGGCAGCCAAGACCTGACCCTATGGAGAATGACTGTTCTTGGAAGATCTCTACCATTGGCCAGTCAAGGCTTTAGCTTTGTCTACAGTGAAACTGGAAAATGCACTTTTAAAACCTTTTTCCTATTTGGCTCTTAAATGGAAACTATCCTAATTAAAAATTTCCAAGTTAAGTGCTTGGACCAGAACCTGGAAAGAGGCACCAGAGCAGGACAATGCAACCTCAAAACCAAACCTGGAGCACAATGCCAGTGAGTAAAGTTCTTGTTAGAAACATTAACAAATGTCATTTTATTTTTGCCATCAGATAATTTTATTAGTGGAGTTTTACATGTCAATTAACTCCTGTAATTGACAGATGATTTTGCGACACTTTCAGATGAAGAGCTCTGTCCACGTGTGCAGATGACCTAGCACAAGGATAGCTTTCCTAGGCATCAGCATTAATCACAGAAGTGACCCATTTTTAAATGCACAGCAGGAAGCAGTTTCCCTTACACCATTAGTCAGAACGCGTGCAAGTTGTCTTTAGTGAAGTTTCCATGAAGTAAGATTCAAGCCCCTTAGAAATCAACAGGAGTCTTTCTTCTGACTTTAGTGGGCATTGGTTGAGGCTCATGCCACTGCTGCCACACTGAAACAGAGTGAAAATGTAGTTTTATCAAAACAATTTACATTGCTTAAATTAATTCACCACACCATAACGACAAAGATGTACAGAAAACTCCACTCATTCCTCTCCCCTTTAAGTGTTTCACACTTTCTCCTTGGTTAAGTTGTGTAAACTGCTACAGCGCTGCGCGGGCTCAGCCAGATCAGAGGCTGGCACACCTTACAGGTCCGACCTGCCAGCACCGTTTGAAAACCCCTAAGCAGTGTCTGAAAGAAATCACAGGTCAAACATTAGACAGCTTACCATTTATTCTTACCTCCTATTCCCTTTTGCCCTTCAAAAGAACTCAGCCCTGGGGAGCTGACAAATAAAGATAAATTACTCTTCTCCAGCGTTCTCTCTAACTAAGCCATTGAAGTGAGTAAATGAACCTTAGAAGCCAAATTCAGCTTTGATCACTAAAATTGGGTGGAATTTTTTTGTCTTTTTACAAATACAAAGCTCACAACTTCCTCGTACAAAGGGTTGAATTCAAGAAATTTTCCTGAATTTTGGGGAAGTTAGCTCTGTGGCCATTTTAGTGGGCTCAGGCACAAATAGTAGGTACCTAGACAGTTTATGGGTGCATCTGTAAATATCATTATGTATATTCATATATAAAAAACATACCCTGTGCATGATCTATCGAGGCCTCCCTGTCCCCAAGCCAAGCCATCCCCCAGGGTAGAGCATCCCTTGGGAGCACTATAGCATAGCATCCATTCCTCTTCCTCATTGTTTAAGAAACACCTGAAAAACTGAAAATACAAAAAAGCCCAAGGCCAGGTAGAAAGAAACTTCTAGTAAAACAAGAGGGCTTCTTGCATTCCAGAAGAATCAGAATTTTATCCAAGTAGTGAAAAATAGATGCTGTGTTTGCAGTTTGAGGTTTGATAAAAGACAAGTGCAATTATCCTCCTTTTCAGTCTGAATTCTGTTGCACTCAAGAGATCAAGGCATATAGAGAAAAATACATTAAAAAGAGGATTTTAACCGCACATGCTTCTGCCCATTCCAATAATTCTTATAATTCATTAGGTAAGCTCTACTGCGCTGTTACTGGTAATTAGGTTCAGAGCTCGTGT
Organism: Tetrax tetrax; assembly: GCA_009806455.1. Lineage (NCBI taxonomy): Eukaryota > Metazoa > Chordata > Aves > Otidiformes > Otididae > Tetrax > Tetrax tetrax. Next base: position 170,148 of record WHYT01016900.1, read on the forward strand.
CACTATTGTAATGGGTTATTGATCACTGAAGTTCTCAAAGAACTTCACAGTTCCAGGAGTTCGAAAAACCCCAAACCCCATATAATGAGCACTAGTCTGGATAAATTTGATTTTAACTACATATTACAAGTCTTGTTACACTTCCAAACCCCAAGCTTTCATTTCACTCTAGTAAGTTTTATTTTAAGATTTCCTTCAGCAGACACCTGTTGGCCATTTGGTCTGGGGATTATATTTTTCACCTGTCCAGAATTCTCAGGAAGAGCTATTTTTTATTTTATTGGGTTTTTTTTTTTTGAGAGTGAGCACTTGCCTGAGGATGCAAAAATAGGCTGCATAATACTGGCAGCTGCCAGAGCCACACTGGTGGTCTGCAGACATGGGAGACCACCCTGTTTACGCCATCCCCTCTTCCATTTATACTAATTTCAGACCAGCACACCGCAGGGGCCGTGCTGGAGAGCCAGCGAAGTATCACCATGCGCCCGGAAACCCCCCGGGACCCGGGCTGGCCTATCCCCCTCCTCGGCCACCGCAGGGACCCGTCCCCAGGGCCGCGAACGCAGCACCTGCCCCTTGGGCTAAGTCCATTTAAAAGACTAAAAACTGAAACCGGCAGGAGCTGGTTGAGCTTCTCTCAATGCTATGACGATTATCACACCCAGCAGTGCTATGATTTCTCACCAAAACCTTGCAATCGCTCCCCAAAGTGAATCAAATCACTGTGATCTACTGCATTCGGGAAAGGGTCTGCAGCCCTTTCCAAAGGGACCATAAATCTCTGCCACCAAAGGCACACGTGCATTATTATAGATCACAATAGCGTGAAATATTCACTACATTTAATTAACACATCATAAGTTGGCAGTTAATTCTTCTTCACATCCCTGAAGGCGCAGCTCTGCCACTGTTTAGGCCCAACCGCTCTCACCTACCAGGACTCAGTCTAGGCCAGGGAAGAGGGGGAAGATGCCACTCTGGTGCCCTTCGGGCCTGGAACCAGCATGCAGAAATCCATTAATTGCTGGAGGAAAACAGTCATAAGAAAATTAAGGGGAGGGGAAGAAAAAAAAAAAAAAAAAGAAGAAAAAAGCTGTTCCTCATTCCCTAGCAGACTGCAATTGAAACCTCCCATCAAAGCCAGCAGAAGTGGGCAAGGGGAGCTGCTTTGGAAGTGGCAGGTTTCCTTAAGTGAAGGATTTTAGTTTCCCCCTACAACAATTCAATATTGCTTTATTCTAACCACATACGAATATCTATGCCAAACCTCCAAGCTGCCAATACGCTGACAATAAAAGGAAGATGAAAGCCATTACCAGAACATACCTAGCCAGGAAGGCGCGTGTTGGGCGGGTGGTAACTGTGCATTAGGCAAATAAAAGTTCATTGGGTTTTGTTTTTTGTCAGCTTAATGGAAAAGCCAAAGGGCTTTGTGGTCTTTAATGCCACTATGACCCTTCCTACATTTTAGCATTAGATAATCATCTAATTAATCACATTTAATCTTGCAGTTTGAATTGGGCGCAAGCTGGCAGAAAGCAGGCAGGTAACAGGCGTCCAAACCCTCCCAGCAGCTTTTAGCACGGCTGCAGATCTGTTCTCCCAGAGCAGAACTCCGGCAGGCCAAGAGGAACTGCCTGTGCACAGTACAGACCCTGCAAAAACCCAAGCTGGAGGAAGACGGACACCACAATAGACTTTTCTATTCGCTTACAGGGCACTGATGGTGAAAAGCAGACTGACCCAGAATATTCTTTTTAGGGCACAATGGCAGCCATAAATATCAAGCTGTGCTTTTATAGCTAGGGCTACAAATGTTCAACCCATCAGAAAGAGCACAAGGAGATCCTTCTCCTGGTTTGTTGCCTTCACGTTCCTTCATTATTCACACAGCATCAGCCCAGAGCCCAAGGGCTTCGCGGGCAGCGGCAGGCCCGCCGGAGCCCGACAGCACGGACACACAGCGAACTGCAAATACTGAGTAGCAACTTACTCAAACTGCACAAAACCTCTGACAAAATTCATTTTGGTTGGTTTTGGGCAGACATTATGTCTTGTTTTAACTTTCGTGTATCTAGCTACCCAGCTCAGAAGTAACTTAGCCCATTAAATCTATAAGAGATAAGGAACATATTTTCTCTAAAAAAGTAATTAGTGAGCTCCATTTGAGACTTTTCCCCTTTTCCCTCCTTATTTAAAAAAAAATACAAAACCACCATAATTCTTTAAGTCCTATTCAAGTCAATGGCAGTATAAATGTATTTAGACACACCTTTAAATAACAAGCCAAACCTCAGTCTTACTTCTGCAGTACAAATATTTGATCCCAAACAAAAATATTTTATACATTTATTGCAATGCTAAAAAATCATTAAGTTGTGGAACTTTGAGAAATACCTATTTGTAAGAAGTCAGAACTCGCTTCTCTGAAGTTACCTAGGTAAGTATTTAAGTACAATTTAAAGCACTAATTTACATTTGTTAATTCAAGGTTGTTCAAACTATTATAAAAATTTCAAGGAGGAAACAGAATTGAATAGCTTTAAAACATCCCTTGAAAACTAAGATATTACTTGCCTGTAGCATCTTCTTCCCCTAATCAGCCCACGTACAAGAGTTGTCATTTCTATCTAGTTCAGTAGCAGATACGCTTTAGTGATTAAATATTAAATCAGAGAGAACAGAGATTCAATTCAGAAAAATACAGTTCAATCTGCCAAATTGCTACTTTCATAAATTATATTGTGAACGTATTTTGCCATAAAGGGGGTTATTTAAAGAGGTAACCAAGCCTGATGATAAATGAGACCCTGGTTCAATTCAAGTCTGCAAGTTTTAACTCAATAAATATAAGAGAAATCAATCTTCATGGTGCATGTTCCTTTCCTTTTTAATTTTTTTTTTTTAACTTTTGCTTTCAAGATAGATGGTTGCAATAAGAAATAGTGTTTACTGTACATAAAGGTTTTAATATAATATCCACAGAGGAACAGCTATCTGCCTGAATGGAGTAATACAGAAAGAGAGAAAAGAAATTATTGTAAATCTTTTACTAACTAGGGCTAAACAAATAATTTACCATGAATAATTTGGTCACCAAATGTAGCCTCTTTTTATGCTACAAGTCATTTAAAAACTGACTGCACTTCCCTTGTTTTCCTTTTGACTTAATTCAATAATTTCATTATTTTAAAAACAGCTCCAGTGATGGACTGTGAGCGTTCTCCAGTGAAACCATGTTTTGTGGTTCAAGTTGACCAGAAAAACACAGCACTACCACTCAAATAGCAACTCTCCCAAATGAAACAGACCAACACAGGAGGAATTCAGTGTGGACACGGCTCACATGCCATGGGATTACACTGCCACAGGGATACTTCTGGCCTCCCTTGGCCATTTTCCATGCCTGCTGGTTTTTAGCCCTGGTCACCACACAGTTGCTCACTCACTCTCCCCATCCCCAGCTGGATGAGGGAGAGAACTGGGAAGAAAGGGAAACTTGTGGGTTGAGATGGGTTGCACCCTCCGCAAGTTCGCCGATGACACCAAGCTATGTGGTGCCGTCGACATGCCCAAAGGGAGGGATGCCATCCAGAGGGACCTGGACAGGCTGGAGAGGTGGGCCCGTGCCAACCTCATGAAGTTCAACCAGGCCAAGTGCAAGGTCCTGCATCTGGGTCGTGGCAATCCCAGGCACAAATCCAGTCTGGACAGAGAATGGATTGAGAGCAGCCCTGAGGAGAAAGACTTGGGAGTGATGGTGGATGAGAGGCTCAACATGAGCCGGCAATGCGCCCTTGCAGCTCAGAAGGCCAACTGCCTCCTGGGCTGCATCAAGAGGAGTGTGGCCAGCAGGTCGAGGGAGGTGATTCTGCCCCTCTACTCTGCCCTGGTGAGACCCCACCTGGAGTACTGTGTCCAGTTCTGGAGTCCCCAACATAAGAAGGACATGGACCAGTTGGAGAGGGTCCAGAGGAGGCCACGCAGATACCAAGAGGGCTGGAGCAGCTCTGCTGTGAGGCCAGGCTGAGAGAGCTGGGGCTGTTCAGCCTGGAGAAGAGGAGGCTCCGGGGAGACCTGATAGCGGTCTTCCAGTACCTCAAGGGGGCCTACAGGAAGGATGGGGACAGGCTGTTCAGTAGGGCCTGTTGTGATAGGACAAGGGGTAATGGGTTTAAATTAGAAGGAGGTAGGTTTAGAGTAGATATTAGAAAAAA
>WHYT01016900.1:186476-222172 GCA_009806455.1 Tetrax tetrax
TAATGGGTTTAAATTAGAAGGAGGTAGGTTTAGAGTAGATATTAGAAAAAAATTTTTTACAATGAGAGTTGTAGAGCACTGGAACAGGTTGCCCAGAGAGGTGGTGGATGCCCCATCCCTGGAAACGTTCAAGGCCAGGCTGGATGGGGCTCTGAGCAACCTGATCTAGTCAGGGAGGTCCCTGCTTCTGGCAGGGGGGTTGGACTAGATGACCTTTGAAGGTCCCCTCCAACCCTAACCATTCTATGATTCTATGATTCTAAGATCACTTACTAGAATAGCAAAGGAAAAATTACAGTAATAACAGAATATAAGGATATTAAAATATACAAAATGAACAATGCACGATTTCTTACCACCCAACATCTCAATGACCAATACAGCCCATCCCGAGCAGTGATCACAGAAACAAAACCAAGCAGCAAGCAAAGGAGGGAGAGAGAGATGCCCCCCAGCCAACCCGCCCACTTACATACTGAGCATGATGTTTCTGGTATGGAATACTCTTTGGCCAGTTTGGGTCAACTGTCCTGGCTATGCCTCCCAGTTCCCTGCATCTGCGCATTAGCGAGAGCTGGGGAGCCAGTGTCCTTGGTCTCTGTAGCAACAGCTCATATCAGGGTGTTTATCAGCATTCTCCAGGTACAAAATCCAAAACACATCGGCTACTAAGAGAAAACTTAACTCCATCCCTGCTGAAACCAGGACAATGTCAAGTCAGACCTTGGGGAGAACAGAGCTCATTAAGGCTCTGGAGCATCTTGTCATTAGCCCCTGCTTCTGCTGTAAGCTGTGCTCTAAGAGGCCTGGAACTGGCTGTACCTGGGCTAAAAGCTTCAAACCAGGGAAGACAGCAGAGGACATCGGTACAAGGTGCTGTGTGACACAGGCTGTAAAGAGAACTTCTCCCCCACTGCTTTTCTGCAGGATTTTACAATTCCTCCCACAAAACTAACAGTTCTCACCCCAATAAAGGGCATTTAACTTTGGGTTTTACACAGGCTCTTAATGCCTGTTAATGCAATCAAATTTAATTCACTGCCTGCTGGTTGAACTGGCACTCATTTCAGGTTGAGGTGATATCAAATAATAGCCCCTTTCCGCTGAACTGCTGAATAAGAGTCCAAATCAAGTCCTGTGTGAAGGAGCTTAGCATTCGGACAGCGCTGCGCTGGCGAGCATGCACTCAGCCACGCTAATGACATCGTTAAACTTTAAATGGCTTGATCCATTTCACAAGCTCATCACCAGAATGAAAATGTCAGTTTCTCATAATATTGTTTTAACTATCATCCTTACCCTGTGACTTACAGTTATACTGAGTATTAAAACTTAAATTACAAATGTCTTCTCTTAATTAACCAATACGCTGATCATTTCACTTTAATTTCAGGCCACAAGTTAAAAGAGCATCTCTAATGATTCCAGTTTATTTAAATAAACTGTATCAAAATGGTCTTCCAGGAGACACATAAATCTCTAGGTTGAGTCCATTTGCTATAATATAGAAATAAATGAAATGTTAATGTAACATTTAGGACAAAACAAATTAATTCTGCTTTAATTTCACATTCACCAGAACGCTTGTTTTCCAAAGCTCTGACTCAAGACTATGATAGCATTTATATTGTGCTTTGCAGAAAGGACTGCAAGAACAAATCCAGTGGGAATGGAAGATGAAAAGTGATTAGGAACTGGCAGATAAACAGACACAGATCCCACAAATATGAAGATGAGATGCTCAAACAAAGCTCATGCTCCCAACTGTTCAGGACATCTCCTGTGCTCCCTCTTCCCTACTGCTGGTTGGAAAATTTACTCCTTGAATGGCTAGCAGTCACCTCACCACCTGCTAATTTTCCATCCACGCTTATTAATTTTCAACTTATAGCTCATTTAACAGTGAATCCATGCCTTCTTTTAATTTAAGAAAATATTCTTCCTCCTTGGCTCTCAATCCCAAATGCACTTGCGGAGTGCACAGCCAGCCTATCCCCTCTCCACCTCCACGTTACCAGCTCCTGATCTCTTAGATATGAAAACCCTACTCTCCTCTCACCGTCCCTGAAGCCCTCTTCTGCACCTGACTGAAACAATTCCATCTTTTGGAACATAATCCCTGGAACTGCACAAAATATTCCAAATGAGGTCACACCAAGGCCTTGCAGAGCAGCTGTAACCTTGTGTGTCTTTACTAAATATGCCTTAACTAATGCACCCTAAAAAATAAATAAGTCACATCGGTCTTTTCGCGGAGGGGGAGGTCACATACCTCATTCATCCTACAAACAAGCATTGTAAGTCAGATTTTTTTTCCCTCCCCATCATCCCTAGGTGACAAGTCCCCAGGTGATAGCAAGGTGTCACTATAAACACATTATTTTGCATTTTCTGCTATCCGGTTTCCTCACACTTCTATTACCCTAATCAATATTTCATCTAATTCTCCCCATATCGCACCTAGACCTCCTTAGCTTTGCCAATTTTACTCTTGAAAGCTTAGTGAGCACCCACCCCAACCCCACTGCTGCATCCGCCCCAGTAACTCCCCAGTACACACAACGCAGTCCCCCCTTCACCCAGCTCCCTCTCTCCTTCCCAGTTTTAATGCTAGTTGCCATCGTACCAACTTCAAGTAATAACTCCCTGGGTGTCAGATGCTCTGCTTAAATCTAGACAGATCACATCCAACCATTATCATTGTCTAAAAAGAGATCTATTATGAAAGAAAATAAACAGCTACGCAGTCAGACTGCAATGCAATAGTAATAAAAGCGTATTTCCCCGTCCGTTCACCTCTGCGACCGCAACAGCTCTCTCCTGCAGCCTCTGCGACACTTTGCAGAGTGCTGACCTGAAGCTGCCACTTCTCCCTTTTCAAAAGGAAAGGATTACCCACCTTAACTCTCCGGTTACAGGGTAGCACCTCTAGACAGATGTGGATTCAGAAAAAAATCCCTGAATTACACTTTAAATTCATGGGACAGCCCTCAATAATCCACAGCTGGGATTGCCTGGGCTGCCTGATAATGTCATATTAAGCACCACGCTTGAGAATCTCCAGCTGCTTCCCTAACAGACCCACATGAATAGAAACCTATTGAATAAACCTGATGAATCACCAGAAATGAGCAAGAAAACCTGGAAAACTCTTGGCTTGAGGATGCCACAGGTCAAAAATAAGTGTGATTTAATACATCTGTTTGGAAACCATTTCTCACTAAAGCATTAATTTGTCACAAAAAACCCATGAGTAAAGAGGATTTGCAAAGGTCGTACCACAGAATATTCCTGACCTCAGCCGTTATTGTACCTGGCTGATTTTTCTGTAACGGTAAGGTGAGTCTGTAAATGTACAGCTTAAAGCAAAAAAAAGCAGAAGTCAGCACAACTGCTGATAGCTGTAGAGGGAAAAAGAAAAATGGTCAATACAAATATTCACTGGGGTCACAATGATGTTGGAGAAAGGCTCAGACTGAGATCGCTGCACCTGTAAGCAATTTGTTGAAGACGTAGCTGTGGAGGAAGCACCATATGGTGAGAACCCAGCCTGCAACGCCCCGCTGCACTGAAAGCGGAGCATGGGAACAGCCTCAGATGCTGTGAGGTCAACCAAGGTAAGAAAGGCTTAAAGGTCAACCTGGAGGGCATAAAGTGCAGTTTTGTAAATGATGCTGGGAGATCACAGGCAGAAGAGGTTTAGAGAAGCCTGAGGAAGTTCATCTGCTGCAGATTAAAAAAATCCCAACCCCACTTAAGCAGCAATAGGCCTGATTCTTATCATCAGCTGTAATAAGCTGATGTTCTATCCCTCAAATACTGCAAACCGCCTAAGGGAGCACATGTTTCCCCGAAGGCTGGCATAAGACATCTCTCACAGAAAATAGAAATGACTCTTCTTGGTAGGCAAAGCTTGCAGTCAGGCATTGCTCCCACCAAACACCTTAGTGGTAAAGCAATTTGTTGCTTGACCTACAGAGGACCACACATGCCACGCTGAGAAACACAGATGAGCTGGGAAGTGACAGATCTGCTGTTTCCTGGAAGCCTAACACAAGTTACATGTCTTGGTTTTCTTTCCTGATGAGGAGAAAAGGAAACCAGGAAGCTGCTGCAGAGAAGACTCCTGGTACTGTTGGGTTCCCTCCTCTGGACCTGGAAACGCTGACTGCACAGCACGAGATCGCTGCTCTCCCACCGGGCTGGCTGAGTCTGCTTCAGGGCTGAAACAGAGGATGTACTGACGAGCAGCTAGGGCAAGGCAGTAATTAGAGGTGGCTCCGCTAGCCCTCTCCAAACCGTGGCTGCCCACGCATCAGCTCACACATAAGAGCCCGTGGGTCTTCCTGCCGTTGCCACCCATCTGTGTGGGTAGAGCCTGTGCAGAGATGCGTACTGAAGTGCTCACTCTGCTCCCTGAGCAACGTTTTGGACAGCTGATAACCCACTGCTCCTGCACGCTAAATTAAGTACAGAGATACCTGAAGAAAAATCTCTTTGCCCCATGGCAGAATTTCTGCCTCCAGTGTTCCACCAAAAAGCCAGTGGACAAACATACACTGGGCATCCAGAGACAAACAGCCAGGCTAAGGACAGGAAAGAATTTTTTCCTTCACTTTCCTAACTTCTAAATATTTCAGCTGATCTCACAGTGCCCGAGATGTAGATCTCCACGAGAACCGACATGAGCTCTTGTTTAGAGAGCTGGTATCAAAGGGCATCAGATCTGCTCGGGAAGCGCTGGGAGCAGCTTGCTGTATTTCAGCAGTTGTGAGGCAGCCAGAAAGTAGGAAAAAAAAAGACATAGAAAATACAATCAAGATATTGGGAATTCAAACTGTTGAAGGGCAGATCACATGGCAGAGCTACTCAAATGTAACAATACCAACATTACGAAAACATCATGCTGAGTTAAAGACCTGAATAATAACAAAAACCCCTCTTATATACACCACACTGTGGAATTACACTCTTTTTAGTCATGTAATAAAACTCTTAAAAAGACTTCCAAATCTCATTCGCACATTTACCTGTATATTTTTTGTCTTGGTCAGTTTTGCTTGCAGTTTTCCTCATCTTTGGGAAATTAGCCATTGTGATGTACTAATATATTTAAAACCGTGCAGGACCACTCACTTAGCACACAACTTACCGCAGCTCCTTAAAGATCCACACTTTCTCTCTTAACGTCTAAATGCATTTTCTCCTTTAAAAAAAGTTCCCAAGCTCCTCTGTTTCTAACATATTCAAATTTTAGAAAAGAGCAGATCACTCCTGAGGCAGACGGGAAACACGCAGACAAACTCTGAACCTCCGAGCAGGTGACAGCACGTATCTTGCTTTGTGCCTTTACAACCAACCGCCTCCCTCCAGTCACCGCACCACAGCCAGGGCAGAAGGGGATTTGTTTTACGCCTGCTGCCGTGTACCTGGGCAGAACCTGCCTAACTGACATCGATAATCGGCGTGGTCACCGCGTACCTTGATTTGGTTCTGACGGTGTGGCAGTGTCCAGCCCTTGGTCCCGCGTGGCTGGCAGCAGCCGCTGCTCACCAGCCAGTGGGTAACCAGGCCACAGCTCTGAAACCACGGTGAAAGGAAAAGCACGAGGGATGGCAGAGACACAGCAAACCATTCATTGTGACCGCCAGTGGTGAGTGGTGGAGACAACTGCTCTGGTCTGATCTCCGTGTCCTAACGGCTCCAACACATCCAAGCACCTTCGCGGAGGGCCAGCCTAGCTATGAAATATCTGGGCAAGGCTCCTCTTGACCTTCCTAAGCCACCAGCCTGTGGTCTGAGCCATGAGTTTCATTAGTGTAGCTGTATAACTCCCTTCCTTAACATTAGCAATTAATCCATCCAGCTCCCAACGCAGTCCCTGCCTCACAGCCCACATCTTCACCTGGTGTTGCTCCAGTTTCAGTGGCACGGAGCCATCACCACAACCAGGTCTGCAGCCGTTCGAAGCCCAGAGCAGTTGCACAGGAGTGGAGAAGTGTCCAAGCGGGATCAGACTGGGAGCAGGCGTACCCAACAACCTCATTGGAAAACCCAGGCCATTCCCAACACCACGGAAATGCTTTGTACTATTTGAAAACCCCTTGCTAGGAAAAAAACAGCTGGAAACACAAATAATTAGGTTTTTTGCCACTTAATTTTAAAAATACTTATCCAGGAGTTCCTGGCAGAATTTATTCCATAAGAATACCATTTGTCAGGCTATGCAACATGAGTGCCACGCTGCTAAACAGCAAAACCTACCACACCCCTTATATCCACAAGCCATTTTCAGACCGACGCCGAGCCAACCGGGGCCACAGCAGAGATACTGCACAAGGCAACCCGACACACATGGTTTCAGAAACGGTGTGTCACTCCAAAAGCCGCTTCAGACTCCCTCTAAATCACATTACGACTGCAATTACTGTCAAAGTAAATTAAAAGTCAGTACAGCCTTGGAGAGAGTGAAAAAAGAAGAAGTCTTAATGGGAGAAAAATTAAGTAATGGTCACTTAATTCCTTAACTTCAATGTTCCCAGCTTTAATTAGGATCCGGGGAAATCAAATGTTTTAAGCCCATCTGCTTACAGGCTCTGAAAGATGAAAACCTTCAAAAACTACGTAAATAATAAATCCCCAGGCTGCCAGCACTTTATTGAGTTCCTCCCCATAGATTCCAGAATATGCCAGTATTGCAGGCATAAAATTTGCTTTAAAACACATTTTGCAGCAAGTTAGGTTAATTCATTTAACAATTTAATACATAAGGGAGGTATGATTATTTATTAAAAATGGCATTCCCTGTTCTCCCCAGCCACCGCGATGGAATGCCGGTACCACAGAGCAGTGCTGCCGCAGGTGGGGAGTGGGTTTTTATTCCGAGGGCCCCGTGCGGGCTGTAAGGGGTCAGACACATCACCCGCCGGCGGCAGGGGGGAGCTGAACCTCAACACAACCACAGCGGCGCGTTTTACACGCACCCACTGTACAGAGAGCCCAGAGTTACCAACCGAAAACGTACCGCAGATCCTGGGTAGAGAACAAGGGTGTAAGCTAGAGCTGGCTAAAATCCTTGTTGAAAGAGGTTTGGGGTTTGTTTTTTTTTTTTCCATCTTGACAAAGCATTTTTTTGGGATGAAAGTGTATCAGTTTTGAGTATTCTCCCTCATTTCAAAACAATATTCTCAAAACAAGTTCCAGTTCCTTCTTAAAATGAAATTCTCATATTTTTAAAATTCATTACGGAAATATCATCATAGAATGGTTTGGGTTGGAAGTGACCTTGAAGATCACCCCATTCCAGCCGCCCTGCCCTGGGCAGGGACCCCTTCCACCAGCCCAGGTCGCTCACAGCCCCGTCCAACCCGGCCTTGGGCGCTGCCAGGGATGGGGCACCCACAGCTGCTCTGGGCAACCTGTGCCAGGGCCTCACCGCCCTCATGGAACAGAATTTCCTCCTTAATTCAGTCAGTATTTCACATCACAGACCCCCTCATCGCCATCGTTCTCAGGAGCAGGCTGCACTACCAGGTGGCACAGCCACATGTGCCTCCTGGCTTTGGAGGGCAGCAATGTCCTTCAGGCCCTGGCCCCACGGTGAGGTTCTTTCTGCACAACCTGAGCTCGCTCTTCACATAAATACACATATTTAAAACTTTTGTAGTGAAACAAGTTTAAAAGCAGTACTTAGGTACATCCCAGAGGCTCATCCTCATCTTTCCCTGAGACCAAATTTAATTAAATTCTAAAATCTTGAGACTTAAGTTAATCCTGTGTTTTGTCAGGTCCCAAGACAAGATTTTCAAAAAAACTCAACATTAGTAATACTTCTTCCTGTTTTAATTAAATTTTATTCTCATTTAGGACTTTCACTTGGAAAAAAGAAACAGGAAAATCCCATTTTGAGCCAATATTTCATATTTTACTGTTTAAGCAGTGCCAGAAATGTGTTGCGATGTGATAAAACTGACATTTCATTTGCAATCTTGTGTTAAATCTAACACAGAAAGCCTGACCTTATTTATAGGAGATGAAAGCTAAGCCTACCACAGCAGGCATTGATCACCACCACTTTACAGCTGCCACTTCCCGCTCCACAGCCCACGCACACCCTCACACCAACACCGCATCTCTGAATTATCAGCTGGATTGTCCTTTGGAAGACACAGTGCTACTCCCTGATGTTCCTAACGAACCCGCATGAAACAGCTCCATTACCAGCACAGCCCAAAGGTGATGATGGCAACAGCAGTTGACTTCCTATTACAAGTGCAGGTCTGTCTCTCAACTTCTCCAAGTACACTACACCTGCTGAAGCTTCATCGGAATTCTGCATTTTCTCCAGATCAGTCATTTTTCAACCTGCTTTCAAAAAAGTTAAGAGAAAATTTAAGGTGACTTAGAGCTACAGCATGAGGTAAGCTTTCGTACTTTCCTTCAAACACTAGAAAAATCACCTTTTCCTTCCTTCTGAAAGATTCTATGTCCAGCAAGCCTCCTGCTGAGGGAGGCTGGCGCTTCCCGGCCATCCAAGGGAATTACTGCAGGGAAGCGTGAAGCGCTCATCGCATGCTAAGTGGCAGCCCACAAACCAAGGGCTGGGCCGTGGGTAACGAACACCTGCAATCAAGGCAAGGTTAAGGCCTTCTTTGAGGTCCAGAGATGTGGATCTCAACAATACACTTTTATTTGTTGTAGGTAGGGGTTTTTTTTGTTCGGTTTTTGTTGGTTTTTTTTTTTGTTGTTGTTTTTTTTACAAGTGAGACTCTTCCATCACAGTTTCTAAATATTGATGCATTTCCTAACTATCTTTCCTGTGTTAGCCACGCTTCGTAGAGCATTCTTGAAACTGTTTGCTGCTGTTAAACCAACTGCAGGTTTGAAGTTCCTGGGTTCCTCATACATCAGAACGAGTTTCTCTCAATTTTTTTTTAAACTGAATTTAATTAAATATTGAGTAAAGTGCCACAGCAATCCATTCCATGCTTTTGAAGGAGAAATTCGGTGATGCACAATTATTTTTTTCACTGAGACAAGGAAGAGTCAATTTTTAATGTGCCATGAAGGATTTATAAAGAATATATCTTGCAGAAGAAATAAATATGAGGAGACATCTTTATCTCTCTGGGTTGATTTGCTGTCTATCTTTGCAGATTTCCACTCCTTTAATTATGTAGATCAAACAGGAAGAGCAGAGAAAGAGCTAGAAGTACTAAAGGCCCTGTACGAATGGGAGGCACCTCCAGTGACTCCAAGAGACGCACACAGTGTCACAGGGAACAAGACAGACCTGAAGACAGATGAACGGTGACAAATTTGTTGCGAACCCTACGTAGGTGGCTAAATGGTTAAGCTATACAAGATTCAGGAATGGGAAAGGAAGGGCAGCGTTTCTCAACTTAAGTGAAACCAGACCCACCCAGAACCATCACCAGAACTGATGTTAATTAGTGCCATTTAATTCTCTCATATATATATATTCTCTCATGTATATATATTTATATATATTTTGAAGAGTTTTTACAAGAAAACAGAACAAATAACTGTGTGCTTATATGGGAAATTACAGGGAATTAATGCAAATCTGATTTGCTCAAGGGGCTCTAAATACATCACAAGCTTGGAGAGTACAATTCAAAAGATTTACAGACAGCTACGAAGCCTCGTGAGGGAGTTTAGCTGCAGGTTCCCCATCATCTTTCATGCTGGTAATTTACACAATAAACTCTAATATTTAAGAGTAATTCCACAGATAGTAAGAAGACATGCTAACTTTCAAGTTTCTAATCATTTTCTCTCCCTTTGAACACAGAAATAAACACAAAAAAAATACCTTTCACATTTCTAGCACATTTCCCAGTGCTTTGGCCACCTGGCAGAGCTCTGTGGAAGTCTGTTCCTGACCAGAAACGGTCTTTGTCCTTCAAAACTCATGCCCCTTTGCTATAAGAAAAGTGAGCCCAGCTCTTACGGTTATGGTGGCAAGGAATCTCATTTGCAGGGCATTACCGAAAGGAGCTGATCTGCATCCTTGTGGAGCGAGGAAGGCTCATGGAGCTGGGTTTGGCTCTCCATGTTCAGGCAAGTCAGCTATTAAAAAAGTGGCTTTTTTTTCCTGAATAAGCCCAGAACCACAGAACCTCCAGCAGATAACAATGATAGCTTTGACACTGTCTTTATATAGGTCATGTTATAAAGGAAAGCATGTACCACTCTGTATGCTAAGAAAAAATAGCTTTTTTTTTTGACACACTGCAATAACTTCTGAAGAAATGAATGGCATCCCCGCTTCGCTCCTACCCGCCTGCGAGGCGCCGATTCCAGATCAGCTGTCAGAAGGAAACTCAATTTCTTAAAAGGACAGGAGTACTCGTACTATGCACACGGTTAGGTGCCTCTGAAATGTAGGTTTGTAAAACCATAACCAAAAGTCACCAGCCTAAGCAAAAATCCTCTTTACCAGACTACAGAATATAGTTTAACTACATTTTATTTCTACTCCTTCCTCTCAACAGCTACAACAACAACAAAAAAAACCAGTGCCAACCACAGTAAGAGGGTCAGTAGAGTTTTGCAGGGGCCATGTGATGAGGGGCCCCGGACCATTCTGGAAGTAGAAAAATCATCTTTTCCCAAGATGAAGTGCACAGTCTCATGAGCTTTTCTGTCACAGAGAAGGCCGGTCACCACAAGGGACTGCACTTCCTAACACACCTCCAGTGCCCTACTAAGTCAGGGAACCCAGTTACATCCTTCACTGAATTTCACATTTCCATTTTTCTGCCAAGTAGTTCATTACATTTAAAGCGATCTTCTTAAAACTGCAGAAATCACATGTGATCTGATCAGCTTACAGTCACACCAGATGAAAGCCGTTTCAGATGCTTCCAGACTTACGCAGGCCTTGTGTTTAAACAAACACGTAACCTTACTCACTGCTAGCTAAAGCCTAGCTAAGATACTAAAAATCAAAACTAAACAAGATGCCCCAAAACCAACCCAAACGCCAGCGCAGCAGGCACATGCTTCGCAGTACGGTGCTCTGCACAGAGCTGCAGTCACTGGAATTACAAATATGAGCGTGTTATTAATTAAATATATCGCCTACAGACCAGCCCAGGCTCTCTTGTCTGAGATGCTTCACATAATTTCACAGTGCTCTCTGCAGATAGCTTTCTCAAGTGAAATGGAGAAAAATAGCCAACTATAAATTAAAATAACCCAAACCTGCAAGCTTGCCTTGGTACAGCTCTGTCGAAACCCAACCTCACCCACATCTCAGCATTAAACGCCGTACCCTGCAACCCTCCACCCCTCTCCTGGCGTTTCAGCCGCGTGCTTCAATGGAGTTAAGAGCAACCACAGCGATTTACTGCCCAGGAGTTCGCTGATGGTTAAACTCCTATAAGCCATAACACGGCAGGTCCCAAGCTCCAGTGAAATTATCAGCTACAAAAGTAATGACTAAGCTAGCAAGTAATTTAGACAGGGAAATCAATCAATCCTGCCCTACGTAATAACACTCAGACCTCAGCTGGCAGCACGAAGATCGCTTGTTCATTGCTGCTCCAAGTCACCCATCACCGGAGATGCACCAGCCAGAAGCAGTTCATTAATCTCACTGGTGTTTACAGGACACGTTAAGCAAAGCTGGGGTGATACCAGAGGGGAACGTTCTTGGCCTTCTCAAAAACCACACAGCCTTGTGTCTGCAGTGACACCGCACCTTGCGTTTTCTGTAAGGCTGGGATGCCGGCTTCAGGAGAGCATCGCCTCTGCCAGGACCAGCTCCCAAAGCTGGGGGGCTGGCAGCCCTGCCCACAGACTGTGGAAGCTGCCAGCCTGGGAGGTTTTCACATTCCATAGGTGACTTCAGCACAGAGCCGAGCAGGAACCACAGCATCCCAGTCTGCTTTCATTCAGCAAGTCCTCCAAGGCCAGCCGTGAGGCTGCGGGACATCTCTGCTGCTGCACTGCAGCTGAGACCTCAACCAAGGGGAAGCACCCGTTGTGCTACACATGTAAATATGAGCTACAGCAGATTTCTGTCCCACAACAGCCATCGTTAGCACCAGAGAACTGCACATGAAAAGACAGACAGTATTCTGTGCACTTCAGCAATAAAAAAAAAAAAGCACAACGAGCCTCAGCAACTTCGCTCAAAGTCTCGCTGGGAGACTGGAGAAGAGCTGTAAATTAAGCCCAGCTCTGCATCCCAGAGCAGCTCTTGTTCTGTCCTCCCTGCCCCGCAAGCAATGCCTTGGGCTATTCAAAGACATCTGTCCTTGTCTCCAATTAACATTCCAGCAGTTTCAAAGCACAGGAGCTCACGTTACCCAGACCAGAATATGTGTGCTGCCAGACACAGGGAAGGAAGAACACAAAACTCAAAAAAATACAACTTTTTAGTCTGAAGACGCAACATCTGAGTGTTCCCATGACTGCTCTATGAGCAAACAGAGCTCTCTGATGCGACACGGGGCCCCTCAACCATACGGTACTACCACCAACACAGCCTCTGCGCCAAGCCCTGCTGATAAGGGGATCTGTTTGCACATCTTGGGATAATATCAATATCTGTCCTTCAGGGAAAAAAGAGTGAATGATAACTCTTCGCCTGATGCCTGCACGATAAATTTGTGATGGAAAAAGCCCTTCAAGTAGAAGAATTGGCCTCAAGTAAGCCATTAATATTGGAACAGCGCAGTTATGTCAGATGTTACAATATTTAAATGAATAGAATATTACTTTTTCTACTTAACCAAAACGATTACATCCACACAGACCAAGAACAGCACTGCACAGAGCACACTGTGGTTTTACACTTGGGCACAGCCAGCCAAGGCATCTCCAAAACGACTGCTGCGACTGCAAAGCACAGCCTGGCAGGGCAGCACCCCCCTTTCCCAACAGCAGTGTGCTGGCTGGGGGTGCAGATACAGAGCCAAGAACAGGCACCTGAATGCAGGGCTTTCACCTGAAATTCAGCTCAGTATTTTAAAACACCTTTAAGGAGTTACCAAAACAGAAATTTCTACCAATCTGACAGCATTACAGCAGAAAACCCTTCATTTGCACAAAATGCTCAGTAGTAATGCACTTATCTGTTGGCATATAAACACCTGAGTCCCTATTTCAGTTTTGGAGGGCAGCACAAGTTCGGTGATGCTGGGTTATCTACTGCATCCTGGCATCCACTGGAGGAAGGAGCAGGAGCCCTACAGATGCCTGAAGCACATTATTAACAGCAGAACAATACAGGGGCTGCAAGGAGCACAGCAGATTCCCTGCAGCTATTTCTAAGGCAGTGTTCTTTTTTTTCTAGACATCACTTCCATTGCCAGAAAAAAAAAAAAAAAAACACCAACTTCCAAACTTGTTTTGCTTATTATCAGCAAGACCACACAGAGATACCACAGTAACCTTCAGCTGCTCCAAGCCTTACCTGAAGCGCATTATCAGCAAACCACTTCCAAAAAGCCAGCACCTTGGCACACAGGAGGAAAGACAAAGGAGCTCCATATCTCTCAGGTCCATCAGCACTTGGCCAGCCCCCAGCAGATGTATATATAGGGTCAAGCACCCTCCCACACCCAGCTGAAGCTGAGATGAGGATGAAGAAAAAGCTGGCAGGTTTGAACTCACCACAGCTGTGGGTCTGCCTGCAGCCAGGGCGGTGCGGGCGCAGGGGCTGCCCTGGGACAGCGTTAAGGGTTTGCTTAATGCAGCCCAGGTGTGAGAGGAAAAGAACCCAGCCAGGCCTCGGGTGGCTTGGGGTTTCAGGCTAAAAAGCACATCACCGGGGCTGCAATCTGAGCGCCTGGGGGAACCTCAGAGACAGCATTAGTGTAGGTGCCAGCAGGACCAACTTCACAAATTGTGTTTAAATGCACCTAGGCTTCCTACCTTCTACAAATCATTTGGGAACAGTCAGAAAAAAGTTACTTTTCACAAGAAACATGGCCATTGAAAAACCCCTGGGAATCCTGCACTTGCCCAGGGGTGCCACTGCGCTCCAGACAGTCACTCCCACGTCCTCACCGTGCGCTGCAGAAGAGCAGGAGCTGGGTCAGACTCACGACAAACAGCCCGGCTTTAATTCCAGGGTACGAAGGAGCCCCGAGCACACCCATGCACGTGGCATTGAACACAATCACACTCGCCTTCACCAAATCAGTACCTCTAAGACTCCACGCGGTGTGGGGATCCTGCAGGTGGGGCAGGCTGTCCGTGGGGACCACAGGGTCATGCGGGGTGACGGCCACCTTGGCAACACCCTTACTTATCGCCGAGACGTGCTTAGTGACACATTACAGTGTCACTTCTTGTAAAAACTTTGAAGCATGAAATACCCCACTCTGAACTGCACAGCAAGAGGTACGAGCCCTTATTTATTCTCTAAAAGGGAGGATGATTTTTAACGGGCTGGTAATCGTTAATCCTTCTGTTAAAGGACAGAATATACGAGATGTTTTGCTGCTCTGTGATAATCACTGGTATTACCCCTTACACAAAGGACAGTGGTAGGAAACACAGGATTTCCCAGGATGATTTCCTCTGAAGCAGAGCTCAGGATGTGAACTCAGCTCTGCTCGAACACTGGCAGTGGAGTGTGTACTTTTAATTAAGTGTGGTGCTACGTTATGCTTGACAAAAGGCAGTATGCAAAGCAGGCCTTGAGCACGCCCAGCCGAAACGAACGTCGGAGCCCTTGGGTAAGCTTCCTTCTCGCAGAGGAAGCCATAGCACTTTGGAAAGAGTCACCAGAAAGTTATTAGAATGCAAGTTTTGGATCCTAAAATAAGAACATAAGAAAAGAGGCTATTTAAGGACAGCATGTGACCCAGGCCCTTCTTTATCATCCATACCTGACACAGAAACCAACCAACCAAAAAAAAAAAATTTGGTGAGAATATTTTGTTTACAACCAAACCAAACTGGCTTGTGACAAACCAAATGGATGAAAGGTAGTGCTTACCGGGTAAAAAATCCGCTGTTCTTTAAAAGAGTGAGTGCCCCCCTAGTCACCCCCAAGCCCTGACCGCGGGCAGCGATATCACCTCCGGCTACAGCTCCGGCACGCTCTCCACGGTTCTCCCATCCACACGTTGCACAACAAATGAGAAAGCTGGAGAAAAGTGCGGCAATCTGGCACAGGGTTGCCACTGTGGCTGGAGAGAACATCTTCCAGGTGGGGACAGAGAAGCGCGCTGCGGGTAGGCTGGGTCTGCCTGGAGAGAACAAGAGGTCTCCGTCACTGAAGTCAGTGTTTTCCTGGAGAAAACGCTGAACGAAGGAGGAACAGGAAACAATATCTGAAGATGCTGTAAGATGGACAAACTCAAACCAAAAATAAAGCATAAACACTCGGTAACTAATCCCTTTGGAAAACAGTGTTGTCCATCTTTTCCACGCTCCAAATAAAAGCTAGATGCCTTCACTTAAGATTTGTTTTAGTCAAATACAAGCTGCCACAGCCAACACAAGGGCAGGAGGCAGCAACGCAGAGCCTGTGACGCAGGCCATGTCAGAACGGGCGATCGGATGGTCCTGTCCAGCCTCCAGCTCCACGAACCGCAGACGTAAACCCAGGGCTCGTGTTCGGTTATGGGTGAGAGAACGGATATGCCAGTCAGTTATCTACTCCTGAAGACACGGGATATTCAAGGAAAATTTGTAAAAATCTATTATTACTTGGTAAAGGGACATGGGGTCAAGGAAGCAACATAAGAATGCAATAAAATGGAGTGAGAATTAAATTACTGAGAGCAATTTCTACTTCTCAAGAACGGATGTAATGACAAAATCATAGGCTTGCACCAATATTACACAGAAGCTAGAAACTCTGCTAATACATCTTCATCTTTAATTTCTCTTAGATTTACTCATCTAAATGACTAAATACTTGGAATTTGGCCCAGATCAGAATTTCAAGCCAAGAAAACCTCAGGCTGCAGAGATCAGTGGCTCTCAGCTGGGAAGCGTGCATCCTCAAGGAGGTGTGGAGCGACTGCAGGAGGGTGGGAAACACGAGAAACTGCCCCAGAAACTCCTCACAGCCTTCATTCTCACACTTCTCCTGCTCCCTCCCTCTTTCTTCTTCTCTTCCCTATTTCCTGCACCCAGCCTCCTCTCCTTGAAGAAATGCAAAGCCCGTGTTTACTCTGAGGCACTGAGGATGAGCAGGAGCGAAGCTGCAGCACAGGAGGAGCCACGGGGGAGTGGGCAGAAGGACAAGGACCCAGTGGGGAGCTTGGCAGCCTTGAACTGGAGGGACCTTGGGTTTAGGGCTCCGCTTCAGAAAGGGGCAACGAGGGCAGCATTATCGCCCAGCCAGACAAGGCTCCTGGGGCTAGGATGTCTTCCAGGAGAAAAGGTGTAGGGTGAACTCTTAAGGAGAAAACAGACTTCAAACTGGATTTGGGGTTTCAAAAAGAGAGAGTGGACTGGTTTGTTTTATTGGGTAATATCTGAAAGCCTGCAGGGCTGCAGGGCTAAAATATGTGCTGCTACTTTCCTTGACAAATGGTTCATATTTCCTTCCAAGTTGAGTTTGTGCCAACAGTTCACGTACCATAGGGTGAGGCTTCAAAACAAAGAGCAGGGAAAAATGGTTTTCTGGTGGTTCCTTGAAGACCAATAAAACATGGGCCAAGATCCGCCCATGAATCAAGATCTTGAGTGCATTGTTCCTCTGAAAACTCATCTAACATCTGCACCAAACCTGGGCTTAAAAACAGCCGAGGGAGCCGTCACTATTGTTTGATAACTAACCATAAGCCTTTTATCCTGGCAGGGATTTAGAGGATCAAGAGCAAAATGGGTTTCTGAGGATGCCAGTCTAAACCCTAACCCGAAACCCAACCTTAGCCCTAACGATAGCCCCGTGATTTACAGCTCACATAAAATTCAGTATGAGCCTTTTATCTTTAGGGACACAAGATTAAATCTTAACTGAAGGCTTCTCATGGTCAGCCAAGAAACTGGTCTCTAAGCCTGGAGCTGTGACGGTCGCAGCCACCCCACAGAACGGAGCACAACCCACTTGCCCACGTGGGTACCAGCCCTCATCCTCCGCCGCAGGACCCGCGCCCAACATCCTCCGTGTCCAGCCATCCGATTTTGTAACCAGAAGTCCAGTCCGGCCGAACGGCAGGATTCCCTTACAGCAGAGGTTTGTCCCTCAGCGGCGGGTGGGACGCATCCTCCCCGTGCCCCGCAGCCCTGCCAGGGCTCACTGGCAGCTGAAGGCGTCCACCTCCTCCTCCACAACCATGCCAGAACCAGCTACCGGCAACCGCTCCCTTGGTGCCATTCCCCAGTTAATGCCTGTGCGCCTGGAAAGAAGCAGTAATAAACATTAGCCATCAATATGTGAACTTCTCTGAACAAAACGCACACGAATCCACAGAGCGCTCTTCCAATAAGCGCGTTCTGTGCCTTTGTGGTATTTTTATAACCTGCATCTCGAGCGCCTTTCGAATGCATCATCCCATATATAAAGAAGAAATACCAGACAAGGATATAATACTGAAACAGATGCTTCTGCTACCCAAATGAGTAATTTCAACATTAATTCAAAACTCTTTAAAGCAGTCATGAGACTAACATGCAGAGGATTATCAGCCGAGGGAAGAGGAATTCAATGTATGCAAGTAAAATCAATTCTTTTTTCACAAGCACCACATACTACACTGGTTTTCTGCAGTCTAATATACAGGAGGTATTTCTTACTACAGGCAGGGTGGAGTTACATGTCATACTCAGATGTCGATTCTAAAGCTAATTCCCGTAAACGTCATCAGTTTTGGTGCCCTAACTGAATTAATCTGAGTTCAAGTTCAGTAATCAAACCCTTTTAATCAGATGCTGAAAGCTAGATAATCAAGTGTTATCACTCACTTAACTCGGAGACTTCAGAACGTGAAGGATCCGGCCCTTGCAGCCGGTCTGGTGGCTTACAGAGGAGCTGCCCTGGCTCTTCCCGAAATCTCTCAGCCCACGCGTCTGGGAAGCCGAGGACTGCTCTCCTTCCAGCAGTCTGCTTCCGCTCCACTCAGATTTTCAAGAAGATTATCACACTCAAATTTCATTTAAGCCATCTCCTTTTCATTCTCCAGAGCAGATAAAAAGCCTAGACAGAGATCCCGGATATGCATGTGCTGCTGCTCCAAAGGATGCATTTTTTTCCTCTCCTGATCACCCTTCCTCAGCCAAACACAAACCTACCATTAATTGCCCATTATGCCAACACGAGTCAGGGGAGGAATTACCGCCAGGCGCTGCAATGGGCTCGTGTGAGATTCCAGGGAGAAGGGATCTCATTAAAACCAAAGGGATGGTTCCATCGGTGGAGACGGCGTGTCGGACAAAGGCGATGCTCCGCCACTGCACAGCCCTTCCAGCGCCATCCCGGCCGCATCCTGCTCACGCCAAGCAAGATTCTTCGTCAAAGTCAAGGGGCAGCCAACAGCCCTGAGGAATCAGCCGAGCGCCAGAGGAGAGCATCAGGCACAAGGACGCCCCTGCCCTCTGCATTTTGACGAGGGATCGGAATTACAAACATGCTTTTGATTATTGGCTGCTGTCAATCAACGACAGACAGAATTATAATGATACCAAAGATAGTGTGTGGTCACCAATAAAAATCACAGGGATTGATTTTCACATACCAGCACAGCAATGAATATAATATGGGCCTCATACTCAAGGATACCGTATTAACAGCCAGTCCATGCAGCAGTAAAACACGAAATTGCACTGAAACAGAAATGTAATCTCAACTGATCTTCTCCTTCTCCACAAAATTCCAGTTCAACATTGATTTTTTCATGTTGAACAAACATATCATGAGGCTGAAATGAGATAGGTGAATTCATTTTGAGTCTTTTTCTGCTAAAAAAAAAATATCTAGAAACATGGTGAGAGCTCTTTATAGTTACAGACCCAGGATTAACCAGCCCATTTGCAGGAGTTTCATTCACTGGCAGTGCAGCTCCCTCCCCACCTCAGCGTTCCCAGAGGCACTGCAGTACGGGGTCTGGTCATTCCATCTCCAACAGGCAGCAAGTTTCAACACAAGATGAGCAGGAACTTGAGAACCTGCATTTTTTACTCTGGTGTTAGCTGTAAGCCATCACGTGAACACGAGGACGTGGTGTTGCCCAGTAGCTCTTGCTTCCCGTCCTCTCCTCACCGTCACACCATCATCACGGCACAGGGAACCATACTCGGTACAGTGGGAGCGGGATGAAAAGAAGGGCCTTGGTCTCCTCCCACAAAATCCCATGCGAAAGACGTAATGCCACCTTTGACAGCACTTTTACACCGAGAACGTGCCAAGTGCTGTAACCTCACGGCTAACGGCGGCGCGGGGAGGAGGACAGACCGCGTGCTTGTGCAAAGCTGGTTTTCCCGGACCACGAAACGCACCCGGGTACAGCTCACTGCTCCGTCACGTTTTGCTCTTGCGCTGCCCAAATACCCGCGGTGACTGAAGGAAGCGGACAGGGGAGGGCGAGGCCCAAAGACTCAGATTCTCCCCCGCGCTGCAGCTCCCGGTGCTGTAAATCTTCCACCAGCCAGCAACAATCACAGACTAATTTCAGTGAGATAGCACCCGAGGCTTTTCTATTATTTTTTCATACTCCAGTGAGTAAATTCATCAAGGAACAAAAAGAAGCAGCAAAGCCTAGAAGGCACCACACATTTCTAACCTGAGGAGTGAAAAGCCTTGAGCGCGGTGCGGACTGGAACGCAGCCAGCGAGTGAAGGGTGTGGGGACGAGATGCAGGCACAGCCTTACCGTCGCCGAAGGGTCTTCCTGCTGCCTCAGAAACTGGCTGGATTTCAAACGACGTTCACCTAATTTTGCAGTTCCGATTGCTGCAAATTCTAGAGCAGGCAAAGCCCCCGTTACTACCCACTCGCACGCCTATATCCCGTTCACCAGCGCACTCCCAGTTGAACCAACGGACCCAGCCGGGCAGGAGACACTGCCAGAGCTCTGCTCCTCTCCCTGCCACGTTCCAACCGCTGACCAAGGCACGAACCATCCCACCCTGCTCAAACCTCCCCGCGCCGTCCCACCACCCTGCCTGGATCAAATGTAAAGGCTCCAGCAAGACGCAGAGGCATTTTCCACAGGCGCTGGGCAGCGTGCCTGCGGGCGCTGTCGGGGATCGTTCCGCCTCTCAGGGAAACGACCTGCAAACACACACATACAGAACACACCAGCGCAGCACCCTCGTTACCGACACGAGCAGCCTGTATTTTCAGGAGAGCAATCCTCTCTTTTGTCATGCACTGGAGTTTTAACACGTCTCTCTTGCAAACGTGCCCAAAATAAGAGCATAATTTATTAATTTCCTCTACATGCATGTTGTTCCTGGTTATCTTTCCAACTATTTGACTGCTGTGAAAAGTCAAAGAAGCAAAAGAAAAGCCAAAAGCACCTTTAAAGGTTGAAACTTTGAGCCAATGTCAACTTCAGCATACATTAGAGCAGTGTATTTTTCATTCATTCCTCCTGGTGACATTTCGGGCTTTGTTACAAATCAATCAGCGTTTCCAAAAGTATTTGGAGAAGCAGGAAACTACACTGGATACCAATCCTACAACATCTATTATTCTCGCTATTGCACTCATTTTGATCAAAAACATTTCAAAGGTTATTTTGAAAGAAGCAAAGATTTATTTGAAGTTTCAGGACAGACAAAGGATTTCTGTACGTGTTTCAAGAGCAGAACAAACTTCAGCAATATACAGGGAATCTATTTCAAAATTAATTTGGTCTAGCTTTTAAAAGGACAGAGCTCGTAGTAACCTGGTAAAAGATACACTTAATGCTGTATAACACTAGTCAGTGTGATGTGGAAATACTGGAAAATATGTGAAGTATTTAAAAGTAAGAAAAGACAGATTAAGGTGGTGGTTCTGGGAGATTGCTTCAGTACGTTATTTACCGCCCAAGGCCACGATGTTCTGCTGAGGTGAGTTAAAAACCCAAAGGATCCTGTTTTGATGGGAGACAGCTGCTTTGATTCGCACCCCAGGAGAACCACAACTGCCTCCAGACCCATGCTGAGATACAGCCCGCACATCTTGGGTGTTACAATCTCAAAGCGATAGGTCAAACCACAAAAGCAGCTAACTGGGGCTGCCTGGATCCCGTCCGCAGGATGGGGCACCGACAGCATGTTCACTGTGGGGTTCCCCGATGTTCACCTCCAAGAGCTTGGTCTTGCTTGAGAACAGACGGGTTCGGTTTACGTTAATCAAGGACGTCTTTCCTTGATGGTGTGAAGTACACACACGAGCTACACAAATACACACCACCTTCCCACCTTGCAGGGCCAGAGGAGAGCAGCATTTTTTAGGGTGACACTGAAGATATCTGTCTTCTAGCCAAGCGTGTTTGCTAATTTATTTGAGTGCCCAAGGAAGGAGTACTTCAGCTTCTGACAGCAACGCCGATAGCCCTAGCAGTGTTGTGTTGAGTGCTCCCCTTGAAATAAAACACATCTGCTTTACCTTCCCGGTGCGACCAGTGGCAGGTGTCCTGTGGGCCAGGACAGAGGGAAGGGCGGGCTAGCACACAGGCTGCCCTCAGCCTGAAGCCGAATGACACGTCGGTCACTCTGGCTGTCACCGTTAACCCAGGCTCTGCAAAAGGACGGTGCGTGCACGCGCTGGCGCCGCAGCCCTCCCGCCCCGCGCCTCAGCCCTTATCTCCCTCGGCAGACCCACAGCCATCCCCAGCCCTCGCCCCCCTCCATCCCGCTCCGCAGTCGCAGCAAAAGCAAACACTGCTGCAATCTGAGCGCGGGCCGAGCCTAAGCCCCCGCGGGGAGAAAGGGAAGAGGTGCAGATAAATGGTTATCTTGATTTGCACACACCGTGCTGCCCAGGCTTTTTAATCAGAGGCTGTAATTGCTCTTCTTTGTTTGAGAAACTCACAGGGACCAAGTATCAGTCAAGCTCAGAGAGGAAACCATGCTGGGGAGATGACAAAAAGGAGCAATAAACCCTCCAACCTGCACACCGCCAGCCTGGCAAAGCAGCACTCGCTGCCACGTACCCACCACGTACCGACAACGCCGCACGGGCACGGAGAGCCGCTCCGCAGCCAGGCTGAGGCTGGGCGGCCAGGGCAAACCCAGAGGTCCTGGAGGATGGGTAAGCCCTTCCCAAATGACATACCTCCTGATTTCCCCTGCTTCAATGCAAGCGGAAACCAGTGCCACAACTGGAATCACAGAGTAACCAGCGGTGTACTGGGAGGAGGACGGAGATGCCAGATGACGGATGATTTCCAGCTCACAGCTTGTCACTCCTGGTTACCATTCTTCCAAACGACGAGGAAAATATGAGCCTTTGCGTCCCATTATTCTCCATCTCGGCTTGCGCACGGAGCCTGGGGAGCACAGCGGAGGTTTCGAAGGCGAGCATTTCCCACAAACGATACGCAACCTTTTCTCATTTCCCACTTGCTGCCATTCCTCACAACCCAGGCTGCAGACAAAGCTCTCCTCAGCCCTCAGGTGGCGATTGATAACGAGGCATAGCGCGACACAAGGTCAGACGTAACGATGCTTTAAGTTGGAGATGGCAAAGCTACGTCCGTATTATTTTACAGGCCCTTCCTAGCCCTATGGCAGCTCCTTCAACCACTGCCCCGTGAAGGGTTTTTCAAGATGAAGGGAATGCAGATAGACATGACTGTGGAAATGGAAATGATCCAGTTCTGCTCTGCGTTTTCTTGAACCTCTCTAAATGCATGCTCTCATTCCTCAAGCTATCTTTTCCCCCTATTCAAACTCAAACAAGAAAGAAATTCAGAGTTCAGGCAAGGAAGCTCTCATTAATTTTCCCTGCGATGCCAGACCATTTGGAATTGGCATGACGTTAACATGGAATTAATTTGACATTTGTTTTGTAAATATATCTTTTAGAAGAGACATAAGACCATAGTCTTTAAAGAACCTCTGTGGTCCTTCAGGGATCCATAAACGCTTTTCATCAGGGTAGGTACGTTAAAGCCGCTACCCTAGCCTCATTTGCCTAATTACATACCTCCCTAAAATTCTCTTTATAGTTTCAACGGCATATGATAATTTCTTCCGATCCTCTCCTAAAAATGCCGTTAATTGTCCTTATGTGATGTTAATCAGCTGCGGCATCCAAGCCCAGACCTAATTTGTAGCAATGGTTTACTTATCTCAGAGAGGTGTTAACACTACAAGATTGAGAATTTAAGATGAAATTCAAATTTTTTATGTAAATTAATCTACATAGCAGAGGTGAAAAAGCTCAATAATTATTAAAAGCTCATTTTAGAAAAATCCAATACCTGAATTTAGCTATTTGAAATTCAGATTCAGTGACATCACACATCCAGTTAAAGGAGATGTGGAACAAATCTCACATATTATATTTCGAACACTTTGCTGGTTTTATATTCAATAAATACGGAAAGGAAGCGAGGCTTTCTGCTCCCGTAAGAAGACTGCTCTTCAGTCAACAGCCAGAAGGGCAGAAATGGGGCTCCAGCTTTCCAAGGCCACATCTCAAAACAAGCCAGCGCTCTTCCGACACGGCAGGGTCCAGGTCCGGACGGGGGGGCGAGCAGCTCCACCACCACAGGTAATAACAATGCCCGGTTTGGAGTTAGGCGGAGCCTTAGCCTCTTCGTTAGGAGTGAACTCAGATTTAAAACCAGATGCCTCTAGCAAGTTCCTGCTTGTCTTTATGGTTTCCTCAGAGCTATTTCTGTTTCAGGACGTTATGCACGTAATATTTTTTTATTACATAGGAAACAGCTTATTTGATCAATTTGCCCTATTTTTCTGTTCATTAATTTAGTGAGAGGTTTATAATTTTCCTGAGTTTACTAGAAATTACCTCCTAGATATCATTGCAGTAAATAAAAATTGCTCTGGAGCTCTGGCTTGTATGGTTCAAAACAAATGCTTGCAATTACTGCATCTGCGGTGCATGAGCTCAGGAGAGCAGGAACACAGAGAGGGAAATTAGGCTGGGGTCTTAGAAAATGCCTAAGGGCTGGAAGTGCCTCCATCCCCTGGGAGCCGGTCACCGAATTCCCCGAGGGCATTTTGATAAACGCTGCCTTGCTTCATCTGGTTCTGGTCTTGGTTTGGCAGCACTATTTTAGCACAGCAGACGGAAACACGGAAGGGGACCGCGCACGCGTGACACAGCAGAGCACAGGCACTTCAGGCTGTGTTTGAGCCGCCCTCCAACAACAACTCCATGGGATGAACCTGCTCCAAAGCACCCCGCACGTCTCCACGCCCAATAACATGAGCCTATAAAGTAAATCCTAATTTACTGAGGGAGAAATTAACAAGGGATTACTTGATGATCAGACTTTGCTATCCCTTAGGACCAAGACACCAACTCTTGTGTGTGGAGGCGATATATAATAATGGATAATAATGAATCTTCTCTTATTGATGAGAAGCCTTATTTTGAAAACATGCCCCTGCATTTATCTCAACACCGAAAAGTAAAACGCACACAGAGGAGGGCAATTTCCTACAAGTCATGGTTTGCAATTAAAAAAAAATAAATTCCCTTTAGTGTTATTTCTAATAAATAGTGCTTTTATATGCTGAACAGAATGACTGGAAAATACTCTGTGTACTTTATTTGCTTCCTAAAGCAAAAGCCTCAGCACATATCCCACAGCAAGACACACAGCTGAGGTTACACATCCCTGCACTAAGATCGCAATAATCCTTTTTGCATTAAAAAATAATGAGCTTCATCTCATTTGCAGATTCTTAAGAGCAGAGAATCCTGTGGTCACTTGGCAATCCGAATGCACATCTCATAAATAGTAAATGAAAACAGAGCTCTCCTACCTTCCCGCAGGAGCAGGACTGAAAGCTGGGTAGTCCCACAGGGAAATAGATTTCTTTCAGGAAGCTTTCATTTCAGAACGGCTAAAAATCCTGCCCACGTAGGCTTGATTGGGGAAAGTGAGAGGCTTAAACTGGACATTTCAAATGTTTGTTTCACTACTCCCATCTTGATAAATCTCTCTAAAAATGTAATCCTTTCTTACAATGGAGAAGTGCCAGAGCTGTTGGTAAAACCCAAATCGGTCATTTTTATGAGGAACCTGCACAAATGGCTGTTTCACCAAAGCACAAATTTGGGAAGCACCTCCAGTTAGGGATAATATAGCAGCTCACTAAAACGAGTGCCTAAAGGCAGCTGCGACCAGAGGAATGAGATCTGTAGCACCAAGCTTTGCCAGGAAAGCAGTCTTCTCTATTTCCCCCCTTTCTTCCTAATATACTTGCTCATTTTCTTTTGTAATAAAAACTCCACAGAACACATAGTCCCTCATTACGGATGTGTGTGTTCTGCCAAAGCTGTGCTCCAAGGATGAGGTTACTGCAATAATGTGCCCAGGACATCAAGAATAAATCTATTATTTGATTTTTAAAAACCACCCACAACTTTAAAGGAAGGCCTTTAGAATTTAATAGCTATGAAACCAATTAGGTTTTATAGGAGCAGGGTCTACAGAAGCCACTCTTACAGCCACCTTACCATTCCTTACGAGAGAGATAATGCTCTATTAAGTTCTATTAAATGCTTAAAATATCCACAGGACAGTCAGCCTTTTCACATATATTTCACTCTTCTATTGGATTTCACCCTGGCCTGTGCAGCGGCATTCCACGTGGGCAAGCAGGTCTCCAGGAGGCTGTCGGGGTCCTTGGGTGAACTTCCAAAGCAAAGGTTTTTTTCCACGTGGCCAGTCTAGAGGGAAGAAGCTCTGTTCATCTGTCACCACGGGCAGTAACAGCACACTTCCTCGGTACCAACCCTTTAAGCGTATTTTTAAGACTAGCAGGGTGGGGTGATTAACCAGTCCTGGATTGGCAACTCCAAAACTTTGGGTTCAACTCTCAGCCCCACCACAAACATCTTGTCTGAAGTTGGCCAAATACGTGCTCTGCTCCGGAGGTGTTTGCCCTCCATAAATAAAATACCACAGCCTCTGCCTCTCATGTGCATGGTGGGATGCTGAAATGCAAACGACCAGGTTACTGGTGGAGTGTAAACTGCCCCTCTCCCTTTAAATAAAAAAATTAAAAGCTGGATAAAACTTTAAGGACTGCAGCAGCTGGAGGGACCATAGGACGCCGGAGGAGCCGCGGCTGGCCCTCGGAGGGCTCCTCCTGCTCCGGGTTTCAGCGCTGCAGCTCTCCAGCCCTGCTCTCTGCGTGTATTCCCAGAACACTGCTCTAAAAGCAGCACGTTCTGTTTGATTGACTGCACCTTATGGAAAAATCTCTGCTATGAGCAGCAGCTGTTTTTACAGAATACTTGTATTTATTTAGTAAAATAATTGGGAAACTGCTCATAGGTGAGGTACAAAGTCATTTCCTAAGGCAGATGTTTTTAAAGTCGGATGAGAACAGCCCCAGAACATTATCACTCTCCTGCAATTTCTCGCGAATGTCAGGAACAGCAGAAAAATGAACCACTGTTCTAAATTATTATGGGTGAAACAACCCATATTTTTGTTGTAAAATCTTACTTGATGTTCCATACGTTCTCTTGCCCTAGACCAAAAGATCACATATATTTTAACTTATCCACCTGGGGTTGTGTCCCTGCAGCCGGCGTTTTGGAAGACCTGCGCTCCAGCCTGCGACGAGCCCGTGAGCTGCACTGGCAAAGCTGCCATGAAAGCCACACAATGTTTTAACGGGGCGAGAACGGGAGGAGGTTCAGAAGGCTTTGTTCCTCATGGTTAATAACAGGGGCAGAGCGTTGTGCATGCATTAACTAGCTATAATTTGCAGCCCTAAAGTGCAGAAATAAATAGGAAGAACCGCGTTTTGTGGAGAAGGAGCGATGGGGAGGAGGGTGGCTGCCCGCGGCGTGCTGGCGGCCTGCAGCAGAGACGATGGGCCGGCGGGACGCTGGGACGAGCTGGGAGCAGGCTGTCCCTCTGGAAATGCAGTGGCTGTGAGTGACCAGGTCAAGCTCAGCTTCGCGGTGCTTGTACGGAGGGGACAACAAAACTTCTAATTCCAACAGGAACTGAATGACGCTCAGCGTGTCGGAAAATCTCATCAGTCCCATCTCCTCCCTTGTGAGAAGGAGAGAAACACACAACTGTCGGTCTTTACAATTCAGCACTTTATAATTCAAAGGATTGGGACACCTGTAGTTACACACCAAAGCAACGAAAAGGCTGGGTGTTCTGCAAGGGTTCTCGGTGTCGCCAGGCAGGACGACCTGAAATCCTACAGTTTACCCCCGGAGAAAACTGTTCCTACTCAGGCAAATCTTTCACACACAGCACCGCACCTACTGCCAAGTTCATCTTTAAACCTCCCTTCCAAAATGTACACGTGTGATGCATATCAGAAATTCTTACAAAGTATTCCCCTTCCCCAAACACCAGGCACAGCGCAGCGTCTCGCTTTCACCACAGCCACCGTAAGCCCTTCTGGGGAACGTGAACCAAATCCATCCTCTCCCTTGCAGCTCAAACCGTGCCACCATCAGCCAGCTTCGAGGGCTCCGGCACCTCTCGGCGTAAGAGGATGCAGCTCAGCTGATTAAATTCCTTCTACATGCAGGAGGATGCCTTAATGCGAAGATCAAGGAAGCAATCATGCACCTGAAAATTTCTAGATGCTCTCTGGACATTTGAGCTCAGTTCCACCATCTAAGCATGTTTCCAATGTTTATGCAGAGAAAAAATAATGTAAAAAAAAAAAACCTGAAGGCTTGTGTAGTACACAACTCATTTTTATATCCAGGTAGCCACTTGGGAGGTACCTGCTTTTTATAAACTGGTCCAGTTCAACTTTTCTGGCTAACTCCAATTAGAAGATCAGTCATTGATCTCAAGACAGGACGCATTACAAGGTTAGCCCAAAGGTGTGTAATGCTCGCTCGAGTATTGATAGGTTATTTTTGTTTATGGAGGACGTACAGCATGAACAGTGACATTTATGATGTGTTTGGAGTATTACACACACAGAAGGATTTTTGCCTGCTTAGCGTTACATATTATGCATCTGTCTTACACTGTGCCAGCTTTCCCAGCCACTGGATTTTCACAGTGGTAGGAAATAACAGGGATAAAGGGATTAAAAAGCAATGATTTTCTGCAAAGCCTTATAGGACACGTCTGCTATGATCTCAGCTTACTCGCCTCATCTACACCAGTGAAACACTATTGTAATAGACAGATTTATGGATTAAACGCAGACAAGTGTGTAAAATAAATATTTTGCTTATAGCTTCTACACACTTTAAAATATTCTCTGCGATTATAATAGCTTCTGAAGTATCTTTCCAAGGGGGTGATTTGCAGTTCAGAAGTTAAAATCAGGGACCTCCTCTGGCTCTGGTGCAATCCAAAGGTCAGGACTGAAGGATGGTGTTTAGCAATTCCAAATAATTGTATCCAGACCTCAGACACACCATGCTTTGTCACAGCTGCCACTTAAGGTCAAATCGAATTTAAATTACATTTATCTCACTATTAATAGAGGTATGGTTCAAGCTAAGCTATGCAAAACACAGTTCCCAGGCTGTTCCCTCTGTGTTTCCCCACAGGCTGCAGGGACCACGACCAGAGCAGATGAGAGAGGGAAATTTGAAGTTTGCTGATCCTCATTTCCCAGAAGAGGAAGAGTTTAACAGCTTGGCCATGACCATGTCCGTGTCTGTAACAAACCCAGCAACCGAACCAGCGCCTCCTGAATTGCACCTCCAGAGGCGGGCCGCGAGGTCACTCCTCTGTCATCTTCCCCTGGCGCCAGCCTTTGTCCAGTTACCAAACCCAGGAGCCTGAGGCACCAGCCGTCGCCCCGGCTGAGTGCGAGGCAGCCAGCACAGCCCGTGGTGCAGCATCCACTGCCGCTCTCCTGTGAGCACCAGAAACCATCGCCCATTTGTACTCACAAGGGAGAAACTCTCTGCCACAGAGACAGACGCAGCGCAGCAACGGCAATGAAAATCTATCACCTACCCAGGGGCAGCAGATTTTCTACAAAATGCTGTTACTGGCCTTTTTTATACCTTATATGCTTTATACTTCATAGGTATGTGCCTTCCTTTGCATCTTTTCCAGAACAGCGATGCAACCACAGCATCTTTGCCAGCACTATCTCAGGAGCACTCTTCATTTTGACATTCAAAGTTGAAACGTAAGTGATCTTCTCTGCAGGCACCTCAGAATCACAGCCTGGGTTTGCGGGAAGCTGAGTCTCCAGGATTTAGTTAGTTTAGTCAAAGTATGCTTAACCAAAAACTTCTCCTGAGCTTTCTCCTCTCCTTTTGTTATAAAGAACATATAGCCTCACACCATACTTATAACTGGGTCTTTTAACATTAAAACCAGATAGTATTTCCGTTTAAAATGAAGATTATTTCTATTAGAAATAGAAATATATTTCTATTTCTGTACCTGCTATAAAATAGTGCTGTCCACCTCCCCAGTCACACACACACAAGAGCAGAAGTCATTAATACAGCGTATAGGTCCCAAAATGCCCATTGTGTCAGTTGACCACGAGTACCAGATTTTTGTTGTGGATTGCTGACTCATTGAGTAAAACGCAGCCTGTAATTTACAGCAGCCTCAGATCTTCCCCACACGTGGGAAGGATAAAGCGACCTGCTTTACCTTCACGCCTCCCGAGCAGACTGAGTGCTCATTCTCGCTGAAACGCGCCAGACAGACGCATGCCACTTCTCTCCGCGGGATGCGAAGGCGGCACCGGGCTCAGACTTGCCCACCCAACTCGCGCAGACCCGGCTCCTCTGCATGGCTCCATCCCACAGCGCCGGCACAGCAGCCACCACGCCGCTCTGCCCAGGGCACCGGCGTGGGCACCAACCACAAATAACTCCTTTTTGCTGAGCAGAAACCTCAGAGCTAGATGGAAAGCAATAAAAGGTGTTTCTCCTTTTTTTTTTTTTTTAAATACACCACTATGCAGCAAATATACAGTCGAGATTTTCTATCACTACCCACTTGAAAGCTAAAGGGTTCCCCCACAGTTTGCATACTGCGGAGTATTTTCATTTATTTCACACAGAATCAGACCACGCTCCCTCCCCCAGTAACTGAGGCACTATATTCAGGTGTTAATACACAGAAATATTGAGAAAAAAAAGATCTCATTTTGGCCAAGTAACATCCTGTTGGGGGTTTCTCTCTAGTAAAGCAGGTCTTCAGACCTACAGACCTCAGGTCAATACCTGACCAGGTGCAGGAGTTTCTAAGCTCATTTCACACTACAAATGTTCTCAACAAACAAGCCACAGAAAGAAATACACTTAAAAAGAAGTACTGAATTCTTTGACACAGACAAAATATTCTCAACGGAGAACTAGGGGAGGTGGAAAAGGGGACAGAAGATGGTTTTCAAGCTGGGCACACTGAAAGCAGCAGCTGAACGAGGTGGAAAGGTAAATACTGGGTATTGCGAGCAGTTCTCAAATCGACCTAGAAGTTACTTTGGCTGCGGTGGTGCTGCAGCTGGAGCTGGCAGACTCAGGTCAGGGACGTTAACGGGAGCTGGGATGACACAGGGGTCGCACGTGTTCTCATGAGCACGAATCAGAAGTAACTGCGACTCGGTTGTAGTAACCGGAGTCGAAGAACAACATCAGCCCTGTCTGTACTTACAGCACGGGCAATATTACTGGTCCTTTAGTGCCTTGGTACAAGTCTGGGATTCACAGTGTCCCCTGAGCTCGGTCACTGCCACCTCTCTTTAGAAGGGCCACTCGCCTGCCCCTGAACCAGCAGAGCTCCGCACGACGCGTGGCCAGGGCGCTCCTTCCACACCAGCCCTCTGCCGCACATACAGTCGCAGGCAGCTCTCCATCTCGGTATCCCTGCAGAGTGCCATGACGGGTTTTTCTATGCAAGTCCTTTTATAATAATTTTATTATCCTAGTAAAGGACAACTGTATCTCAAACATGCTTGAGACTGCATAAAATGCAGCGTCGACCTGTTCAGGCCCTTGAGCTAGACGATGAGACTCCAGCCTTCCTCCCAGAGACAGAAGCAACCACTTCACATCCTGGTCAGGAGGAACTGCAAATTCAACTCTAAGACTCAAGCTAAGCCCTGCATGCTCAGCCCTGCCTATATACGAGCTCTACACCAGGACAGGGGAGAAGAGCAGGTTTTTGACTGACCGAACACAGCCAATCACTTCTTGTATTAGAAGATGCAAAGAAACATATTCCTGGATGTTCATCCACTAGCACATGATGGGAATCCAGTGGACAGAGGTTTCACACTCTGCATGTTATTATTTTTACTCCTGGAGTAAATAAAACCCTTCAATTGCAATGAAACCCTTCAATTGTCTTTAAGGCGCTCCGGCTTTCGAAGAAGCTTTGGGGGGTTCCTAGCAAAATGATGAAATGAGGTTGGAGGCTCTCCTCATGAAACATTCACACGACAGATCGTTTGGGAAAAGATACATCAACCAAAAGGAAAGAAAAGCTTCACAATTAATAACATATAAGAGAAGTGAGATGGAATAGTGTGCAAAATGACTGACCTGCTTTAAAAACACTGCCTGGTGTCGTTTTAGCGCCTTATTATAGAATTCCCCACACAAAGACACCCAGATGTTCTCTGCCTACGTATAGACAACTGTCAAAAAAAAAGGAAGGGGGGAACCACAAGACTTGCTGCTGAAAAGCTGGTTTATTCCTCATGGAAAAAATGCAATTCCAATCAGGTAGAAGGATCCTTCTAGGTCAGAACAAATACTTTAATTCTCAGGTTTTGTGTACCAGCACCATGGCGACTGGTGCAATTGCTGTTCACACCCAGTTGCTTTTCGTAGCCCGCACACAAGTGATGGCAGCCCTGCTTTAGCACCTGCAATCACTTACACCATTTGTGCATGCAATTATTGCATCCGCATGCATAATTGGGAAAGCATTATGCAAATAACCAGTTATTGCTGTAATTGGTCACTGGCTTACACAGTTATTCACTGGTAATTTGCATGTGCAGTGCTGGTACCTTGCTGAATAAATCCAGCACACTCGTGCAATTTCTAAAATAAACGCACAGCATCTGAATCACGGGGTGAAAAGAAAACCTAGCGGGGCTTCGTCTCGCTAACAGAAAGTCATCTAAGCTAAGAAACCTGTTGGCACAAAATGCAAACTGTAACACATCTTTCTCTACTTAACTCACAAGCAAGCCTTTAGCAATAATCATATTTCTCTTCCAAAACTCCAGCTAAATGCTGCCTACGCTCATGGATTTATTTCAGTCCCAAATGGATTAGGAGCTGTTAGTGTCAGGACACAAGGCAACAGATTTTCACCCGACCAGTGCCAAACCTCTTCTCTTTCTGGTGGTGCCCCTTCTACCTGGCATTCCCATTCGACAGCGCTTCCCAGTTTATATTTTTTTACAGAAGGGCACATTGGAGTCCTGCAGCATAGTCCAGGGTAACGGATTACGCATACACCCAGGACGGTAAGCAGCTTAACGGCAGGATGTCTGCCTCAGAGAAAACGGCAGTGACGTGCACGACGGGTCACAGAGAGCTGTATTGTTTTATTAGCATCCAACCTAAGTTATTTAGACCCTTTTAAAGGTTTAAAGGCCTGGTCGCCAAAATGCCAGGCGCTCTCCAGATACAAACCACAGACAAGTCTGTCCCAGAGCCGCCAGTGCAAAGAGTGACGGGGCAGTGAAGAGGAGAAGCGAAGACGGTGATGGCAGCGAGCACCAGGCTCAGTTCACAGCACCTTTGGAGATGGAGATGAAGCGGGAAGGCAGCTGAATGCAAAGAGAATGGAGCAATATGGGGATGAAGTCAGAGAGCACAGGAGAGGAGATGAGAAGAAAGAGGCAATCAAAAAGGACAAGGTTCAAACCAAATGCTGGGAAATCTCATCTTTTCCTGGGAACTTAAGCAGGAGTGTTTGGGACAATACTCTGTTCTGCCTGAATTCTGCTGATGGGGAAGTATTTGCAGAGATTGTACCTCGGGCAGTTCATGGGAGATGACAGGGAGAGGAAAATCTGCTCCCTTCTCCTTCAGTGTAAGCCTTCCCCTTGGTCCAAGAGGCCCCGCAGCAGCTACTCCCGGAGCTGTTGCTACCTTACAGATACCGGGCTGGGGAAAAAACCCAATTTCTACTACTCTTTACTGTACAAAAATATTCATTGGTAGTCTGTAGGAATGAAACATTTTTTAATTTCCATCTCAACATTATTCTCATTCCCAATGCTTTAATGTTGTGAAAAATGCCTGGAAACGAAGACACCAGCTTAAGACTGTAAAATTTTAATGCTTACTATATTTTGCCTCCTTTGTGTTTGCATGTAGGTTTTAGGTCCATCAGGTTTATGCCTCTCAAGCTTTTCCATGCAATCAGAAGGAAGCAAAC
Source organism: Tetrax tetrax (assembly GCA_009806455.1). Lineage (NCBI taxonomy): Eukaryota > Metazoa > Chordata > Aves > Otidiformes > Otididae > Tetrax > Tetrax tetrax. The sequence continues at coordinate 219,928 of WHYT01016900.1, forward strand.
CTTTCTTTTTTTAAATGAAGCTGGCATTTTCTTAGCAAGTATTGTTCCAGAAGCTTGAATTTTAAGGAAGACATGAACCACCAGCCAGTATCCTTACAAAACCATGAAGTTTTGCAGCACTCCCAAAATCCTGAGCCCGTCAGGCAGCCCGATGAGGTGGTCAGCGCGGTCAGGAGCTCACTGTTTGGCTGTACAGAGCCTCCTGGGCCTCGCTGACCTGCAGCAACCTCACGGCCGTGGGACATGCGCTGTGCACGCTCTAAGTCTCGAGCGCATGGCCGCAGCTGCTGGGGTTGACGTGGGTGAGGCCACGCAGGCAGGCACAGCGCCCACCTCCCCGCTTCGCTCCCCGGGCACAGCAGTGCCGTCCCTGCTCCACGGAGGAGAGGTGCGGGGTGATGGTGCTCAGCCCCACAGCCCCGGAGAAAGGGTCCACGAGGGCTCTGCCACTGCTGAGCGCAAGCACGCGGCAACCATGCCTGCTCGCCTTGGGGTTCGAAGGTGCGAGCTCTGGTTTAAAAGCTCTCTTAGATTTTTGTGATCGTTTCACAAGTTCCTTATGAGTCTTGGCAGAGAGAGGGGCCCGTTGTGGGTGTAATTTAAAATAGTGAAAGCCTGGAACAGAGACAGGATTGCCTGCATTGATATGAAAATTAAAGACAGAAATCCCTTTTCCCCTAGCAAACCTACGGCTCTCCTCTGCCGCTCCCTGTACACAGGACGGGTTCAGCAGCCCTCCCAAAACCCCAGACAAGCCTCTCGATCAACAGCACTGTCAGCACAAGTGAAAAACAAAGCGCAGACTATTTCCCCAAAACACTAATGCCCTTGAAAAGGCCACGGGGACACATGGGGGCTGCCGATCCACTCTCTCTGTGTGGCAAAAGAAATACTTGCAGAAAGGAGCATGATGATTGCACGTAACAGATACTACCTGACAGGATGGATCTGCTCGACTGAGAAAGCAAAAATAAATTCCCTGAAACAGCAAAGAACTGAAGCCTCAGCTATTGCATTACCTCCACATCAGGAATAAGTGACAGATGGGAAAAGTAACATCCGGCCCGGTGAGAAGAGGCTCTGTGGAAGGAAAAGCGGCGTTTTGGATGACATTGATGAGTTCCTCCTGAAAATTCAATTTCCTTAAGTATGAAAAACTTCACTTTTAATGTTACCCACATGACCTTTTGGACTTTCAGAAAAAATTCATTGAGGAAATCTGAAGCATTAACTAAAGAGCACATCTGCTACATATTTAACTTACTGTTAACTCACATGAAGTATCTTCCTCACTATAAATTGTTAAATCGAATGTTAAAATCATTTCCTGGGAAAGTAACACTTTGGTACATCCGAGGAGGACGGGTGAAGCCTTGGACACTAGCACTGGTGATGAGTCCAGCCAGAAACTCCTTGTCTAACCCAGACTAAGGTCCGACGTGCGGCTGCAGACAGAGGGTACGTACATGTTTCCGTAGGCGCTGCGCCTGTGTGTGACCACGAATGTTCTGCGCTGGAATACCCAGGGGGAGCCCCTGAAGGCTTTAGGCTGGAGAGGTGGCACCCCCCACCAGTGCACGCGGGGAACTGGGCCAGTGAAGCGGGTAAAGACCGAGATCAGGGCACGAAAATGCAGGGAAATGTGCAAGTCAGTAATTCCAGCCTAAGGTAAGTGAAAAAAGAGACAAGACAGAAAACCGGGAGCGAACGGGAAGCTGAATGTCTCACAGAACACCAGGTTGGAGGGGACCTCAAGGATCATCTGGTCCAACCTTTTCTGGTAAAAGCACGGTCTAGGCACTGTCCAGCTGAACCTCAGAACCGTCCAGTGTTGGGGAATCAAATGAGGAGAGCTTTAAACCCCTCAATTTCAGGCTCATATGACTCCGAGGGCTGAAGTCGCGGCCTATTTTTCTCCTAGCTAATTCATCCATCTCTCATTCAAGCAGCCACAGAGGACATGTGACTGTAATTTCAGCGAGTCATGCTGCTCTTACTTAAAAGAAAATTCACTCACCTATAGGAAAATATCTTTAAATAGTTCAACTGGCAATGCCCTGTGCTCAGCCTCGGGGTATGGCGATCAACTGCAGCCCAGCATCTGCGGATAGGGGGTCTTTGCCAGAAAACTCGGATGTTTGAATCCTGGAAGGCCGCTCCCACACACGGTGCTTTGGTGTGACACCTCTTAATGAAGTCGGTAAAAAAAAAAAAAAAAAAAAAAAAAAGAAAAAAAAAAGGAATT
>WHYT01016900.1:222192-243951 GCA_009806455.1 Tetrax tetrax
AAGGCGCAGTGTGCGCGGGGCCGCCCGCCGCCTTCCTCCGCGGGCCGGATTCACCAGCGGAACGGCGCGGAACAGTGCGGAACGCGCCCCCCCCCCCCGCCACCTCCCCGCGCCTTCCTGCAGCCTGGGGCCGCCGAAACCGCTGGGTTTTACCCGAAAAGATGCGCGGAGGGATGCGGGGGAGGGGGTGCGGTCCGGCCCTGCGTGACAAAGGGCCCCCCCGCGCCTCCCCTTTGTCGGGGGGTACCGGGGGTAAGGGGGGGGATCGCCCCCACCGCTTTCCCGAAGTTCGGGAGTGCGGGTTCCCTGTGTTGTTCCCGCCGGGCGATGGGATGAAAAGTAGCAGGATGGAGTCCAAGTGGAAAATCGTGTTGTGCGGGGGAGAGATCCCGCACGGGATGCTGAGGTTTCCGCCCTGGGGCTGCGGGATAGCGCCCGAGTCTGGAATCTCTTCCAGAAGAACTAGTTCGTGACCCCTTCGGTCTTTCCAGCATCCCTATAAAACAAACCTGGCATTTCTGAACAAGGCTATAAACCTTTTCTGGAAAATAACTTAGATCCGTGGGAGGCGATCTCACGGAGTCACTGCATCAGGCCTGACGGCTCCCGGGGGGGTCCGGCCCGAGTACGACCCGAAGTCCTGCGAGGTGGAATTTAAATTAATCTCAAAGATGGACATAGCGAGAGAGAGAAAAGCACCACTGCACAAAGCTTCCCAGATGACAAAGCAGTCAGGAGCCCGGGACTGGGAGGTCGGAGCAGGCGAGGGGCTGCGGGGTGCCCCAGCACCCCCCCGTCCCGCAGTGCTGCGGCAGTGTGTCCGACCGCGGCCCGGAAAGCGAGCTGGGCTTGGCGAGAGCTAGGTCAGCTTCTGCCTCGGCAGTTAACAAGTGATCCGAATAAAATGTTATGTGGTGCCCATAAAATCCGATACCCTAGTAGGCATTTGGGACTTAATAGATGAGTTACTGTGGTGGCTGTAACATATTTTCCATTTACCTGGAACAGACACAAATAATTCTACTGATTATTAAAGGAAATAGGTTTTCGTATTGAGTCGTACAGATTATAAAAGGATGAAAACGTTTAGATGTTCACTGTGAAAGCCCTTTCTTTATTGCCATGAATAATGCTGAGCGCATCCAAACTTAGGCTGCAAAAAGAAACTTCTGTTCAGTCTGATCGACCAGGGCTCTGGCAACTGCGTAGGCACGGATCCAGCTGGGAGGCTGGGCAGCCCTGGTTTCAAACCAGTCCTGCGCGCCTTTGGTTCCAACTCGCGGAGAAAACGTGATCGTTTAAATCAACATCAGCGCCCGCCCTCACCACCGTATCGTAACTAAAGCCCCCGGAGCCCCTCGGCATTCGCGGGAGCACGCCTTGCCGCTGGGACGAGAAGCGCGGCGGCGGCCCCCGCGGAGGCGATGCTGCAGCCTTTTGTCTCACTTCGATAGACTATCGCGGCGCTGCAGAAGCCGGGGAAAACTTTTGCTCGGCGGCGTGCGGTATTCCTGCTGCATCCGTCTGTGGCAGGCTGCTGCCGCCAAGGCAGGCGGCACCTACCAGCTCTGGGTTCTTTTTTTCTGTAGGGACAATTAAAGCACCTTGCATGAATCAACCCTGGTCAAGTATTACTGGTACTGCAGCTTGCACAGTTTAATATTAATTGAAAAGGTAATTTATTTGCATTATTGAGTCTAAGGATTTTATTCTGCTGGGTTTAGAGATGATATAAACTCCGAGTTCAATTAAACAATAACTTCTAATTATTTTTAAAATTTTCCTGTATGAATTATTTTGAAGCTTTGATTTCTGTTGGTGATATCAACGAGTAAAAGCAGTTTTTTTTCACTTTGGTAGCTGGGTCAGAGCTCCATGCCACGTTATCTCTGCCTCTTTTGGAACAGCCGCTTCACCAGGCGAATGCCTTGGAGCACGCCTGGTCCCAGGCCGGGCTTTGTGTCAGGCTCGGGCTAGGATTAGGCATCAGAAAAAGGCAAAACCAAAGGAAAAAAGTTAAGTGACGCCCATAGAAGAGCACTGGTTGTTAACAGCATTTTTTTTTTTTTCAATCAGCAAAGTAGCAAGATGCTGAAAAATGTTTACTGAAGAGCCAAACATTTTCAGAAATAAAAAATCACTTTCTTTTGCTATGCGCTTTTTGTAACTAGGGAGGTGACTGTTCTTTGAAGCCCTGATTAATATAAATGAGTTGCAATTTTCCGACCAAGCCATCCCAGTTCACATATATTATTCCATTGGCAGACATGTGGTCTCCACAGCTGTCCCCTCATTTGTGTATGAAATGGAAACACTGGTGGCATTTGTAGGTTACCATAGTTACACGAACAATACACGTGTGAGGCTTCATCCTGCCAAGCTCCAGATTTTTTCCTGGCAGACATTTTGTAGACATAGAACTGAAGAAAATCTATGTAAAGTTTTTGGAAGCACATAAATCCATTTCTCCTCCTCTCTGTTTATACAGTGCTAATGGAGAGGGAACCTGCATTTCAGCCTCCTGACAGCTGATTTTTTGCATCTTCTCCCAGTTGGAAATGCCATCGTGGGAGACGCGTGATGCTCCCGGGAATCGTAAATTCTGGGCTCCAGTCAAAAGCAGTAAAGTAATTAGCAAGAACAGGCCCTCAATGCTATGGTAAATATAAAAGACATATTTCTTAAAAGTAAGGTGCAGCCCAGCAAGGTGTACGCAAACCAGAACGTGAGAGCTGAAGCAGTTTCTCTCCCGGTTGCGTTGCGCAGGTTGGCAGTGCCTCTTGGGTTCCTGGGGGAGCAGAGGCAGGGAGGGGCTGCTCCATCAGGAGCACCTGCAGAAATCCAAGGAAGCGTCATATTCCCAAACTTGGTTATGTCTCTAGAATTAACGTACCCACTACGGGAAGAAAGACAGGCAAGAGAGAAGAAAATCATGGAGCTGGCTGAAGAACTGATTCTGTTGGTATGTCGTAAACCCGGTAAATAACGGTGTGTCTGTAAGACCTGGAGTGCCTAAATTCTGCCAAGAGAAATCAAATGGCTGCTTTGATAAGGAACAGTCTGCTGAGAATGTGCTTGAGTTAGGCAGTGATTTTTCCAGTCTCAGTCCTTCCTGTAGCTGAGTAATGAAGTCTTCCAGTGACGAACTTGGTAAGGTCTGGGGCAGGACGTGCCTCCACAGCAGTTTAAGCGGAACCCAGCTTTGTGTTCCCCGTAACCACATTTCTTTATTCATTGCTGCTTAAAGCCTTGCCACTTTATTCGAATTGTGCTTTACTATTTAGATGTTGGTTTTAATTTTTTTCTACGTATGGCACTGAGGGAAAATACTGGATTGGCCTATTTTGGATTGGCCTAATTCTCCTCCTGTTGGGGACAGCTGAAGTCTTTGGCATCAGTGGGAAGAGAATTAGTTTCTGCTCTTAACTTCTACTGCAAAATGTTTTTATAACGCCACCTTCTAATCCATAAGATCTCAGTTTGGTGATAAAAACCAGCATTTTCTTGACTTTCCAGCTGGCTGAATTATCAAAGGAGTGCGACCTGGTTTTTACCTGGAGCACAGTTTCTAAAGATCAACTACTTGAGATGGAGCAAATGCCTATTGCTCTTTTCTTCTTAACTAAAAGAATGACAGGACAAAGAAATTCTAAGTAATGGTCTTGAAATATTTAACAGGATGCTGTATCGAGAATGCACAGAAGTTATAAAAGTGCTGTAGAGAAACAACTCCTTCCTTGTTTTATTTGGTACAGTCTGGCTATGCAGTTCTCTCCGAAGGTGCCACCCATGAGGCCCCCACGGTAACACAGGGCAGTATTGTCCCGGCCACTTCCCAAACCCAAGCGGTCCATTTAACGCTGGAGGCAAAGATGACTTACAGCTTCTATTTTGAAATTTTAGAGACTGTCAGCATCTCGTTTCCAGGTATTTAATTTAATGAACTCTGGTCATTCCAGCAATTTATGCATCTGTCGGCCTCGATTAGCGCCGGAGTCCTAACCGCTATTTGAAGCCAAGCCCCCTTGAAGGTTTTTGGCAGAGTTAGCCTCTCGCTGGTCACTCCAGCATTGGCAAACGCCAGGGCAGCAGCGCTCACCTCCGTGGGGGCCCGTGCAGCGGCTCCCACCAACGGCCCGGTGAAGCGCAACCCATCATCGCACCCAGCAGTGTCCAGTGAGGCAGGGCTGGGTACTGCACGGGTGACTCGGGGGCTCTTCCTGCACCAGAAGGGAGCAAAACCCTGGGCAGGTGGCAGGGCAGGTGGTGTTCTTCGTGCCATGATGCTCCAGGAGCAGGATCTACCCAGCAGCTTGTTTCTCCACCAGTGTGGGTGGGAGCCATGGCTGCCCCGTCCTGCTGGTGGCCTGAGTCCCAGCTGGCCAGTGCAGCTCCGCTGCCCCAGGGACCACCAGTGAGGAGGTCCCAGAGGACCCCCTTGGCCCGGCTGGGCACGTCCCACTTCTGAGACCAGCATCATCAGCTGGGAGCCGCCTGCTTCACCTCAAAAGAGTTGGTTTTGTAGGCAAGCAGGAGGCCTGAAAGTCAAGTGCAGGACTGAAAAATGGCGCAGCGACACAGCGAGAGGAGACTTTTGCGAGGAGGCGTCTGGGGCGTCCCTCTGACGCTGCTGTGCGTGTACTGACCAGGCTGCCAGACACACCCAGCCCTGGTTTCATACGCACACATTCAGCACCAACGACATCACAGGGTTAAGACTGAGACCAAACCCAGATTCCCCTCTGTTCTGCCAAAACCTTTCAAACCTGGAAAACCTCCACCACTGCCAGGGCAGTGAACGCAAGTCTCCCTCTCCGTAACCCCAGTCCTTCTCCCTTTCACTAGAGTATTTCACCAGACATCACTAGTCCTTATCCTTAAAACCTGACTCTAATAAAATAACTTTAATGTTTGGAGAAGAGCAGAGGCTGTTTCAGTTCACAGGAAACGGTCCCTGTGTTTCTCCTCCGTGCTGCAGTCTGATACAGCACGGATCCTCAATGCCTCATTTTATTTTATTTATAACTACTTTTGTACAGTCAACATAACTTCAGTCATTAAGCAAAATGCAATTTTAAAGAGTTTGTGCAAAAACTGGATTCATGCTAAACTCCTGGCCAACCCAGCATGACAAGCGCTCCCCAGGGTGTCTGTGCTTACAGGACTCGTACGGCGATGCCAGCTCAGCTCCCGTCTCTGCGTACGGTCCAAAAGATGTGGTCCACTTGGACCAAGCCCAGGCTTTCTGTAGTGTTCTGTAGGTTTTCAGGGGCTGGTCAGCAATCTGCTGAAGAATCAGACTAAGTAGCTTCTAAGAAACACATCAAGGTTATTCAGAGAGAATTATTGAGCTTGTCGAAAATTTGGTAGAATAGCATTTTATTTTTTTTTACAAAATATCAAGCTTAAATTGTCTTTTTGTAATTTGAAGGTGTTTATCATTGATGTAACGAATCCTACATTTTCCTGCATTATATGATTTATTTTATTAAACAAGTCCAAAATTACCTAGTCAGTGCGCACCTTGCTAATGAGCTGCAATATAATTAGTAGGATGCAGGTGAGCTGCTGATTTGCCTTGCTAAAGTTTTCAATTACAAGTGATCCACCACTCCAACAGAACTAGAGTAAATATTGATAGTTATGGAGATCTCACTCACAACAGGCATTGCAGTGACTTGAAAATGCACTGCAAAAATTCCCCATTTTACCCACAGATGAACACCACAGTTAAGTGAACCAGTTGCAAAAAGCTTTTAAATAGCTGCTTTAAAATGGATTCATCATAGTATAAGGCACCGAGTGAAACCAGCTAAGTGTTCTTCATTAATTCATTGGCAGAGCTGTTTTCCTTTATCCTTCTGCCCCCTTTAATTGAAACAAGTCTAATATATTCAAATTAAACATCACTGTGCCTGAATGAATCACCTCAATTAGGTAAAGACTTTATCTCTAAAGCATCAATAACTTAAAATTTTGAGAGAAATAATGTCTCCTATGTTTTCTGCAATAGGCAGCAATTACTCTGTATTCCGCAAGTACTTATGAAATAAACCTGTCTGTAGAAAAACTGCTGACATTGCCCTGACAAGACTGAGGACGAAAGCTGAGGGAACAATTTATAGGTCTATTCCTAAACATCCAAATACTTGAAATATGATGTATTTTCTTTATATATACATACACACACAAACACATCTTCATCTCATGAACTTCGCAAAGCAAGACGGTGATCTGCATTCTGCGTGAAACAAAGCTAATTTCAAAATTTAGGTGGTACTTGAGATAAACAGGTGAGCATTGATTCTTAACATTTCCTCCATTCTTGGTTGAAGGAGCTTCCTTTCCTGGTGATGTGGTAGATGACCCACTCTATGTTCCCAGCAACACTACCCAAACAATTTCAGAATGAAATGAAGAACATATGCTCCACAGAACATGTATTTTCTCAGAATACTGTAATGGTGCGTTGGGTTATCAGCTGTGAGAAGAAGAAGGAGGTGTTCAGAAAAATGAAACAACCTTCACATAAGAACCTTCAAAAGTGTGGAAAGACTTGGGAAAAGGGGTAGGGGAGGGTCACGTAACACTGCTAACTGGAGAAAAAGTAACTTTTTTCTTAGATCACAATAAAGCCTTAGTTCAGAGCAGTACTAAAAGCAAATCTGTGGCCCCTTAATAGAATCACTTCTCGACTTGGTTGAGTTCCAAATCTGTGTCTTGGTGCTAACAGCCGTTACGTTAGATCTCTCAGCACCTCCCGTGATAAATCCATTTATTTTGTTATTGGTACGTTCACTGACGAGTGAAGGGTAAGGTGGCTCCATATCAGTCAATTCAATATATGGCTTTATTAACATTTCTATGTAAATAGAGCTCAGAAATAGAGAATTTGATCTTGCAAGCATATAACTCCTAGAAAAAAAAAAATCAATAAAAATCTATTTTATTCTAAGGGCTGATGTCTGTGTAAGCACACTACATGCATAAACTGAGTAGCTATAGATGTAGGCTTACAGTAATATACTGTTTAATACTTAATCACTAATAATTGAAAACTAAATACATAGTACAGCTACAGGAAACGGAATTATCAAAATAGTGTGTAACAAGGACCAGAAAAATAACTCTATTTTTCTTGCTTGAAGATAAATGATTGAAGCTATAGATGGCCGGCTTATACACACGTGCGCACACATACATATAATTTTTTAATAACAAGTCCTACACATTTCTTACAGCCAGTGCTATTATGTTGATTTTATAAATATATACTGAGATACTGACTCATTTAAGGTTTTATTTATTGGCTACCATTTCTAGGACAGGATTTTTTTTGGCATGCTTTATGGTAGTAACAACTACTTACACGCCGGGGTCTTTCCCAACTGTGGGGGATCCTGAATGACTCATAAAACTGGAGTTTGATCTAGAACTGTGTAGGAAGCAAAATAATCACACTGCCAGAAAGCCAGTCAGCAAAAAGAGAGGAACAGGATTTTCTCTTGCTTCGTAAAATTCCTGTGGAGCTCTGGCATCCATATTTCTTGTGGTTAAAAATATTTCTCAAGTGCTCCTTGTTTCATTATTATTAACACTTTGCTTCCACTAGCCAAGGTGCCTTGGCTCTCAGAGTAGTCAAAAACCAAAAAAAAGGAAATTCTAGTCCAAAATCAAACCCAGTCTCTTAATGCCCTTGTTCCTCTTTTAGAGCTATTTCTCTTTTTTATTTTTATTTGAACTGTACTGATTTTGATAGATAGTAAGAATCTGAGTTGTTCTAGTCTGAAATTGCCATGAGGTAGGTGCCCCCATGGATAACAAGATGTTCAGCTCCTTCCATGTGGTCCTGAGATCCCAAGTATGCCAAGACTGAATTCCATTCCTGTTCTTTAAATATGGCTGGAAGACGAAGCAGTATTTCTCTAGTCTTGGTCCTCTCTCATTCTTCAGCCAGCACATACACTAAATGCAAAAAATAGTTGGAATAGGTCTTCCAAAATTAGTTATGCTCCGTAAATTTTAGACATTGTACAAGCTAAAACCAATTAAGTTTAAATTCTCCCTTGCATTTAAAATCTACAGAAGGCTATGAATGCGTTCCAGCGTGTACAAGTGGAAATGAAAGCATTTCCCCAGCGGTCTGTCCGCCATCCGCTGCAGGCAGAGGTCCTGCTTTTCAGGGCTGAACGGAAGAGCTGCGGGGAAGGGCTCAGGAAACAGGCTTTTCACCTGCAGCGGAAGTTGGTTGGTTGGCTTTCAGGAAAGCTGATCTAGGCAAATAATTTTACTTGGTAATTATGTGGAATGAGGAAAATGCTGGTGTAATTCAAAAATTCTTCTCCATCTAATGAAATAAAAGCTTTAGTACTGCCCTCATAGCAAGACATGAAAACTAGAGTCGTGGGCAATAAAAGCACAGCCCATGTTGTCCCAGGATTAATCTATTTTATGAAAATAAGCATAGTAAGAAAGCAGGTAAGCTGGGTTTCTAATGTAAGGGTACTCCTGTACAGACATATCTTGCCTTGGAGGTTGTCAAGGCTTTTAAATGGTTTTATGAGCTTTTTCCTTTCCTAAAGAAAAAACAAGCAGACTATATAATTTGACAACCCACTCTTTGGAAAGCACTTATTATTCCTGATGTTTCTAATATGACTTGTTAATGGTAATTTGCAAGAGATTTTCAAACAAATGCCAGAAGCTGGGCTGCAATTCCATGGTTGACTGGATGGGCCATCAATATAGAGCAGTTGTACTCTGCGTGGTATCTAGCGCCTTCTCCTCGAGATCACTGTGTGAATGAAAAGAATTTTTCTCTCTCCTGCACATTCATTTCAATATTTTAATGAAAAACATTGTATCAGATGCCAGTCTTAAGAATAAGCCCCTACAAATAACAAATTTTAAAGGTTTAATATGCTGTTTCTGCAGTGCAGGCATTATGAATAGGACGCTCTTTGCATTTCTTCTGCGGCAATAAGACCAGTATTTTCCAAAAGAACACAGCTAAAGCATGCTGAGGTTGTCCTGAAATACCGCAATTTGCCTTCCCACCAGAGCTTTCCCTAAAATTAAACACTGACTTTATTTTGATGGAATCTGTGTACAGACAAGAAGAAGATGTAGACATTTTTTCAGGGAAAAAAGTCCAAACTGTAAATATTATAAATCCCTAAGGATGTGTTTTGAAGCTTTATACCATTATTACATGTCCTATAGGCCCTTGTTTTTGTCTTTGTTTTTAATAACAAGCTCTTGTTTTCAGATTTTGGTATGCTCCTTCAACTAATTCATCATTTTCAGCTTGACTTTTCTGTTTTTTACACAATGCAGGCTTGTAAACAGCTTATTTCCCAATGGCATCGGAGACTTTAAATACCTCAGTATTAACGGGTTACTATCAGGCACGGTTCCTCAGGATTTTTCTAAACAGACAGGATTGCACTTGTACACGATTCCTGGGAAAGGAGCCCATTCTGCAGGTTAGCTGTAAATATCCTGGGCATTAAACACAAAGTCCAGCCTCTTCCTCTAGGATGTTCAAGGTCACCAGTGCTCTTGCCTGGAGTCAGCCCTGATTTCAGTGGCACAGCATTTCAGACCAGGTTTTGCATTGTGCTTACTTGTGTGACGGAGTGGGTGCACGTCCGTATTCCTGTGGCAGTATGGAAACGCCTCTCTCCCCTAAAGCACTCCCAGAGGTTACTGTTCACCCGCAACGGCTCCGGTTTTCTCTGCAGCAAATGGGTGAAAACAGAACTGCCAAGGCCCCACTGCAGCTCAAAGCAGTGTTACCCTTGTTACCTCCAACACACACACAATGCCCTTCCTTAAACGTGTCCAGCCGTCTTAACCTGACCGTACCAAACTCACCCCGAGCTTGCTAAGGCCAGTTTATCACCAGTGTTACGTCTAGCCTAAGTAGTTCTTCAGGCTAGATGTTTGCCAGACCAACCACGCCAACCTCTTCCGGTGTCTCCTGCCTAAAGAGGCTCTTCCTTTCCCTGACTATGGAGCAACACTTTGTACCGATCCCTGCGTGAATTTGGTTTTCTTGATCGCCGTGTTCTAGCTGAAGCTGCCCCAGTTCTCACACCTTGGCACTAATACTCGGTCATTACAGTACGCTGCAGATCCTTGGCCACGGGTCTTGGGTTGCCCAGCGTGCGTTTTCCCAGTGACCCACCTGAATCCAGGATGCAGCAGCCCAGGACAAGTTTTCCTGAGCTGAGATGACAGAGGGTGTTTATATGGCAGCAGTTTCACAAACGATGATGATGGGGAAACAAGAAAGCTGCACGAGTCATTAGCAGAACATTAGCACAACAGACAATTTTCCAAACGACTAGCTACATCACTTAGGCTCAATATATGAAAATGTTTCTGTGGAGAGACGGGTAGGTACTGAGGATCAGTATGTGCTTCTGGCTCACAGCAAGCACAAAATAAATTGCTTCTCTTAGCCTGAGGTAATTTTCTCCATGTAGCTGATCCCTCAGACTTTTACCTAGGCACATTCAGTGCATACGGCTGCCAACCAAAATCTGTGCCGGTGCTACTCGCAATACAAAAGAAATTTTGCAAGAATGAGCCATTTAACTGTGGAGAGATTATCTATGAAGATTTTCTGTGGTAGGTATCGCTGTTTCAAAACAGACATGGAAAAATATCCATGTGCACACTATATTGTTCCTTTTTCCAGCAGTTTTTAATAGTGACCATTAATGCAGTTGGCAAGGAAGTGACAACACTTTGCCTTCTTATTACCAAGAAAAAAAGTTTAATATCTATTTTTTTTCTAGTTGGCAAGTTAACTATGAAGACTTGTAATGAACTGTTTATTTCACAATTGTCCCTTCGTATTCTCCTCTTACTGCACTGTGGATTTAAACGTGCCTTTTTTTCGGATCACCCGAACAACCAGACAAACTTAACAGCCACCAGCAAGGCTACAGCTGCCAGCACACACCTCTGTTTCCCCCAGGAAAGCAGAACCGAAGGATCTTCTGCTCCATAACCAAGTACCCACCGTTACGATTTCTTGGGCCAAACAAACTCTCAACGTGAAACAGTTTTCAGAACCTAGCCAGAAAGGGAAGCCTCACACAAACCTCCCCGCTGCGCCTCCAGGACGGGAGACACGGGAAGGGTGCTCATGTTTTCTGCCCGCAGGAAACACGGACCAGCGCGCATCCCAGGCTGCCGCCGCGCCTTTCCCTGCTGACAGAAACGTAGGTTCTTAACGCACTGCGTACTGAGAGATGCTATGGAAAATGCATTTACTTAGCCCCTAGTAAAAGAATTCCCTCATAAAATGAACCATTATTTCTGTTGATATCAAGTTAACAGCTGTTATGACTGTTGCAGTGGTTTAGTACACTAGAAAACACCAGTTTAGTAAATGAGAGGGAAGGCAGAGAATGCTAAAAGCTATCCTTTATGAGCTTGGTGTCTCCCAAAAGAAAGGTATAATACCCCCTTACTGTTTAGGGGAAGTGTCCCCACCCAGTATTTTTAAAAGCAATTTTTAACTCTGCATTAAAAGAAGTGCTATCAATCATATAACCCATATTAAATGCCGTTTTCACAAAAAAAAAAATAAAAAATTGTGATATGACTCTGTTCTAAAGCAGGTTTTGAGGACTGATACTTTCCATGATCAGAAAAGCCTGGAACCACTGGCTACCAGGGACATACTATATTTGTTTTATATTTAACAATATAACAGCTTAATACAAAAAGGATTTTGCTGGGCAAACTGCTGAGACAGCTAGCAGGAAGGGGGCACCCACTAACCCTCCAGTTCTTCTCACTTCAGTCTCACTGGTTCCCGTGAGAGCAGGGAACTTTCCCAGGAGCCTTCCCTGGTTTATCCACGCGGCTTGGTGATTATTCACTGGAATAATCATTGGAACCGCATATTGTCACAGATTTTGGGTTCAAAACCTGCTTGTCCTCCCACTTATTCACCAAACAAACGGAAAGATTTCCTACGAACATACCTTGTCTAGTTTTTACTTGGAAAGACGTGATTATAATTCTAGGTAGGGCTTCAGACCTGTCTAACATTTGAGAAGCACAGACTTCCAGCAAAAAGCATCGTGTTATTTTATTCCTTCGGACACAACATGTCACAGAGGTGTCTGTGACCAGTCCTGCCAAGGTTGTGAAGACTGGAAAGCTGAGACATCCAGGGGCAACGGGACAGCCGATGGGGAGTTACTGTTTGAGTACTCTGGATTTTCATTGATAGCTCCATCCAAGCTGCCCTGGGCCGAGGGAGGCTGGAGACAGTAATGTGCAGGTCATTTCTAAAGAATGTCTTCCAGTTAAAGGAAATTAAATCCATTTGCAGTAGAAAATAGCTAGAGAAGAGGAAGTGTCACTAGTAACTTGTAAAATTGTATGTCTACCGTGATCATAGACCCAGAACTCTATTCAATAAAACCAGAAATGCCTTCTTGCCAAGGAGGAACAATAAATGTAATGTTCAAGTAAGAGGCTATAAATATTCAACAAAGGAAGGATAAAATTCGATTTTTTTTCAAAATCTAGATGTGCTCCAACGTATTTTAAAAGAAGCTTTGAAGTCTTTTTTGGGTAGTTTCATTTTTTTTAAAGTATTACATGATTCATGTGACGACATCAGAGTGCAATCAGTACTAAAACATCATTAGGGCCCACAGCTTGATAAGGCGTGGACTTCTTTCTCTTCATCTACTCAGGAAAAAAAAATTACAGGAGCGACTCTGAAGGCATGGTTGTTTGGAGCAATATTGCCTCTTGCAGTGGCATTGGGTTTGGTGCAGGCTGCTGTTCCCGGCCGTGCCGCTCATTTTGGTGCCCCGCTGAGCCGAGGCTGCAGAGCGGGACCACAGGCCTTTCCCTGGGGAAGGGAACGGCTTTCGTGTCACGGCACCTCCAGCACCGCTCTACAACTGCGAGCAGATGAAACCACTGCCTGCACTATGAACTGGCAAACACCGTAATTTGAACAATCTGGAATTAGATCAATTAAACTTTGGATGTTGTCAGTATTCCTAGAGTGGCCTAGTTTGGGTCAGCTACAAATGGATTGCTGTTGAGAGGAGCTCCGTTAGTCAGCACAGCTCAGTTTCTGCCAGCCTCCGCATCACTCTACGTTCATATATTCCTATTACGGTGCCGGTAGGATTTATTTTTTTAATGCAGTTAATGTCTTACTCAATTCTTCCCTCAGCTGAAAGTTATTTGCGAAGGAATGTTTGTTCTACATCTGTTTTTTCCCACCCTCCAGCACAGTCTCCTCAGCTCTCATGCAAGTCTCAGCTACCAGAGAGAAAAATCAAACTCAACAAGGTCAAATGCTTTCTGGCTAACACTCCTGTTTCCCTTCCTCCAAAACACAACCACAGAGCAAGTAACAGCATGGCAAAATAAAAATGCTGTTTGGTGTGTTCTACTTACAGCGCTATATTGTCATCTGAAATAAAATACTGTAATTTCATTATTTAATATGCTGATGAGTTTTTGAAGTAAAAGCATTGTATAAACGGCATTCCTGTCCCCACTATCTACGTACATCTATCTTTAAAAGCTGTATTTAGTTTTATTATTTTATGTAGTAATACCTTGTGGGCTTGGACTTTAGGCTTCACTGTGTTTTAGTTGACAAAGATGCTATTTCCTGCCTTCTGCAGTTACAGTTTGTCATTGTTCTATACACTGACCTATATAGCACAACCTGATTATTTTAGCTACAGAGAAAGACAAAACTTTTGTTTGAGTCTCAACTGCAATCAGAGCATGAGATTTACAGCGTCGCCTCGAATTTCAAGGGGTCTGCTCTTTCAACCCTTGTTCGGATTTGTCACGTGCCTCGCTCGCGTGTGCTTTGTATGCGACTCGAAGCCCGCTGCACACGCGCCCCGACCTGCTGAACGGTGCCTGTCGTTCCCCCGCCAACATCTGTGTGCAGAAACAGCCAAGGGCACACCGCCCGCCACGGGCCACCTCCACCACCAGCGCCGGCGGGAGAAAATCCGCTCACGCAGCAGCACCGTCACCGGAGCAACACAGTTCTGAACTGGGAGATGGAGAGCTGCTGGATTTAGCAGCACAGGCCCCAGATTGCCTATTTTTACAGATACAGAAACTCTCAAAGCTGCATCCATGCTTTTTACAGCAGCAGTAATTGGTTTGCAGATAACAAACTGTTTCCCAGAGCTTACTTTTTCAATAAAGTGAGAATGAGAAAGATTTTACGAAGAGCTTTGGTTTTCCTTGAATATGTGTTTAAAGATCCACAACACAACAGATATTCTGAGATACTCTGGTGTCGTAGTTCCGCCCCACTCAGGACCAGGCTACGCAGTCTCTCTCACTCCT
Organism: Tetrax tetrax; assembly: GCA_009806455.1. Classification (NCBI taxonomy): domain Eukaryota; kingdom Metazoa; phylum Chordata; class Aves; order Otidiformes; family Otididae; genus Tetrax; species Tetrax tetrax. The sequence goes on from WHYT01016900.1 coordinate 236,563, forward strand.
CCCACCCTCCTTCACTGACCTTGGTTTTTGCAGCCGTTCCTCTCACCAGAAATTCTTCACAACAGGCAGGCAGACGCCTCTCAGGGTCTCTTCACATCTCATCTCCTCTCCACTCCTTGCAGCCAGGCCAGGCCCGAGTTGGGCCCAGTCACCGCCCGGCGGGAGGCCAGAGGGTGAGGCCTGCAAGGCCCACAAGGCTCGCGCCTCCCCTTCTCTGCCCCCGCTCAGCTGCTTCACATCTTCTCTTCTCTTTTTTTTTTTTTTCTGTTAGGCGTTATCAGGGAACATTTTGCTACCAGTTGGCTCGGCCTTGGCCAGCAGCAGGTCTGCCCTAGGCCCGGCCGAGTCCACTGGACAAAGGGGAGCGACTTCCAGCAGTTTCCTCCAGAAGCCACCACCATAGCCCCCCTCGCTAAACAAAACCAGGACATCTGGACACTGTTGGGTTCATTGAAACATATTCTACATGAATAACTTCAGGCTAAAAACATCTAAACTGTGCAGTTTACACAGTAATTTGGAATTTTGGTAAACAATTCACATATGATGCACAATGCAGTATGAACAGCTAAAATAAGGATAGTACATCCATTTCCGCAAATTTACTGTTATTGTTTGGTGCTTAGCTGGATTAAATCTAAGCAGTTAACTAGAACCAATTTGATTAACTCGGATGAATTTTGGCAAAGTTTGTATCCATTTAGCTTGAAACTTATAAACCAACATCTTCCTGAGCCTTTGTTCCACGCCTCTGAAACCCCAGCGCTGGGGACAGCCCTGGCAGCCTGACTCCATCGACGTTACACGCTGAACGCTCGTTTGAGACCTAGACGGTGCGCTTGCAAGCACGTCCTCAGTCTTTAGCACTTCTGAAGCCATTCAAACAAATACTGCAGAGTAAAACTGAAAGATACCAGAAAGTTCTGTTTTCAGCTGATGCATACATTGTTGCCGTCACTCGGTTGGGAACTCTCACCATTTTCCCACATAAATCCCGAGTAGAAGAGAGTTCCAAACCCTAGATAACTATACCAGATCGGGATTTTTGTAAGAGAGATGAATGTTAAAATAATTATTGTTTTCAGATATTTTTCTTTAAAGGATGAAGAAGTTAAATAATATATGAACTGTGTATGAGTTGAGCATAACATATGCCCTGTTCTGTTTTTAGGAACATCTTCAGACACTGATTTGCAGAAGATTCTGGAACACAGAGGAGCAGCTGAGAGTCTTCAGACCATTTCTTGTCTTCTCTAAACTCAGAAAATCATCTTTCACCTTCTGGATGTCAAAGCCTTTCACCTTAAACTTTAAGCTTTACATTTTCTGCCTGATAACAGATTACCCTCTCCATCTGCTCTTGCTTTAAGGGGCTGGGGAGCTGAGCTCGCTAGCTGACCAGCATGGCGAAGGTTAGAGTGGCTTTAACTGTTTGCCAGTTGGTGCTAGAATTGTTAATGAATTCATTAACTGAGTCTTCCATACAGAGTAACGAATGTCCACAGCTTTGCGTATGTGAAATCAGGCCATGGTTTACACCACAGTCAACGTACAGGGAAGCCACAACAGTTGACTGCAATGACCTTCGATTAACAAAAATCCCCAGCAATCTTTCCAGTGACACTCAAGTCCTTCTGTTACAAAGCAACAACATTGCAAAGACCACAGAGGAACTCCAACAGCTGTTTAATTTAACAGAACTGGATTTTTCACAAAATAACTTCACAAGTATCAAAGATGTAGGGCTCTCAAATCTCACTCAGCTTACTACTTTGCACCTTGAGGAAAACCAGATAACGGAGATGACTGACTACTGCTTGCAAGACCTTTGCAATCTTCAGGAGCTCTACATAAATCACAACCAGATCAGCACCATTTCTGCAAATGCATTCTCTGGCCTGAAGAACCTTTTGAGATTACATCTCAACTCCAACAAATTAAAGGTCATTGACAGCCGTTGGTTTGATTCTACTCCTAACTTAGAGATTCTCATGATTGGAGAAAATCCAGTGATCGGAATACTAGACATGAATTTCAAACCACTCTCAAATTTAAGGAGTCTAGTTTTGGCAGGTATGTATCTCACAGACATTCCTGGCAATGCCTTGGTAGGCTTGGATAGCCTCGAAAGTCTTTCCTTCTATGACAACAAATTGGTAAAAGTTCCTCAGCTGGCACTTGAGAAAGTTCCAAATTTAAAATTCCTGGATCTCAACAAAAATCCGATTCACAAAATTCAAGAAGGTGATTTTAAAAACATGCTCAGATTGAAAGAGCTTGGAATCAATAATATGGGAGAACTCGTTTCTGTTGATAGGTATGCGCTGGACAACCTGCCCGAACTTACAAAGCTTGAAGCCACCAACAACCCAAAGCTGTCTTACATACATCGTTTGGCATTTCGCAACGTTCCTGCCCTGGAGAGCTTGATGCTGAACAACAATGCCTTGAATGCAGTCTACCAAAAGACAGTGGAATCCCTGCCAAACCTGCGCGAGATCAGCATCCACAGTAACCCACTCAGGTGCGACTGTGTCATTCACTGGATCAACTCGAACAAAACCAATATCCGTTTCATGGAACCTCTGTCCATGTTCTGCGCTATGCCCCCAGAATACAGAGGACAGCAGGTGAAGGAAGTGTTAATACAGGATTCAAACGAACAATGTCTTCCAATGATCTCTCATGAGACCTTTCCAAATCACTTAAACTTGGACATCGGCATGACAGTGTTTTTAGATTGTCGGGCCATGGCAGAACCTGAGCCAGAAATTTACTGGGTCACTCCTCTTGGCAATAAAGTCACGGTCGAAAGCCTCTCTGACAAATACAAGCTGAGCAGCGAAGGCACCTTGGAAATCTCTAACATCCAGGTCGAAGACTCTGGGAGGTACACCTGTGTTGCTCAAAACGTAGAAGGGGCTGACACGAGGGTTGCTACAATCCGGGTGAACGGAACGCTTTTGGATGGTACCCAGGTTCTGAAAATCTACGTTAAGCAAGCTGAATCGCATTCCATCTTAGTTTCTTGGAAAGTGAATTCCAACGTCATGACTTCCAACTTAAAATGGTCATCGGCCACTATGAAGATTGACAACCCTCACATTACGTACACTGCCAGGGTCCCGGTTGACGTACATGAATATAACCTCACACATTTACAACCGTCTACAGATTATGAAGTGTGTCTAACAGTGTCAAACATCCACCAGCAAACACAGAAGTCCTGCGTCAACGTTACAACAAAAAACGCCGCTTTCGCGCTGGATATTTCAGACCAGGAAACCAGCACTGCCCTGGCCGCAGTAATGGGATCCATGTTTGCTGTCATCAGCCTCGCCTCCATTTCTGTTTACATTGCCAAAAGATTCAAAAGAAAAAACTACCACCACTCATTGAAAAAATATATGCAAAAGACCTCTTCAATCCCACTGAACGAGCTCTACCCGCCACTTATCAATCTCTGGGAAGGTGACAGTGAAAAAGACAAGGATGGTTCTGCAGAGAGCAAGCCAACCCAAGTCGACACATCCAGAAGCTATTACATGTGGTAACTCAGAGGATATTTTGCTTCTGGTAGTAAGGAGCACAAAGACTTTTTTGCTTTATTCTGCAAAAACAAGAAGTTGAAGACTTTTGTATTTTTGACTTTGCTAGTTTGTGGCAGAGCGGTGAGGACAGGTGGATATTTCAGAATTTTTTAGTATAGCGTATCGCAATTGTTTGACACAAATGGCAGCTTCACCTAGCTTCCAATTCTTTCTTTTTTTTTTTTCCCCTTTTTTTAGTTATTGTGCTAAACGTAATGCTGTTCTAACTACAGTGCTGAATAAAATTAACGAGCGGCTGGGGTTACCCTGTGACCTGAAAGTAGCCCAGCCCCGTTCTTCTGAAGCCATCGGCAGAGCACAGGATCCTGCAACGCCAACATCCAGTTTTGAAACTGCATTGGACTTGGTTGTATGCTGGGCTGAGGACGGTACGCTGAGAACAGGAGACCTTGAGTGATGGTAGTTGACTGTACTGTAATGTTGTATCAACTGATTTGAATGTTTTTGACTTTGAAGACTGAGTTTTCTTTTTCCTTTTTATTTTTGTAGTAGCTGAGAAGGCTTAGGTAAAGCTAACAGGCAATAGAGATATGTACATCCGATTTTTTAATGTAACAGACTAAATGTTTATTGTTCTCTTATTCTTTTTATTATATTTAGTAGACACTTTTGAAGAATATTAGAGTTTTGTTGTGTTTAAATCACCAACACACGGTGTTTAATGAAGGCAGAGCTATAATAAATTTAGTTTTGTTCTGATTTTTTATTTTAGAAGTCACAATAATGTATTGGGTTTAGATGGCACTAGTTTGACTGGTGATCATGTTTTGACATAAAATATATCCAAAATGTTATATAAAAATATTGTGGTTTTTTTTTTCTTGATGGAATTACGGTTCAGCAAAGTTCCATTTTTTTTCTGTATGTATTTATTTTAATAGCAATGTTTTCTCTGCACTAGATGCAAAATATTGAAATAATTTAATCAGAAAAATGTATCGGTAGGGCTTTTGGACTGTAAGTCACATGCAGAATCAAAACTGTGTGGCATAAGGTACATGGCAAAAATAATTCACAGAGTGTGTGACAAAATATTTTCCTTTCTGTATACTTTTGTGTTTCTATTCTGAGCTAAGCTATAAATGAAGCTGACATTTAGCTGTCATTATGATCAGTTAGGACAAAAATCCAACTCAGTGCTACCAAACTGAAATAAAAGAGTTGAATCCTGGCATATACTTTAGAAAAAAAAAGTTAATTGGACTAATGTTCCTTCAAAAGCAGAAATTAAGATAGCTACAGCTAATAAGAAAGTCATACATTTGGGTCCAGTACAGAGCTGTATTTCTTACAGGCTTAAAATGAACCAGTACTTGAAGTATTTTACTGAATTCATATGGCTGAAGTGCAAAACCTCAGAAAGCAGTGGTGTTCCTGTGTGTGCACTGGGTATAATATAAATGCATAATTTACGGTTGAACCTGCAGAAGCTTTGTACGTTGTCTTTTCTGAATCCATGGAAGTCCTCCGCAGGGACTGCACACGAGTCACGAGCAGGGTGGGTTTCTGGTGGAGTCCGTGGTTACACTGACACGAGATGCCTTGTCAGCAAGCACAGCATTTTCTACGCTTTATGAGCACCATCAGTGTGCAACTTAAAAAAAATGTTTTTACATACCAAATACGTTCTTGGTGAGTAAAAGTTAACTGTTAAAATTACGGATGTGCCTGGGTTTTGGGGTTGTCTGAAGTTTTTTAACTCACTAGCTTCTCAAATGTATCAAAGACCTCCCCCAAATTCACAGATAGCTTCAAACTTCTTTTTCCCCTTCACACAAATGTCTAAGAGTGAAAGTTATCAGCGTCGTTTCACTAATAAGCTGCTTTGGTGCAAAAACTTCAGTACGTCTCTTGGATACATACCTTGTTGATCTTGCATTTCAACGTAAAGCTGAGTGAAGCTTTTAATTATGCATTTAAATCAAGGACTTATGCTGCTATACACAATCTTTTATATGTTCATGAGATCTCATAAATTTTTAATTATGGGACAGTTAGATGCTGGGATTAGGCAAGTGTCTTGATCATGGAGAAGTAGATGGTGGAAGCATTTATTCGTCACCATGTCCTGTATTTGCTTGTAATGTTAATGGAAAATTTCCTCTTGCCTTCTTCTCCAGAAAAGCTTTAGAGCAATAATTATCATCTTGCCTATACACTATTCTAACCTTAAAACTGCCTCTATTATTATAGCAGACGTGCTGAATTAAAACTCTTGCAGTGAAGATTCATTCTACATTTTCCAGAGAAAAGGACACAGTGAGGACAAGGCTGACAGCAGAATTACAGCTTCCAACTTGCATGACATCATAAAATTGTCTTTAGAAAATAATTAATTGAACAGGTGTCAGACGGTGTGGAGCAAGCCGCTTTCTCCATCATCTCCTCAGCCTCCAGCAGCACTGAACAGCTGCACCATAAACAGTAACCAAGGTCAGGCAAAGCCCACAGTGCTCTACCTGAGCCTCCCGTCAAACCTGTGGAAGAACACATCGCTTCGGGCCCAAGGTGTTGGTTCAGCAGTCACCATAAGCTAACCTAAGCATGGGGCCGCCCTCCAAAACAGCGATCCTGCTCTTCTTCCTCCCTGTCCCCACCTCCCATCCTCGATACACACAACTTGGAGATCTACGTGCCTTCTGAAGACGCTCCTATCAACCACCAGTCGCTGCTGGTGGAGGCAGGCCACACGGAGAACTTCGCTGTGGGGGTGTGTGTGGCTGGATGTGCTTACACCCGGCTATCTTCGGCAGTTTGGGCAGTTTCAGACACAGAATGAGTGGCAAAAAGGAAGGCGACAGGGACGCGTGGCCACAGAGCAGGACAAAGTGGCACCTACAGTTTGATCAGCAATCACCAACAGCAGCTGGGGGGGTAGGGAAGTACGGCAACATTTAACATGTTCCTTTCCACTGGGAAAATAACGGGCCTCTTGATCCCTGCAGTCCTGTTTGGCAGCTTTATGTCAGTCGCTGTCTTTTTAGAGCAATGCTGTTGAAGAACAGCAGGAGAAAATGGCCTTGTGACAGCCACACACTTCTCCAGGATGTGCTGATCTGCAGGATTTCGGGGGAGCTGATGCTGCTGGGACTCTGGGAGAGATGCCGCTGAGCAGCAAGGAGCATCTAGGTAACGCGGTGTGTTCTGCACACAGAGCCACCAGTGATAACTGTATTCAGCCTTGTAACCCCTTAGAATTCCTTACAGATCCCCTGGAAATTTAAAATTTTGCTAATAAAAGAAAAAAAGTGGGCAAGAGATTAATCACACGTGGCATACAATCTAAGTAAATAACCTTCAACCTTGTGCTAGCAATTTTGTGCTTGCAGTTTATTCTGAGCAAAAATAAAAACACTGCCTAATTGCCTTCAAAATGTATTTGCATCTGCTGTTCACTGAAGACAAAAAACTACCCCCAGTTTGCTCAGAATCAGAGATTCAGCCTTGGCCACTTTAAAAACAGTATGGGAAAAAACATCGTTATCTTTCATTTGGCTAACAGTTTAGAAATGCTGTGTAAGACTAGATATTTCACACCCAACTAAACTTCTGCACTGCTACTTCCACTTGGTTGCCCAATAATAAAATATTTCAGTCCCCTGAAGAGTAAATAGCTCACTCAAGTGTGGTATGCAGTATTCCAGCTAAATCCACTTTTCATTCCCTCACCGGAATCATAATATCCTCTGGGATTGAGAGAGGGGATCTTCAGCCATGAGCCAAGACTCACACTGGGCGTGGTCTTGGAAGGAAGCGCACAGAAACAGCGACACTTCCA
>WHYT01016900.1:243971-258520 GCA_009806455.1 Tetrax tetrax
AAAAAAAAAAAAAAAAAAAAAAAAAGATCCTACTGCTACCAAAACCCAGATAACGCTTCTCTGCGGTGTCACACAGAAGTGAATGTTTTGTGTTTCCCCTGAACTGTCAACCTTTGATCTTCTTTTCTGCTCTTCCCACTATTGCATTTTTTTTTACATTTGAGGACTTTATCCACCCACTCTCGTACGTTTGCTCTGTCGTCAGCCTTTCCCTGGTCTCATCCCGCCCCACACTCTTCTGCCGTTCAAGGGCAAATCCTCCGCAGCCTTGGTCATCACGAGAGCTCAAGAGATTCCACTAAAGGGCTTTTTATTTCTCTTTCCCTTTGCAGCTCCCTGGTTTTTCCGCCGGCCTTCCTCCCCTTCCCTGACCCTTACCCTGTATTCCTTGCAGCCGTTTCCATTCGGACCCTCGGTTGCTGTTGCCTGTCAGCACCAGTCAGCACCAGTCAGCACCAGTCAGATCAAGGACGCGGTGCCAGCCGGCAGCAGCTCAGTGGTGCCCTGCCGCCTCCCCGATTACTGCAACGCACAGAGCTGCCGCTTCGCTTCGCAAACCCTAAACGGCTCCCGTGTCTCTGCTCCAACTCCCTGTCCGCCCGTCCTCGGGAGCACATTCTGACCCTCTGTTACGTTTCCTGCTGGTATGAAAGCACCAAAAGACTGAGTTTTCTTTCTAGTAATGTAAAGGAGATTTACCGTAAAATTTGTACGATTGTATATTTATGTCAAGTAGACCAAAGGAATGCTGAATCCTAATAAAAGAGTCATAACAGCAGTTTTTGAAATACATGAAAATAAATACTTTGGAAAAGCTGGAACTGATCGCTAAGTAAAATTTTCAAAAGCAACTAAATGACTTAAGACCTTACATCTCATTAACTTCAGGGGTACGTTAGGTGCAAAATCAGGTAAATGAGATTTTTCACAAGTGCATCTGGAAGTTATCAACTTCCTTTAAATTCTGAGCAGCTGTGGAATTTTATAATGTGGATTTTTTAAAAAAAAAATCACTTGAAACCATAATTTTGATCTCAGTTATGGGGGTGGGGGATTTAAATCCTGTCATCCTCAGTGCAGTTCCTGATTGGCAGTGACCTCAATAAGGTCTGCATGTCTAAAAACTGCAGCTCCAGGTCTCTGCTCACAATCGGAGCGAAAGTTCTCCACAGATTTTTTTAACAGTAGCTTTTCCTACTGTAGCCTGTTCTGCTGGACTTGATTCCAAACAAGAACGAATGTATCTGAAAAGATCAGGGTGTGGAACAAAGAAGATAGATCACACAGTATTAACTATTATCAGTTTTGAACAAGATTGTTTAACGTGAACGACCCAAAGGCTCCGCAGCGTAAGGACTACGTGCAACCTCATAACGCGGGTCATTTACGAACGCATTGCTGCAAAACATGAACAAGAAGAAGTGTTCATAACTAATTTCTTTTTTGTTTCAGGTATGAAATTGCCCTTTTAGCCTTCACATGCCATTTGAAGAGTTCTCTATAATAATCAAAAAAAGGTTTCTACATCCTCTACTCAGTTCCATGTTTGTCCTTCACTTCAAATCAAAGCACACCCTGAGAATACAGAACATGTAGAGCTGCTGCAGCCTGGAATGAGAGCTTTCGGTGAGACTGGGAAGAAACAACCCCAGTCCATGTGTTCGACGTTTAAATGGCAACACGTCATTCACATGGCTACCTACTGCAGCTGCCACGCCTCTGGAAGTCACAGTCTGTAACCAGTAACAGCTCCTGGATGTATTTTACCCTTTTGCTAAAAAAATAAACATGTTGTCACCTATTTCTGTCTCAAAGGTACAGCAGTTTTTGTTGAGTTTGCTCTTGGAGATCCAGATGCCACATACACTGGTAACTGCTGCAAATCACAGTGGCCGAAAATTAATCAGTCATGCAAAGCAGAGCCTGAACCCTGAGCGTTCCCGTGGGAGGACACAGACCCTGCTCCTAACAGAGCAACACAAACATCCTCAGCCTTCGCCTTTGCTGTCCTATCACCAAAACAGAAGAATTACCCAATTTCCTCTGAATTTGGTCTGGAGCACACTGATCCAGGCAGTGCCCCGTGAGCAGGGCTGGACGCAGCCACACCGCTAGCAGCAAAGGCAGCGCAGCGTCGCTCTCCACACACCACGTGTGTCGAGTGGCGGGGGGCTCTGGTCACGTGCGTCCTTCGTGTGTCCCCTCAATAAACCCAGACGTACCTGCTGCATCCACACGCCGGCACAGTCCTTAGCTGACACCTTCCAGAGGACGAGCACTCCCTCCCCACACTGGGGAGCTCCAGTTCACTTCAGGAGTCAACTGCTCAGGATTTTGTTCTCTCCCTGCTGCTTGGCAGAGCTCTCCAGCGCCTCATTTGCGGCAACCAGCCCTCGGGGCGCTGGTGCTCTTCATTGTATGCTATTAAACCACTCTGCAAACATGCGACCGAATTCAGCTTCAAAACGTCACTGCAGGAAAAGGAGAACTATATAAGGAGATGAAGGCCAAGAGGCGTGAGTGCCTAATTTCATTTCTCCGGACCCTGAGCTTTCCAGAGTATTTTATGTTCCAGTGCAGCTGCCATGACACCTCTACGTAGCCGATGAGAAGGATGTAATTCATACTGCTCATAAATAAAGAATTAGTTTTTCTGTCTTGCCTCACGTGCCAGAGGGACTCTCTTCGGTGGGAGGTTCCATTTCTAGAAAGCAGCATTCACCCACCTGAAACCTGAAAACATCCTTACCCCAGGCTTTCCAGCCTTGCTGCCTGCGAGCCACCACTCACGGTTCCCCCTTCTCCTTCCTCCCTCCAGTACAGCAGGCGTTCTCTCTAAGATGACCCACGGCCACAGAAATATTTCTGTGGTTTAAACGAGGGAGGAACGGGAGCACTGCTACCATTACCCTGGTGATGAGCCAGCCAGAAGGACGCAGCTCCTGCTCCGTAAGCTAGCAAGCCAGGGAACAAGCTGATGACAAAGGTCACAGAACGTGGACATAACATTTAATGTTCCACAAATGGAATAAGAAAATGCTCCTGATTTCTAGACAGTTTTGTAGGAAACAGAGTTGAACCACAGTACTGTGTTCCAGGGATTGTGCCATAATGCACATAACTGCAACTAACCCACCGCCTAACATCCTGCTAATCAAAACACACCAAGAAAGGAGGAAAATCACCGTACGAGCATCTGCACAGGCTCCTGTCCATAGGATTACTGAACACTGCTTAGCATGAGAGAGCACACAGCCGTTCCTCCCCTCATCTTCTGCTACTCAAGGGGGAACAGAAACATCAGACACAGCAGCTTTTCACCACTGACCTAAACATACCTGGGTGAACAATTAAACAAAGGTGCAGATGTTTCAGTGCGCTGCTGAACAGCACTTCCAACGGGCTCCTTCAACGGCAAGAGCTATTTAAGGCCATTTGCAAGTCCCTGAACAGCAGATTAAAATTGGTTTTGTGGAAAATGATGTCGTTAGCAGTTATTGCACTGCTCCCTGTCCTCCCCGAGTGTGAAGTTTTGCTGTCACACATCACACGGGACTCATGTTAAAGAAGTGGTTTCCATGGCTTCCAAATTCTCTCATATCAAGGCTGAAGCTGACAGGGGAACTACGAACGTTCAAGGTTATCAACCACAATGAACTTTTTCTGAACTAAGTTTATCAGAAAAGACAGAGAGTGATGCTGCAGCCTCAGTTATATTTTAATGGATCTGGACACCTAATTTCCTTTGGAACAATGTGAAAATCCCATCTCAAAAGAGTTTTCAGTTAGTTTGCTTTCCCCAGTGATTCATTCTCCTTCACGTAATTGTATGAACCGAACTCACCCAAGGTCTCAGATCCTTATCTTCTTAGAGTCAATAAAAACTGTACTGCTTCCATAGGTAACAGCTCATTTCCACAGCCGCCTTCAGCTGTCCTTGAGAATTCACTTAAGAGGCTGCCTTGATAGACAGAGACTAGGAAAAAGCAGCAGAATATGTAACAAAAAAAGACATTACAAACCATGCACAAGGGCACATTCTTTCTTTCTAATCCTCTCCTGTTTCATTCTTCCCTTTAAAAATTTTTTTCAAAACTTTATTTGTTCGATTTATCCTGGGATGAAGCACTGCCTGTTTTTGTCCTGCCAAGGCCTAGGCTGATTTTTAGCTAGGAAGTAGAAAGAAAAAGCTAAATGAAAACAATATCCATACTTCACTCATGCCGACAGCTTTTTTTGTCGATTACAATAAAAATTCATACTTTGAGCAAAGAAATTCTATAAAAGCATTCAGAATATAAGTCTCAGACAAAGGTTGTGTGAACGAATTTTTTATATCATTCCCTACTTGCGTTCATCGCCCCACTCCCCGTGTTTGATCAAAATACATTTTGACTACTGGGCAGCTACTGCACGTCGACCCCGATTCCCCGTAGCGGACAGCACACAATTCTACTGCAAAGTAACGCGGCCTTGGGGAGCGGCGGAGTAAAGCACCGCTCGGCCGTCCTCGCTGCGCTGCGCTGAAAAGCGCCGGTGCTGCGTCGCTATTAGAGATCCGCACAGGACAAACACCCCCGTTATCCCGGCACAAAGAACACGACCCCGGGTCAATACGGACCGGGAGCCTTGCTCTCCTCCGGCACGCTGGGAACAGAGCGGCTTTGCAAATCTCTCACTTGATTCTGCGCTAAGTAAGCAAACACAGGCCTAACAGCACAGGTCAAACGATCAGCACAGACCAAATACATACTGTGACTATTTTGCCTAACGCAAATCATCAAAAAGCTAATTAATAATTCAAACCATATGCAAAACAAGGCTCCTCTAGTATTTCACATCGTTTTCTTGTTGATATATTGAAGTCCACACAGCAACTATCAGCACTGGGTGGCAGAAACCACTGGACAAATGCTAAAGGGTTAATAATATTTCAGGTCTCCTCATCTAGAGAGCCCTAATTTCTCCAATACCTTTAAGCCAAAGTGTTTCTTCACGGTCTGCCGCTGCAGGTACTCTTCCGTGACCCCAGAGGCAAGCACGCAGGCTTCTTGTCCTTCCGAAGCTCTAAACCACGACCATTTCCAATTCCCAGAGCAGGGCTGATTCAGACCCTCCGTTCTCCTGGAATCCATCTCCAGTCTCCTTTTGAGGAGAGGCAGGCAAGACCTCCAAGGTCTCAGTTCCTCAAAGAGAAGAGCTTCTTCATTTTCTTATCCCTTAATGTCCTGAGTGGGGAAAAATAGTTTACATATAAAATCATTAATCTTAATATTTTTCACATAGTTCTGTGTGACTGTTCCAACGTCTGCCACGAAGGAAAGCAATAGCTGTCAAGAAATAAAAGGCCAAATAAATCCTCAACAATTCATCCAGAAGACAAAGTCTGGAAAACCTCCGGCCTCTCAATCTTCCGCAAACGCACACATGCCCCTGATTTGTTACCACTGCACTGAGCTAAAAGGATTTCTTACCATTTTATTTACAAAGTTAACCGACTGACAGATGGGGGGCATGAGCTTGTACTCCTAATGATCTGAACTTCGGCCAGTGACGGCCCATGGCTGTCTCCAAACTACAACTGCCTCGCCGTTCAGCAGCAGTCTTCCAGGCACACAGCACAAACAGGCTCGGTGTGGGCGAAAAGAGAGGAGTCAGGCTCCTATTAGGGAGCACTTGTATCTTCTTATGAAAAATTAGTGACGATTTCCAGATGGATTCAGTATGGAAGAGTCACTGTGACCTGGAAAAATGACTGTGCTTTTCTTTAAGCATCTTTGCCAGTGGGCTTTATCCCTGTCCCTGTGGATATGAAGCGAGCGCATTACGGCTCCGCTGTGCCTGGAATCCCAAAGCAGGCTCCGGTGCGCCCTTTTCCTCCATCTTACACCTTGGGTACAGAACACCAGGGTCTGTGACAAGCACTTTCGGGGTCTCCTTCCCTGATCCATCGGCAGAAAGGAAAGAGAGACCTTCAGACTTTGCAGCCTGCGATACAGTAGCACCATAGCCCTCTACCCACCGCCCAGCGCCGACAGCTCTAACTTGGTTTTGTTTGTACAGTGTCATTGAAAGCATCAAGGCTTGACCAGAAGCTATCAAGAAATAGAGAATTTTCCCCATTCCTTGGTAATTTGTTTCAGTTATTAATCATTCCATCATTAAAACTTCTGTCTTGGTTAAATTATAGTGGCTTTAACTGCAGCCACTCTGTACACAGATTTATATTTTTCCCCTCTAGTACCCAATATTTCCTGCTCTGCAGACAGTCTTATACTGCAATCGAATTGCATCTTGATCTTCTTGTTAAATTAGAAAGATTGTGTTCTTCAATATTTTGCTTCCCCAGTACTCACCTCTTTCTTTTCTTTAATCTCTCCAGATAAGCAGTTGGCACACAAACAGAAAAACAAAGCTGGTATCAGTTGTTTCCTATTGAGGAGTTGCCACATCCACACAGAGTTTTGGGAGAAAATATTGTCTTTTCATGGCAAGGGTTATACAACAGGACATGCTCTGCAGCAAAACCAATTAATACCGACCCAGGGTTTGGTAATGCTACCCGAACTGATCCATAGACAAGGAAAATAATATCCTTGTTTGCCTGTCAGTGAGTAGATAAACAGGAGGGTAGTTCTGCCTGAGCTATTTACCATTGAACAATAATGGAAGTACTGATGAGACATTTCCTGTAGCTAAATTCTGAACGAGCAGAAACTACATCTCTAACCAGCGTAATTCTTTGCAGATTCAATACGTGCCACATCTATTAGAGATGGGATCATAAAGAAAATTAAACACAAATAGTGGCTCAGGTCTTGACCCTTGCCCGTAGGCACCAGTCTATAAAGTGTACGAGGGGAGGAAGACACATTTCTGTGACTAAGGGACGCAGTGAGGGGCACTCACACCTGGGTAAACATCAGTCAACTGGGTTTACTGCTCCTGTGGTCCTGGAACTTCTCCCACGTGAGGATTACGGGGCGTCTCACAAGAGTGGACTCAAGAACAAACCATTGGCCCAACTCTTGTCCCCTTGCATTCATAGCCAACAGAACTAAGACATCTAAAAGCTTTTCAAATCCCACTTAGATATTAGTATTACTTAGTAAAAAACCAAAACATAACATTCTAGATGGTATAGGTAGATTTACATTAGACATTAGGAAAAAATGTTTTACGCTGAGGGTGGTGGAGCACTGTCCCAGGTTGCCCAGAGAGGCGGTGGATGCCCCATCCCTGGAAACATTCCAGGCCAGGTTGGCCGGGGCTCTGAGCAACCTGATCTGGTTGGAGATGTCCCTGCTCCTGGCAGGGGGTTGGACTGGATGGGCTTTAATGATCCCATCCTACTCAAACCATTCTGTGATTCCATGATTCTGTAATTCCCAGATAGTCTCATGTATCTCAAAAATAACATAGCATTTGGGAAAGACTGCTACAAAGTGTAGCATTCAACAGAAAGAACTTCAGAGACAAAAGCAGTTACGGAAAAAGAACTGCGGGTGACGGTGAATAAAAAAAAGCCAGCACGAGCTCTCAGGAGGATGTTAAATTTCAGCATCCTGTATCTATCCCTGCCTATGTACCTGGAGTCCTCCACAGTTTTGATCCCTCAAGCAAAAAACGCGTAAGGCAGTTTGAGCCTCTTTCTCCTAAAGAGAAGGAGTCAAAACAAGCAAAGGAGCAGAGGCTGCGATTCCACGGAAAGGCTAAGGAAAGGGAATGCACTCAGGCCAAGGACATTTGAGTGGGGCTCTGTTCGTTCAGCACAGGGAGGAACAGCACAAGGAGGAACACGTATCATTTATTCTGGACACCAACAGTGAACAGAAGGACAGTTCAATATATATTGATGGAAGTTAGGGCCAGCATTTTCTTGTCCGTCTTCCCGCACAGCAGCAGGCATAAATTTCAGGCACTCCTTCCTGTATTAGGTTCAACTCAGGGCAACTAAGCAAAGCTTGAAGACACTTTAGAAAGACATCAGACCTGAATGGGAACGTACGTATGACAGATGAATGCTGGTGTCCTTGGTGAAGCAGCTCCAGTCGTGTATTTTTTTTTTTAATGTCCAGGAGTAATAAATCTCATCTGTAATTTAAATTTTCCTAAGTTTTTTCCAGTGTTCAGAATTTATTAATACAAATTCACCGTGACAAACCCACAGTGGAACGGGCTGCATACCTGTATGTGCAGCATACCAATGTGTTTGCTACAACTTAAACAGACACCCACCAAAACATAAAACCATGCTGATACCAGTCCTACTGCATCAGCTTCTACCCTCATACAGCACCTCATTAGAATCAGCAACTGTGCAATTAACTCCTTACTCACACACAATTTGCACCGTGACAAAGGACAATTTTGCTTAAATAAAGATTTCAGTGCTTGACTTGCAAGGTGTACGTGTCATGGAAACACGGCTGGCTGACGGATGAGGTTCTTTCTGCTTTAATTGCAATTCCACACAGGAAGACAGTGTTCCTCCATGCAAAATAGCAATAAATCACATATAGGTATTCCTGTCACGTGAGGGAGGAGCAAAAGTGCTCTCAGTACAATAATACTGGTTTGACTTTGCATATTTTTCTTCCTCTCCCCTCTTGTATGTGCCACTTACACTATGACAGAAGGGAAAAGAAAAATGGAGAAAGTTAGCACGTTTGCTCACTAAACAGCACTTGGAGAAAAGGGAATGCCAGCACCAGCCACCAGCACACATACAGAAATTAATAAGCACTCATTCCCTCACATTTGTAGACTTATTCCTCCGTCTTTTTTATTCACACGATGACTGAAACCGAAGCGAAGGGACACAGCCCTGTATGTGCCATCTGCACATGGTCCACGCCTCGAGGAGCTCACTCCCCTCTGAGACACAGCTGAAGGGGGAAACTATGAACAAAACTGAAACCAACGTCCCGAGACTCAGTTGAATTCAAACTTACAAAAAATAATTAACAAAATAACAACCAAAAATTAGCTGAATTAATTTCTAGCCATGTCCTTTCTGTGTATGAAAGCACACAAGTACAGAGGAGGAGGAAGATATAATAATGACATCAGAGAAGTGGGGTGAACCCACCTTCCTGCCCCCAGTCAGCCCCAGTTCCGCGGGCAGTCCCCTGACCTCTGCACGGCTGCCCGAAGCCACGGGCCACTGAAGCAGCCGCTCCGCCAGGCCCGACCACCGTGAACGGCGGTGCTGACGGATCACCAGCCAGCTCTCCCACAGCAAAGTCATTTGCTCCTATAAAGTCTTGGAGAAATGCTGAGAGACACATTTTTTTCTGTGAAGCCCTGCCAGCACTATTTACAGGGGCTCCAGAACATTGTGTAAAGACATCCACTGACACTGTCCACACATCTTCCATAAAATTTCTTTCCTTTTAAATCTCTCTCCAAAGGAAAAAAAATATTGCCTGTGTCACAGCCTTTTGTACCAGGTCTGTACTTTCAGCTAAGTCTACACAGAAGGGAAGTCTCTCCACACCCTGTGATACACTCCTGGTCCTCCCCCTCACTCCGTGGCCTCACTTCATTTCTGCGATCGCATCGTCTGCAGCCTCAGAGCTACCAGGTCCGGAAGGGGCTCGGGCAGAGTTCCTACTGTTATTTCTGTGTCAGAGTGACCAGAAAGCAGGGCGTTACTGGAGTTCATGCCACACACACTGCAGAACACAGGAACACAGGCGGCACGCCAGGTGTTTTTTTTTATATATAGTACACATCGCTTAGTACTATACACACACTACAGAGTGCTACATACAGGACACACTGCTACAGAATATATCCTCAGGAAGACTAAAGTCTAATTTAATCAATAGCTTGGGGAAAGACAAAGCAGTCACCAAAAGAGAGGCACGTACTAGGAGACAAGCAGATGTAACAGTATCTTCAAAGCTTTGATGACCAACAGGTTAAAAAAAAAATATCGCTATCTGAGAAGACAAACAACTCTGTATATGTATATTTATCTGTGTGTATATACACTGAGTACCACACACACAAAGTGAAGAACAGCGTGCTGTTTCTATACAAGCTTTCCATACAACACTTGTATCAGATTTCCTGTGAAGTAACTTCTAAAAATCACAGAAAGACCTCAACATTGTATACTGAGTTGGCATTTAAAAAAAAAAAAAAAAAGCTCTAATGTATAAATACCATTAAGCTTCAGCGCCCTAGGTACAAAATGACTTTTTATGAAAAAAAATTCCATTACAATTACACGGGAAAATGGGGAACAAAAATGAGCCTACACTGGAACTCAGACACGTAACGGACAGCATCTTACTGCACTGAAAATCCCCTCAGCAATTAACGAATCGCCGGCAAAGCCCCCAGCTGAAGGGAGCTGCAAAGTTTCATTATACCATTTACAAGAGATTTAACTACACCATAGATGAAAAACATTTTCATCCCCAGAATGGTGTAAGTAAAAAAAAAAAAAAAAAAAAAAAAAAAAAAAAAAGATAAATGGAAAATATACAAAAAATGTACAAAAATTCCTGCTGGACACCAATATCAGGCACACCACAGTTACAGAAAGGAATTAGCAGAGCTGCCCGGGTCTGGAAACGCAGCCCAAACTGGTTTTATACACACGTATCGATGTAAGGTGTGTCAACTGAGGTACGAAGCCAGAACATTCTGATTGCAATGGATCTTCAAGGAAAATTTCACAGAGGGGTTTGCAATCTGGTGGATTTCTTGCATTTATAGAAGTCAGCGAATAACTCACCCTGCTGTCAGGCGCAAGCGCCACGGGGCCCGGCTACCGAAGTAACCGGCGGAATTCCGGGGCACCCTGTGCCCACTGGGCCTGAGTTCTGATTCGCAGAGTTGTCCAGTCTCAGCCACCGCCTTGCACAGATCAGCCCTTGCCATTTCCAAGAAAATCTACAGATATAGAAAAAATACTCACTGGAGGCTAGCGACTCACCAGCCGCTGCCTGAGATGGCATTTGTCCACAGGTACAGACAAAGCAAAGCAAATAATTGTTATCAAATGTGTTGGAGCAGACCCACTCACGTCTCGCTTCCACAGGGTCCCTGTCTTCTGCAGCACATTCTGCTTCTCACCTTTCATGTCTCACTGACAAAAAAAAAAAATAATCATTGTGCTTCTGGCTGTTAAAAATATTAACACTAAGAGACAGTGAATTAAAAATGTGCCAGATGTCAGGCTATTCGAGCCGTCCTGCGTAACAGCTCCGCTGCCCAGGGAGAGCGGGTCTTGCCAGCGACCAAGGCGCTGGCTCGCTCTTCAGCCACCTCGAATCTCAACTTTTAAAAAATTTATTTTAAAACATAGTTCATTTTGGGTGAAATGCAATGCTCCTGCTCAAAATATAAAGAATAAGCTTTCATTCGGCGTGCAATCGGGGCTGTCACAGGCATTAATACACAAAATGAGTATGCAACTAAGAGTACGCTCAGATTTGTACCAAATTTATACCCAAACCTCTGACCAACGTCTGTCAGCTCACACAGGAGGCGGACAGGACTCCACTGTAACGTACTTCTGCATATTGCTCTTCTACAGCTTTTAGATCACTTCAAGACCAAAACAGTCATTATCTTCTCAATAAATACAAAAAAGATATTGAAGTGGGTAAGTGGTTTCAGTATGTCAAATTATCCATCCTCCGGCATCCCCTCCCAGGGCGTCTCAGTGAAGAAGCACCTGCTGTCATCAGAGCCGTCACCGCTGTCAGGAGCAATTCAACAAACCACTCCTGGCTTTTAGTGGCCAACACCCCAGTTTCCCGTGTCCTCTCTCCACGGTGCCACTGAAGGCCGTGCAGGGACGCCCCATACCGACGCCGCGGGTGCCAGCTGAGCCCCAGAGCGGCACAAGCTGCTGCCCACTGCGGTCCAAGGCCGGCAATTATGATTGCGTCATAATATTGTAAAAATTTACTCTAATTGCTGTTTTTCTGACATGGTACCACACAAACCGGCAAAACTATTTTTGGGAACTGGCTGCAGGGTGAACAAAACCACCTGCATTTACTACAATCACCCAGACACTCACAAATCTGTGAGGATGAACACGCAGAATCTGAAGGCAGCACACCCTCGCCAGGAGTCACGTTGCCCTGCTCTGGGACTGGTTTTGAACTTCATAAGAATTTCCATGATTGTCTGGAGTTATCAAAGCTACATAAATTAGAAAAAAATTATAAAGTATGTTAGGCATTAATTAGAAAAATAGAGTTGCAGCATGCCAGCATGCAGGAGGAGTAAAATTAGGGAGGAAACAAAAACACCACTTGCTGTAAAAACTCACTCGGGGGCAGATTTATACCCTTTATCTCATTTTTCTGGCCCAACAGTGGCACTGGGGTCAGCCAGGCTTACGGCAGGTTATTACTGCTGCTCCACAGAAATGGAGATAAAAGCTTTCATCTCTTCCATAAACAAAGAAGGTACAATACAGGACACAAACACGCGACGTTAAGCATTACAGTTTCAGGTCTCCCTAGGTGTAACTGCAATTTATGTGCAACCATAAAGTTTATTTTGTGACAGAAGACAAACCCATAGAGCTGCAGAGGGGATGCCGGGGCGCCGCGAGGGGCGGGTCACCCCGAGAACGGGGAGGGCACCGCTGGGGAACCTGCCCCCAGGCACCCCCGGTTGTAAGCCGGTCCCTGCCCACTTGGTCTACAAGGGACAACGGCCTCTTCGCCCCCTCCAAGCTGAGGTACTCCAGGGGCCACCACTGAGAAGTCCCACCCCGTATTCACCTGCGCAGGAGAGACGGGAGGACGACGGCTCCTTTGCTCCCGTGGAGGACGAGCAGCGCTGGTGGCGGAGAGGGGACTCTGGCAGCCGGGGCAAAGGCAGCTGGCAAGAGAACACATCAGGGCTTAAAGTAATGCATCTGCCGCCGCAGACGTGGGAACAATTTGCTTTTGGAGACAGAAACGACCGTGGTTTGGATTGGTTTTGAATGCAGAGAAAGAAACACAGCGAGCGAAACAAGGTGCAATTTACTGCTCCTTCACTGAGCCGCTCTTGGGACAACACAATAAAACCCTGCTGCTCCCTGCAGTCACGCTGACAGATCTTCCAGCTCCCCAAACCATTTCTGAACACCTAAACGAACTTTGTACTGAATATAAATGGGAAATAGCGCTTCCTTAGCTGAAATATGTACTCTTATTTAATCTTGGGGCAGAGGTTGGTAGGGGAAAGATGTTTTCAGGACGAGATGAACAGAGAAAGTTGTATTCTGCAAACAGAGGTTCTGCAAAACTATCTCCAGACTTCAAGCAATTCCAATTACTAATTAGCTTCAAATAAAAGAAAGTGACTCTAACTAGGACAGAAGTGCAAGAAAATGTCACAGACCCTCTCCATTTCTTGTAAATAAGCAAACGTACAGTCAGGAAACTTACTGATGCTGAGATAAAGCCCCAGAGGGCAGAAAGCAGGAACGTGGCGGCACCATCACCAATATGACTTCCCATTTTTCTCCAGTTAAATACGTGTCAGCAGACTGCAGCTTACATGGTAAGTTGTGATAATACAAAATACCCACCGCGTTCAGCACCACCAAGTCAATACTGCTTTTGGTGTACAGGCAATTGCATTTCCTTATTTTGTGTGCTTTTCTCCGCAGAAACCTACTGCTATATCCTCTTTTTCACTGCTAGGAATACTGCAAAGCTTACGCTAACTAGTTGAGCAGTCTCTAAGACACCAAACCTTTTATGGCGTTTTCACAAGCCATATCTGTAATAACAGCCTGAACTCACGTGGGACAACCTTCGCACAATCTTGCTTTAATAAAAGTCATCGCAAAGTGACGTTCGGTTCTGCTTTGCAGCTGCAGTCAGCGCAGAGCACACACGTTGATTAAATCTCTGAAATGCAGTTGACTGAATGAGAATACCACGGCAAGTGAATTGCCTTCCCTTCAGGCGTTAATTATCTGTGTATCTCGACTGCTCTCCGCTCTTTACATTCTCTGACTTTTCATCTCTTCCCTTGATTGGGAGCAGCCATGCCATAAATAGATTTTTTTGGCAGTAATTGGGAATAAAACTAACTAGCGTGGACTGTAATAATTTGGGAAATTTAGCCTCCAACTGAAAAACTGTACAGGTTTTGGATGCCTGATACACTCCCTTGCTGCCTCTAAAGGTTATTTTGCATTTAATGAGTCTTTCTAGGTTTAAGCTAAGAAATAAAATATTAAAAAGCTTCATAACATAGTAACACTCTGGGCAAGATACGCAGGCTTACTGGTCCAGTATTCCGGAGCTTATACGGCAGCGGCAGAACTGAACCCAGCGTTAGGGGTACGACTGGACGTGTACGCCGTGTACGCGTGGTGCAAACGCTTTCGCGCGGGACGGAGTCACGAGCGCCCACGTATACGGTAGTTACTTTAAAGCCCAAATAAATGAAGTTTTAACTTCAATACAATATCTTTTTATTTAATAACAAGGGAACCTTGACACAGCAGACACAACCAATATATTGATATTGCTACCTAAAAAAAAAAAAAAAAAAAAAAAAAAAAAAAA
>WHYT01016900.1:268910-323257 GCA_009806455.1 Tetrax tetrax
CTTTTGTACCAGGTCTGTACTTTCAGCTAAGTCTACACAGAAGGGAAGTCTCTCCACACCCTGTGATACACTCCTGGTCCTCCCCCTCACTCCGTGGCCTCACTTCATTTCTGCGATCGCATCGTCCGCAGCCTCAGAGCTACCAGGTCCGGAAGGGGCGCGGGCAGAGTTCCTACTGTTATTTCTGTGTCAGAGTGACCAGAAAGCAGGGCGTTACTGGAGTTCATGCCACACACGCTGCAGAACACAGGAACACAGGCGGCACACCGGGTGTATTTTTTTATATATAGTACACATCGCTTAGTACTATACACACACTACACAGAGTGCTACGTACAGGACACACTGCTACAGAATATATCCTCAGGAAGACTAAAGTCTAATTTAATCAATAGCTTGGGGAAAGACAAAGCAGTCACCAAAAGAGAGGCACGTACTAGGAGACAAGCAGATGTAACAGTATCTTCAAAGCTTTGATGACCAACAGGTTAAAAAAAAAAAAAATCACTATCTGAGAAGACAAACAACTCTGTATATGTGTATTTATCTGTGTGTATATACACTGAGTACCACACACACACAGAAAGTGAAGAACAGCGTGCTGTTTCTATACAAGCTTTCCATACAACACTTGTATCAGATTTCCTGTGAAGTAACTTCTAAAAATCACAGAAAGACCTCAATATTGTGTACTGAGTTGGCATTTAAAAAAAAAAAAAAAAAAAAAAAAAAAAAAAAGGCAGCAGCAATCCTAGCACAGTTTCCAATGTGTTGGGAAGAAAAAGCCAGACAGTTACTGAGAAATGAAGCACAGTCCAATAAAATATAACAATTTTCACTCACATCCCCAGCAGCAGTGTCCACAGATCATGTATCACTTAGTGCTCTAATCACAAAATGCTGCAAGAAATTCAAGGGTTGGAAGTTTATTCTGCAGAAGGACAGACCCCGGGCATGCCAAAGAACCTGGGACAGTGTGCTGCCACGGCTGAGAATCACCCCGAACCCCGCTCGGAGAATTGCACTGGATGGGTCCCCGTCACACTACACCCACCCAGCAAACCCACACCGACCCGTGCACGCACACTGGCATCTCCCTTACTTTGTTTTCCGCTTTTTTTAACGACAGCAGCCTCACACGGCCCAGTGTGCTTTCGAAACTCCTCTCCTCACAAATGTGTAGCTGTGAACCTCAAGGCTGAAGCCTGCAAGAGCAGAAATCCATTTCTTCTGGACCAGGTTGCAAACTGTGGCAGCCAGCGCTGGGATGATCACCGATCTCCCGGAGGGTGCTCTTCCCTCAGTCTTTCCCCCCACCAGCGACATGCAGCAAAAGAGAGGAAAGATGACACAGACAAAGAAGTTGAAGTGAACACTGAGTAGATATAGCAGAAAACCAGAAGAAGAATAGGAAAAGCAGGTAAAGGAACTCATTCAGACTCAGCCAGCTCGAACGAGAGACCAGAGCGTGTAACGGCATGACATGGTAAGAGGCAAAGAAGAGAGGGGAAGGCAAGAGCCACAGTTACTGACGGGTCCTTCCGCACAGACACGCTGGGAAAACTCTGCAGGCTCAGCTAAGGTCAGAGGGAGCGGAGAAATGCCATGGCTGAGGCAGCAAAGCCTTACTTCAGAGGAGAGGGGCAATCTCCATTTCAGAGTTTGCCTTCATAAAACGCTACAGGAACAAGGAGACGATAAGAACAGCCACTTGCCAACACTTTCTAAAAGCAGTTTTTCAGCACCTAGAGTGATTGCTCAGATTCCTTTTGCAAAGGCAACTGAAAGCCCCAAATTTCCAAAACCAGTGGAAAGGTGACAGCAAGTCACTCGGACACTTTTGCCCACAGTAACGTTACCTCTCTAATAAAATCTTACCAGAAGCACGACCTACCACAAAGAAAATAAATTCTTTTTCAGACTAAGCAAGCGCGTCTTCTCCATGCACCTCAATCACTGGGAGTGTATTTTTGAAAGTCCCATTACATTTTGCATTTTAGGGTCCACAATATTATCGTCTTGGGATGAGAATAGGATTATCTCCCTTTCAAGCCCCATTTGAAGATGAGTGGTGATTAATCCTGTAGCAACAGGATTTCTGTTAAATTGTTTTTAAAAAAAGATAAATACAACAGCAAAATCTATCAGGACTTCAATATTTTACCTCCTCCTCCATTGCCCATCTGTACCAGAGCTATTCTGTACATTGCTCTTCACGAAAGAAAAGGATTTATAGATATTATTTTCTTAGCCTAGTGAAGCAATAATCCAAGCAGGAAAAAGTGCAAATCCCAGCATACATTGGCCTCAATTTTTCCTGACATTTTAAAGTCAGGAATAGATTGCAGAAATCAGCCAGACCTACCCCAGCAAAAGATCACCTGCATAAGAAAAACAACCCTTTGGAACTGGGAGCTCTTACAAATATTCATAAATACTGAGTCCTGAAAGGACTTAATCTACCACAGGATTATAGCCAGAGCTGGAAAAACAATGAAAGACCTCAATGCAACTCGCCCTCTGTTCAGGCGCGAGTACCACGAAGCCTCTCCTGACAAGCTTTTCTCCTGAGATGGGACCTCAACGGCTGGCACCCAGCTGTTACTGGGGGCAGCCTGAGCTGTGGCCTGGTGGGACCCACAACGGGGCTCTGATCTGACCTGCCAAATGTTTTTCCCCAGATCACAGACAAGGTGGGAAACAACGAAAAAACAGAGAAACATGAGGGGAAAGCAGGGCAACCACAGCAGCTGTGGATTGCAGCAGTTCTGCCCGGCATGAATCCAAGCCTTACACCGAAGCTAGGGAGTGATGGTCCCAGCACACACACAGCTCACTCAAATTTATCACAGAATCACGGAATCTCAGAATGGTTTGTGTGGGAAGGGACCTTTAAAGGCCATCCAGCCCAACCCCCCTGCCAGGAGCAGGGACATCTCCAACCGGATCAGGTTGCTCAGAGCCCCGGCCAACCTGGCCTGGAATGTTTCCAGGGATGGGGCATCCACCGCCTCTCTGGGCAACCTGGGCCAGCGCATCACGCACTTTTCTTCATCCTTAATAAGTTTCAGGCTTTTGCTTAATTTTACTCCCTGAACTCTGTGCAATGAGCCACAGCACAACTCACGGCATCCCGAAGCCCCCAGGACCGCAGACCCCAGCGCAGGTGACAAACGCAGCCAAGCCCAGGGCCGCGGGTGTTCTGGAGCCCGCCTGCGCCCACGGCCACTGCCCTTCCCAGCCGGCAGCGGCACCGCTCCGTGAGCTCACAGATACGGGGCACACGTGTGCATTCCTGTCACGGCACGAAGCCATACAGCCAGCCAAACCGTAACACTATTTCTTGTAGCCCTGCAGAATACTATTCTGCCCACAAAACTATTCTTAATCACACTGTTTGGAATAGTTCTTAATCACACTGTTCGGAATAGTTAGCTCACGGACATTCCCGGGCTAAAGAAAATATCATCAGTAAGTTATAGAAGCTGCATGAACAGTAACAGTTCAGAAGAGCCTAGTACGAGATAAATTAAGCCTACGCCTTCATGACAATCATTAAAAGGAAGCGATAATGATATGCCCAGGAATTATCATCCAGAAAGGCTGAGCAGAAACCCTGCCAGATGTCAGGCAACCCTCATCTCAAAGACTTAATGCTACGGCACTGTGTAAGAGTTGAGCTTTGGTTCTGGAGAGATGCCAGCAAGTCTGCTGGGAGTACTGGTTGTGAGAGTCTGCTGCAATCCACAGAGTGAGGGGGAAAATCAGCTCCCCAGACTCCTGCTGAAAAGGAACGCTTTGATTTCCTTTACCAGAGGCACCTTTGTGATTCCTCTCTCGTGCTGCGTTTCACCCCTGTCCCCAGACACGTACCGTCGTCCTTAAATCAGTCGTAAGGACTCTGCTTGGTACGCCGTTCACAGGGACCACAGAGGGGGTCCCGTGAGCGTTTGTCCGCACCCACCGCCACTCTCTCTACGGGGCATTCTTCTGCCCACCTGCCATCTCCCCAAGTGAGCGTGCGTCCCACCTCCCTTCATCTCCCGATGACAAATATATCCACACAAGCTTTCTGTCCCCATGCTCCAAGCCTGCACATTAGCAAGGCCTGATGCCTTCTCTCTCCTTCAGCTCCCAACTCTTTGGTATTTCAGACCTTTCCCCATTATCCTGCACCTCAGAGACGTGCCCTTGCACCGCCATGCTGTCATTGACTTCCTCTGTTCACTTTCACCACTCCATCTGCATGTCCTTCTCGCATTACTACGCCACACAGGGTTCTGCAGCCAAGAAACGCGTAACTGAAGCATCACACATGAAAGAGCGTTAGGAAATGAAGGCACATCATCCTCAGCTCTTCATGTTAGCAATACAAATTAGGGGGGGGGGAGTGGTCTACAGCAGCCTGATTAATTTCCTCCTACCTTTCAACCAATTACCAGGGGTTTGGGGCTTTCTTAAAACTTAATAATATGAAGCAATATTATTCATCGATTTACTTAGTGGGGAAAAGTAAATTGTGTAAATTTGAATGAATAACTTAAAATTATACACATTGTACACACATACAACTTCAGCTACCGGAAAGAGTATTGATTAAATAGACTCGCCACTTTCAAATCAAGTTTCTTTTCAAAAATATTTAAATATAAAGGAGGCCTGCACAATGAATAACAGTCCATGTTCATACCTAAATGGGTTTCATACTGAAAAACATTGAAGCAGGACTCCTGTATCAGGATGAGGATTCCAGAAAGCAGCTACTGCCTTATGTCCTTTTTCCAAAATAGAAATATAACAACTCGTCTTGTTTAGGAGAACAATGATATCAGTCATAAAATACTCAAGTTTATTTTTAATTCTGATGCTAGTAAATGTGAAAGGATTGGTGAAAACAAGCTCTAGCAATCAGCTATTTTTATATGAGTTTTGGGCCACGTGGTAATATTATTTGGTGGTGGTTTCCTATCAAACTGACAGCCACCTCCTGAGGATCTCCACTAGTGTTACGAAAATTTATATTCTTTGTATTACTAGTGTTACAAAGATTTACGTTCTTTGTATTGGTTTGATTAACTGGGATCCAAAACCGAGACAAACTTTCTTCATTTGGTCCGGCTGTTGCATTCCTGTATTCTTTGTTTACAGTGACAACAAATGAACACTGAGGATAGTTTTCTTAACTTGTTTTTGTGTGTGACTATAACTTCTGAAAAGGAATTCAAGGCACAGCCCAGGTAATTGGGAATCTCTGTAAAAAGGAGGAGGCTGGAGAGGGCTACTGACACACAAACAGGACACCAGCCAACGAAGTTCTTTGAAGATCCTTTCCTTGGTGCTCATTATCAAGCTGTTTCTATTTACTGGTGAATGTAAAAGCGAAACAGCACGCACTGCGATCCCAGCAAAGCTCCTCTCCTGCACGGCTCGCGGGGGAGCAGAGGAGAGGCAGGGCCACAGCCTGGGCACAGCCCCAGACGGTGCTGGCAGAGCTGGCGCTGAACCCCAGCGCTCCTGGCCACTTAAACTGCAGCTGCCCTTTTGCAAGGACAAAGCCTTGACACTCCGGAGAGAAAAACGGCGAGTTCACTCACGCACATCGCTGCCTTTTGTCTGCAGCAGCCAGCAGCAGAGAGCAGGAGGAGACCCACAGAGCGTCACAGCTGCTGCTGAGGTCCTGCCACCCACAACAGGCATTCCAAAGGGATTTCAGCCTGCGGCCTGAATGGTCCTAAGTGGTTACAGCACGAGCCGTGCTCCTGGAACACAGCTCCCGTTCAGCTCCAGCCCAAAGGAGCTGGGCAGGCACTCCCGCCACCTCCTGTACGCTCACCGGAGCCGTGCCCGCTCCCTCATCCCGAAGCCAAGGTCACTCACTTTGTGTGCTGGGAACGCTGCAGCTCTCAGCACACATAGAGGTGTGACATCTCTGCAACTTTCCTTTCTCAATCTGAAACAGGTTGCTATTTATCTCCTCATAAAAAATAGACACCGCAGGTTTTTGATAAGAAAGTGAGAAACTCCACTTAAATTCAGTTTCTTCACAGCAGCAGCAAATAAGCAGGATTTTTGTCTTCAACCGGGTTTCTGTAAGCTTTTTTTGCATACTTGTTGGAAGTTTTATCTGATCAATAAAGCAACAGTTAATCAGTTGGAGATTTGGAACCACTGTCACTCAGCTTTTCCTGCCAAAGCTCTTTTAGTTACCAAATGTAAAGAGGGAAAAGACTCACGCTCGCTGTTCTGGAGTACGGCCAAGCTCCCAACAAAACCTGACACGTGCTCCTGAATTCCACATCCCTCGCTGCATCCCTCGGTTGGCCACTCTCTGCTATATTTCAGAGGTACAGACCTCAAAAGAGCCTGAAAGAACAGACGTACAAAAGGAATGCGGCCTTGCACAGCCCGCAACATTTTTAACCCCCCAAACCTCTCGCAGCGATTAATGCCTGCAAAGCCTACAGAAGAAAGAGCTGGAACTTGGTGTTCACGCGCTGCCTTGCTGAGTGTGGGCCCTGGTCAAACAGGCCGTAGTGAACGAACGCTCGGCCCCGTCACACAAGTGCCTTCCTAAGGAAGGAGCAACCACCCGTCGTTTGTGCACTGGATCTGTGGCTTAACGGAACAGCAGATTGGAAATCTGCTGAAAATGCTACAAATTCCCACGGGGAACTCTTTTTAGTCTGCACTGCTCTGTAAATAATTCAGTATAATTGATAAGAATCCCATTTAAAAAATAGTGAAGTCATTTTCAACTTTTTGTTAGAATTTACAATAAAAATTCCACCTGATCCGACGCGACCAATACCACAGTCACTCCCAATGCAGAGCAAACGCAGAACAAAAGGAAAAGGCAGACGAAACAAGCAGCTGGCTGCCCGAGGTCAGCGAGCTGCTGATAAACTAAGCACTGAAACGGTTACAGCTGTAGCGGGCTTTGCTCTGAAGTTTCCCGCACGGTGTACAGCACACTGAAGGCCGACGAGCTACAAGCAAATGAGGTGCGCAAACGGCGGAAAGTCAATCAGCAGCACTGGGGCCGCAATCCCCAGCAGTCCATGCAGCAAGTTTTTAGACTGCTGGTCATAACAGAGCTTGGAACACCGGCAGCACCTGGCCATCGTTAGAACAAAGCCTAGAGAAGGGTCCGTGTACATTTAATCCTACTCACTACGAGAGGAGGACACCACAGAGCACACAACTGCTTCGCTTTTCGATTTGACTTCAGAGCCTGTTCACGATTTTTAAAATCTTTTTACTTTTACTTGAAACAATTGGCTGAATCTAACCCTGGAAAATAAACAGCCCTTACCACCAGCATCCCCAGAGACCACGAACAGCTCTGCTGTCCTTGGGGGAATACAAGCAGCTAACAATTCGCCGTTCCTAGGGTGCAAGCAGCTTAATTAGCCAAAAGCAATATTTTCACAGAAGCTGTTTCTTTGTTCAAGTTAATGGTGCACAATATTCCTAGTCGATCCTGCACGCCAGCCGTACTGCGCTGAATTCCCCAGTGCTCTCTTCCCATCCCAGCAGAGCAACCAGTTCCACTGGTAAAACACACCAGCTCTGTTATTCCCCTCTGTTGCTGTTCCATCTCCCTCTGACCTTACACAAAGCACGCCCTCATTCACCATTCCTCTGCGGAAGCTGAACAGCAACAGTTCCAGCTTTTAGTAGTCTTGTATATTTATAATAAAACTCTTAATGTATTTATACATACAGAAAACTAAGAAGGAAATGTAAGACATGCTTTCATCCACCTAGAATCTCAGTTCTATCTGCTCAAGTTGCTTTGTTTGATGATGTAGAAATACATTTAAGAGCTGCCAGTTTCCACATCTATAGCAAGTGAAATCCTGTGGCATACATGAATCATTTTAATGTAAAATTTAGCAGAATAAAGTTAATTGAAGGTCATCCATTTTTTCTTCTTTTTTTGTCCTTTTTTTTTTTAATAATCTGAAGTGCCTCCACTGTCTTATCAGCATAGGAGAAAATAAGATAATTTTGTTAAAGCCAATGGAATTAGCATGAAATAAGTAAAGGTTAAATGTCAGGATGGAGACTGGAGGCTTAATCTTCCTCCAACATACAGCAGACCAGCAAAAAGAAGTGAAAGAGGTATATTTAAAATAAAAAGGGGGCAAAAAAAGAACTTCTGCATCATAAATATGCCTACGAATTATAATCTATCAAGATCTTGATGAAAGATTATAAAGTTTCCAGTTCATTGTGACTACTCAGAGATCAGACATGTTTGCAATGGGTTAAACCCCATGAGATAAAGCGAAATTATTTACTCTAGAAAGAGTCAGGTCGTGCTGCGTGAATACGTGGGTGCAGAGAGGAGCGAACGGCCTGTACTGCTGAAGCCCGGGGCTCCTGCGCCGCCGGAAGGGAAACAGCACAAACCAGCCATTAAATCCCCAGCTCTCCGAAACGCTGGGGCTGGGAGAGAGTTTAAGGATCACCTAGTCCGGCCCCCTCCACGGGCAGGGACACCTTCCTGTGGTTAAAGCCCCATCCAACCTGGCCTTGAATTTAACCTCAGCATCACCCTCAGAAAAGTGCACATGAAGCAGCCAGGAAGAGTAAAGTTGTTTTGAATGGCATCTTTCACACAAAGCCATCTGCAAATGTTTTAGACTCTAATAAGGTGCAGTTAACAAAGAAAGCATGGAAGAAGTTAAAATACAAACCAAGAGAATAACTTTTCTAGCTAAGATCCTAAGTGAAGCACAGGTAACGAAGCTGAGGAACGCAGGTTACTCTACAGATCACAGAGAAAGAGAGTCCTGGAATAAGCAGATGGAAAATGTTAGAGGAAAAGAGTACAACAATGTAACATTTCTAAATAAATACAAGTGGAATCTAAGTTTTATTACTGCATTTCCTTTTTCACAATAAAAATAAGTTGTGAAGAAAAAGAATAGGCTCGTCATTATACAGGCTGCTTTCACCTCAAAGGGTCGGCACCCAGACTTTATCACATGCACTGAATATTCTTCATAATTTCAGTATTATCTGCACGAGCAGCCGCTCGTCCTATCATCGCTGCTCCCTGGAGGCACCTGCAGTTGTGCGAGTGGAACAATTCACCCTCACATACGATAAGCTAAACCCTTGGGACGGGGCGTCTGCAGCAACAGCATCACTGCTCAGACCGCGGCTGAGTTCAGAGACAGCTGGGACCCGCGTGGTACCTCTGACGCTACTCCTTTTATCTACCAAGAATTATTATTTAAGAAATAGAAGAGACTTCTTTTTAATACTTTCAAAAATGCTACAGTGGAGAACTTTTTATTATCAAGTTTCATTAAGAACGATGAGAAACACAAGTATGGATAGAATTTAATGTGGTATTACAAACCAATTTAAGTTTTCAAGAAGTAAAAATATTTTAAATTCCAGTGGTTCCATTCCATCCATACACCTTCTCTGGACAAGTGCAGACTACCAGCACTTCTTGGCAAATACCCTACCAATCCATACTTTTATATTCAATAAAAGCCATTTGTGTGTGTAAATGATATATAAAAATACGCTGAAAGAAATTCCTGTGTCATCAACTTTTATTTTATATTCCTCTAAAAGGGAAGGTTTTTTTATAGAATTTCCAATACGGAGAATTGCTAAAATCTCAAGACAACTGTCTGTCCTACCTGGTTCAGATTAACTTTAAATAGTATTTTACTTGCTGTACCATATGCTTCCATCTCTCTGTCTGCCACCCTCAGCTTTCAGTTTCCGAGCTGCAGAAAATAGTATGCTAAATAGGAAGAAATCTGGTGGTAAAATGATGTTAGATTTCTCTTCCCGAAGTAGAGTGGTGATACCTCAAAAAGTCTTTAAAATAAAGAGTACAAAAGAAACCCTCCCATCACAGGGTGAACACATTGAGCCTCGCTACGCTGATGTCCTTCAAAGCAAGAGAGGTGGAAATGCAGGCTGAAAAATAAGCACTTGTTACTGATACTCAGCTTTTCAGGCTGCCAAGCAGAGCGCTGTGCGTGTTACGGAAGGGCAGCGCCACACCGAGGGTCGGGACGGCCGGGGTCTGTGTGTCCCTCATCTGGGAATTCATCTTCTAACGGCAAAGCTGGATTGGGCTGAATTTGTCCAAATTCTCAAGTTCAAAAAGAGAAGGCAATGTGTAGGCTTCATTAAACAAATGCACTTTGGATAAGAAACACACCAAGAGAAAAGCAGTCGTTGCCAAACAGAACGCAAACATTGAAGTACTTCACCTGCAGCAACGGAAAGCCTGTTGTTCTCCACACCTCGCCTTGCATCCCTCCCTAGTATGCACAGCGAGACACTACGGGACAAAGCAACCTCAAAGTTAGAAAAATTGTATTCCTTTAGATCCTCTGATTATGAAAAGACTTTTACCTCCAGCCCCAGCTTCCTAATGGTCTTGCAGCGAGGAAAGATTGTGTAGTTTAAATTTCTGTGTAACTGGGAAAACATGATTAAACTTGGACTGCCTCTTTCTCAGCAGTACAGTATAAATCTCCTCACAATAAGATAACTTTTTTTCAAAAGCTTTATCAGGAGAAAAAGGAGTTACCTTATGGCCAGCTCTCTTACAATCTTATCTGTCTCTGGCAAGCACAGAGTAGGTGGATGCACTTCCAACACCGCATCCAGCCTCGGCGCAGCCGCGCTCACGCAGGAGTCAGGACCCCTTAGCTGCCCTACACTGCCCCAGGACAAAGAGCGCAGGACTGCCCATGAGCTACCCCTCACAGCAGGGTCAAACACAGTTTCACCGCAGGCTGGGTTTCCAGTTTTGCAGCCGTCACCATCCGCGACGCTCCCTGGGGACTCCGACGGGACCTGCTGGGGAAGCTCGAGCCCCTCTGTGCTGATGCATTTGTTCTGTAAGCACAGCGAGACCTTCAGCCTTCCAGGCTGCCTGGAGTTTGTCATGCACACGGCAATTCACTCTGCTTCAACAAAAGCCTGGGATATGAATAACCTCTCTTTCATATTCCCAGAAAATGAGAAATGCTCTCTTGTTAAATTATTCATGACATTATTATTATTAAAAGTCAAAGTGCCCTTTAATGAAATAACATTTTTAAAGTATGACTGCATTAAAAACAGAATGCCACAGTTTCATAAAAACATCTGTCTCTTTTTAATCTATGTTGAACTACAAGAGAAATGAGTATGAAACTACACTTGTAGCTCACAACAAAACTCCTCTCTGATACACAAATCAATACATGCTTCTTTTGCTTCAGTCTGGGGCCAGGAAAGACCCTGAGAACTTCCCATTTGCTATTATCCCAAGTCATATTCACTCAACACACACCTGCTTTTTAATTCTGGCCTTCAAGCTCTCTCCAGTTGCAGGCCAACGGGGAGACCGAAAGAGCAAAGCGCGTAACGGGAGCAGGCTGTGTATGGGCGTTCTGGACTGCAGCTTGTTGAAAGGCCTTTCCTCTCAGACTGTCTTCTGAAGATGCCCACAAAATCACACCGGGAACGGCGGAGCTACAACGCTGATTATCAGAAGCGTTCTGCACGATCCAGGTGGCTCTGACGCGCTGCAGCGGGCTGCGAGCACAACACCTTGCTGCTCAGAACGCTGTTCTGCACGCGGCACGGCTGGGCCGTCACTGGAAGTTTTAAGAAAAAAAAAATAGAAAACACTTGCAGTATTTCATCTATACTATAAACCAAGGATTTTGTTTTGCTTTCTCTACTCAACACGCTTCAAGAATCCTCAAACAGTGTTCCAGGGCTGAGCAGTCATTTTTCTCAGACCAGTAAGGGAGTGATTCCCAAATACACAATACCGGTCCATGTCCAGTTACAGGCGCTAATCCCGGTGGATAAATTTCCATGCAGGATGTACAGACCCCCTGGCTTTTTCTCAATAGTGGGAGAATGTCTGAAAATTCTTACCCTCAAGACAGAAATCTAGGTTCACGCTCTCTATCTAATCTGTCTTCTACTCTACACCATTTTACCCTCTAACATCAATACGTGGAGCTGACGGCTCTGTTTTGACTTGTACTCTGGAAAACAGCTATAGTTCAATTAGAATCAGTAAGAATCTTAAAACCAGAAGCTAAGGGATTATTTGACAATGAACTGCTGATTATTATTCTCTGTCGGTCTCTCTAAGGAGACATTCAATTTCTAGAGTATTTATTTAAAGTTTTTTGAAAAGCTGAAATGGATTTTATCTTGTAGGCTGGAAATGTAGCTTAAAGGACTGACTGAAGGAACTGCTGGAAAACCATGTTTCAGCTTGAGGTCATGCCTTCATCCAGCCATCCTTCCCTCAAGTCTTGTAGGGCCGAAGCTGAACACAGACCCCACTCCTCTCTGTCCTCCGCTGCTGCTCCCGTTTGTTCTGCACTTTGAAGACCAGCTGCTCTGTGTTGCACTCCTTCGGGTCAGTACGGGTACGTGCATCTCTGTGCACCAACAGGTTTAATGACTTATACGGAAAAATCTGTTTTAGATGCACCCCCCTCTCCTCCCGAGTCTGGTTAAAACAAGCACTGATTTGCCATTTCTCACCACCGGTGATTAAATCCTTCCATCGCAGAACTTTTTGAACAGGCATTTATTTTTCAGGATACATAAATAGAAAGGTTTCAGAAATTAAGTAAAGATATCAGGAGATCCCAATTATATGAAAAATTTGTCACAGATAGATTTGTACGGCAAGATAAATCTACCCAGATGTGTTTATTAGTTCTTAGTAAACAGACATGCTGGAAGCAAAATGACTGCTTTCTGCAAATAACCAAAGGATTTGTTTAGTAACTTGAAAGCAAAATAGACAAATTTGCCTCAGTTACATTTATATAAGTGTTGCCTTGAGTCGTAGTGTGAATCTCACAAAGGCACACCACGTTTCATTTGCACAGCCAGAATACAGTCTCCTGACAACAGGCTTAGGCCCTACCAAAAAACCATCATCTTGAACAGAACTGAAGAGCCATCCCCAAGGCACAACAATTGCCTTTTGCACTTTATTTTCGTGCTTAATGGCCACAAAAAAAATAAATCCCTGTATTTCAAGAAGCATTTTTCTCCATCATGCACTAATGGTTAATCCGCCGCACTGAGAAAAGCACTACTTAAAGATCAATTTTACAGCTGGAATTGAAAAAAGAACCATCACTCTTATTCAAGACACTACTGCAGAATGAGAAGCTGGATTTAAAGAAGTTCCAAATTCCAAAGATCATACGATCTACCACAAGAAAACCCCACCATTTTGTATGTTGAAGAAATTCCATACGGGAATTACAGACTTGACTACACAGTCACGCTAGCACCGTCACCAAACCACATCCCTCTAAGAGGGAGGGCCCTGGAGGGGGGTTGTTACTGTGAGGGAGGGACGAGTCCAGGGACAGCACGCTAAGCTTCTCGTGTACATGGCTCCCCCCAAAAAGCATGCCTCGTGCCCCCCTGTGTACTGACACGCAGGGGAGCCCCTGCCCGCGCTGGGTGCTGGGGAGAGCGGTCCTGTCTCCTGCAGGCACAGCAGCGCGTACGGCGTTTCTGCTACGTGGGATAAATAAAATGTCTTCCAACTAAGAACTGTCAGACCGACGACAGACTCTGGAGTATGAAGAATTAGAAAAGCTTCACAGAGCTGGAGGTTACACAGCCAACGAAAGCAACAGGAAAACACATGTTGTCAGGAAGAGATGGAGTGTGAGAAACACATGGGATGAGCTCTAACCATCCGTTCTGGGAATATCACCACATCACTCCATTTTCGCTCTTCACTGGCGCAGAGGTTAGCTAGTTAGGGGGCTGGGTTCTTCTGAAGTCTCACCAACCTGCCCGTAATACTCCTTCACGTATACCACTGCATCTAGGTCTCATTTGCAGTGAGCAGAAGGTTTGAGCCTGCACTCAGCACTCACGTGGAGTGTTTTAACAGCTGGTTACTGAGATCTTCAGTTGCGGTTACAATCTGCTGCCATATTAATCTCACCTCATAATTAGCTGCCTGAACAAAACATGTATTATTCAGAGGACCCAGGTGAAAGAAAAAACAGCTCCACAGGTATGAAACACATGATTTATCTCCCTTCCAAAACAGAAAGACGAAGGGAGGCACATCCCTTGCTCCATTACACACACTGGACAATTTTGCTCTGCACATCGCAAAGTGCAGTACTTGAAGATGAACGAAAATAGTACTGCAGAAAATCAAAACTGCTTATTCTGGTACAGGAGAACAGCATGAGAAACCTTGCACTTAAAGATCTCCACCAGCAAGTTATAAACAAGCTGCAAGGTGCTGTACAATATTTATGAGTATGAGATATATCCTATAGATTAATTCATAAATTCTCAATACATAATTTATAGTCTATTTACAGAGTAAAGCAGTCATCACACAGCAACCACCACAAATGTCACTTAAACTTAAAGGCCTTTGTAATGACTGCTCAGAAAGAAGAGGGCCATAATAAACCAGTCACAATCAATGGCAAGCTGGCTAAAACACACAGGAGCAGAAAGGAAGGAAATGCATTTTTAAAGCAGCTGATGTGCTATAAATTTTTAATGCTCTATAAAATCTTTCATTTAGTTCGAAATATTTATATAGTATTAAGTACGTTATTCCAATTTAGAGTAAGAAATTAGTGTTAGCTTGTTTTACAGAGCACTTAGATCTTCTTTCTTAAATTGTAGTCTCACAGTAATACGCCACAAACTGTGGCTCAATGAATTTGCACCAAAGCAGCACAATTTCTCTGTTTCCTCAAAAATCCTCCTTGAACATAACTACTTTTCCTGTAGTGAACAACACAAAGCAGGTGTACGTTAGGTTTCACGTAAAACAAATGCGATGACCAGAGCCTGAACAGTTAGATAAGACACGCGGGCACAGAACTTACATTAAGGCCCCCAGTGAGTACCGGACTTAAGCAGGTGTTTGCAGCCTTGGCATGAGAGCAGGCCTTGCTGTGCTGACAGCAAGCAGCCGCTCGCTGCGACCGCTGTGGTCGTGACACGCCGGAGCAGACAGAGTTTAACTGGCTCTAGCGCGGGGCGTCACCGCGACAGAGCGATTAAACCCATCAGGCCGTCAGTTACCGCATCGTTCCACTGCTTCCCCATGAATCAGCTGTGAGATCCAAGCCCTAAACGCTATGCTATCAGCCATGCACACATCTGTCTACTTACATGTATTCTAAACGCCGCGGTGTCAGTCCAGGCTCCCCAGAAATCCGCCCTGACCACACAAAGCCCGAGAGCTGCCACATCCTCGACAAGCTCCGTTATTTAGATCTGGTGTTAAGAGGTTACAGGTAATTACTAGGCTAAAACTTATTTAACTCATCTGTGTTTTAATAACTTCAGCTGTCATTTTGGACACATTGGATGGCAGATCAGTTGCTCATGTTTCTAATACAAGATTTGCTGAGATAATAAATCCTGCAGCATGGCATTTTTCTTTCTCCTAGTGACATTTTAATTGACTTCTACAGACAAAGCTTCTTGAACTGCAGATCACTTTCCTGGTTTACTTGAACGCAATCATCCTAAGCATCAGATTATTCAGGAAGATTAGTGAGACTTACCCACTGAGAACCATGCTGGTAGTTACAATTGAAATACACTGGTTTAGAAATTGGTTGAGCAAGAACTTTGAAACTTATTTCAGTGTGTTCTCTAAGTCTGTTTGACACAGTTTCATAGATGGGAGCCTAAGGATTATGTGAAATAGTAAATCTGACACTGCTTAATGTATGAAAAGGACTAGCCTACTAGCCTCCACCTACAAAATCTCTAATTATGTGCGATTTGCATTAATCCTTAAAAAAGAAAAAGAAATCCCTGAAAGAATCAGAAAAAGCAGATTAGGAGTAATATTCTGTTGACAGTGCCTCAAATGATTTATGTCAATTAAGATTATTCTTGTGCTCCCATGAAAGCACCTTTCACTCCATCACTTCAGAAGAGGAGGACGCTGACAGCCAGGACCTCTCAGCACTAACACAAAGCAGTTCAATCCCGTTTCCCAGCAAAAGAACGACCTGTCTGAAAGCCTACCCAGTGAAAAGTCTATTACATTCAACACGGCTTCCAAACGCAAGCTTCAAAGCTATCAAACAGTAACACGGGAAAAGTCATTTCTCATTATACCTCCAAGATGCTGCTGAGATAAAGCTATTAAACTGAGTGCCTGATGTATGCAAAAGGCTGAGCTGCTCCAAAGCGAAACCACGCGTACCTCGTGCACCGCCAATGCAACGAGCAAAGGTCAGCGGCGACGAGGGGAGGCAGAAATTGTGCTATTTACTTTTGAGAGAGGTTGAGAGCATACATTGACACGTATGCTGATACAACTTCAAGCCACATTCTTAATCTAATGGGAACATCTTGAGGAATATTTCTGGCAATTGATGAATCATTTTGCAAGTCAAAGCAGAAGAGCTATCATTAAAACCACCTTACTGTTACTGCAGCAGGCTGCCTCGCTAAGAAATCTGCTTCAGCTCCCCTTTCCCAATTCACTGCTGGTGACTTTGGGAAAAAAATTTTCACAACTTTCAGAGGCTTTAATTTGCCCCTAGGTATCAGCAGAGCTGAACGCTGATCTACAAAACAGCTGTTAGAAGTGTCTGTGCCATCTGAAAATGTCTCATGTCTGGGAACGTTCAAAGACAGGATAACTTCTCCCAGAGCAAGAACAGGCTCGGCAAAACCACACGCCAGCCCATGAATCGAAGGCACTCAGCAACTCTGTACACGTTGATGGAAAGGGTAAGCGCGAGCGTCCGCACAGACACACGAGTTAAACGCTTGCCAACGAACGCCGTGGGCCGCAGCGGGCCGCAGGCAGTGTCCCGGTGAGTTATCAGTACTCACCGTCCCAGAGCTGTCTCCACCGGCCACCCCACGGAGCGAACCGCCGCTGTCCACACCTGAACCTCACGTGGACTACCTGCGTCCTTCTGAAAACTGCACTGTCATGTTTGTCTTCAGGGAAAACCGACTGAGAGAAATTACAAATAAAACGCAAGAATATTAATTGGTGTATTGTTAGGAGAACATTAATTGCCAACTATAATACACTGCATAAATTAGCATAGCAAACAAGCTGAGGACTGACATGCATTATCATGTACTTCTCACTAACTTTTTAATTATTCAGAAAGCAAATAAATTAATTTCAAGCTTACATTTTCTTCTGTTTCATGTTGTCCTTGTGGCTTTTAAATACATTTCAAAAATGTTTCCTTTTAAATTCAAGTCTACCAAGCATCAGTAATTCAGCTTTTTTTTTTTCCTTCTCCAGCAGAAATAATTGTCTCACCTGTAAGATCTGCAAGACTTTAGTCATATTTGTAAAACCTAAAACTTTAAAGCCTTCAACAACACAAACAACACCTCTCCAGAGGAGTAGGAAGAGCTTGCTGATACCAGCTTACAGCATATCGATGGATTTAAATACGGTATATTTACCGGTTTTGAGCTCCTCTACCAAAACAAGATGTTAAACCTATGTTAAACATATTTAAACCTAAATAACCATAAAGTGGCTTGGATCAGTTTAATTACATTTTTAAACACCCTTTTTTTGAACCACCACCAATTTGAACTCTACAGAAAGGCCCCTCGCTATAGGCAGCTTTGTTTCTGAGACAGGTATCTCCACACTCTTCCCGTACCTACAACTCACCAGTTTGCACCTGTGTACCTCCAGTCCCCCTTTCCGTCCTGTCACAGACTATTTTTAGCCAGAGCAAATGTCAGTGTACAAATAAAATTTAAAAAGCAATTAACATTATCAGATATAATGAAATGTTTAATTGCCCTTGAAACTAGGCCTTGTGAAGATCTAATAAACTTTAAAGTGCTTTTGTTACCAATTAAATTAACCATCATAAAGAATATCAGGCTGTTTGCATTACGAATGTACGAGGGTCTAACACTTGGGACACCCAAGCAAAGAAGAGATTTGGCCATTAACCTACTGGAAAATGTTAAAGAAACGTCAGTTTTTCTCCCATCGTTCCCTACCCGCCAGCAGCACAGCCCTCCAGAGAGGACACTGTCCCCCCGCAGCACTGAGCACACCATGTCCTGCTCTGCTGAACCTGCTGGCCATGACCACGCTGCTCCAACACAGCTAAGGAGAAGCTACTCCCAAAATATTCCAGCTTTTGGGGGAAAAAAAAAAAAAATCTATGTTTACTAGAACTCTGAAGCTGTCATGTCTGGTAGGAATGGTATGGCAACTACTCACCCCATTTCAGAATAAAAAAAGCCCTCAAAAAACTTCAAGTTTCTCAACACCCCACCAAAAGGCTACAATTGCCATTTTCACTCATGGAACCAAACCAGAAAGCAGTGAAGTAATTCACCCACGCCCCACGGCAATGGCTGAGTCCAACCCTAACTACTCTGTGATCCCACAAATCTGTTTCTCTGACCCTCACTGGACCCTGTGGTCCTGTCCCCTGCCCAGGGAGCCTTTGCATCACTCCAGGAGAAACAGCGCTACTCCGTCCCCAAAATGCTCACAAGTACCCCCACTCCAGGCTGAGGGAGGTGATCCAACCACCTTCCATTTCACCTCCGCTCAGTCTGCAGCTCCCAGCTGGCCAGGAGATGCTCGAACACTCCGAGGCTCCTTGCTTAGCACCTCGAACCCAACAGCAGTGGGAAGCGTTAAAAATGGTGGTACTGAAGCTGTTCTCAGTCCTTACTCTAAAAAAAAAGACGAGAAAAGCTTCATAAACTGTAAAGAGTATAAAATAGTTCTTCTCTACTGCTCTGTATGCCAGAGCGCTGAACAAAACCACTTTGTACTAAACCCTGAAACAGTGGAGCGCAACACGGCAGAAGTAACGCGGCCAGATCCACAAACCTGCACCGTCCTCCAGAACCAAAACTCCAGCTCACAGCACCAACCTTTGGTGCCAGCTGACAGTGGTGAGAAGAACAAGTTTCCATTTAAAAAAAAAAAAAAAAAAAAAAAAAAAAAAAAAAAAGATTGTAAAACATTATCTTTAATAAATGCCATGATCTTTGTATTAGTGCAAAATCTTTAAACCCTAGGACTAGCAAGTGCCAATCATCAAGAGGTGGTTTTTTTTTAATTCTGTGCACATTTGGAAAAGAACCAGATTCAACAAGGGCTGAAATGTAAATTGTCCTTAGAAAAATAACACTTCACAAAGGAGATGAAAGAGCACGTCCGGCCAAAGGACATGACATTTTCAAAACCACGTAAGAGCTGTGAAAGGCAGGTGGGGCTCTCCTGGTCTGAGCACGCTGAGTGCCGGCTGCTCCCCAGCCTCTCCCCTCCCGTGTGCACGCAGCCAGCCGTACTCCTGTCCAGGGCAGGCTCTCCTCCCCGCCTGGGACAGCGCCTTCGCAGAGGATCAAGGCTGAGTTGGTCAGTCACCCCTTCTAAACGTACAGAATCAGCTGGGACACTATGGATAGAGCTTTTTTTTTTTTTTTTGGCCAAAAGCTATCTTCTTCAAGATAAATTTTGCATGGTTGGGGTTTTTTTTAACACTTCCTAAGTACTGAGACTCTTACACTGCCAGACTGGAGCAGGAAACGGGGCAGCACGCTGTAGCTGCACAGTGCCAGAACGCCCTCCTCTGCAAGGCAGCATTCCCACCACGCGTACTCCGCGCGCAGCTAGACCGCTGCCAGCCCAGTATGGCAACTGCAACGGCGGCAGGGACTCTCGTGCCACAAATACAAGCCATTTTTAAAATAACTTATTTCTAACAGAGCTACAAAGCATCCATCAAACACTAACTTCCCTAATTTCTATAATTTCAGGTTGCATTTTGCTTAAGTGGCCTGAACTAAGCTCACATCAAAATACCAATGAAAGGCTCAAGAGCCTATCCATTCACTAGCATAAAATAAAAGTTAACCAGAATACGAAGCAAAAAAGCTTTCTTCTGCTCTACCAGATTTTACTTCCAAGCAAATACCTGTCATGTAAGGTTAGATCAGCCTTTGTAACCATGTTTGTTGTAATGGAGACCCTGACAGGTCCTCCACTGTAGTGGCAAAACGTGGCAGCACAGTAATTACTTCTCATCTTTGTTAAGATAATCTTCCTGCAATTGCGAAGCTTTTAGCACAGGAGAATGATAGCCTTGAGGAATTCTCAATTACAACATACCTAGCATCTTTCTGTCGGTTCACCGGGCACTTCCCCTTCACAATCTGACAGCAGCACTGACTCACTGAGGGGGGGAGGGAGGACGACCGCTGGAGATGGCCCAGGCCACCCCTCTGCTCAAAGCAGGGCCAGCTGCAGAAGGCTGCTCAGCACCACGACCACTCGGGTTTTGAATGTGTTACTGGCAGACTGGGAGGCTCTCACCGCCATCAGTTCTTCCTCCCTAGAAGGGGAGCTTTTTTTTATGCTTTAAAGAGAGGAGAGAGGACCGAGAAGCACCAAACCTCCTTTCAAAAATGGAGATTTGATACTCAGGCCACGTGAATTGGTCTTAAGTGCAGAACTCAATGCATCATTTGTCACCAGGTTCAGCGTGAGCAGAATTTGTTCCATTAAATTTTGATGCTGGAAATGGACCACAGTTCAAGAAAGTCAGTACATTTCTCATCGACCTCTATGTGCATTTGCAGATTCAAGTTCTTACATCAGGTTTAGTTTTATTTACCCAGACAAAAACTCTAACGAATACAAGGGAATTGCTCTGAATTCATGGATTAACTTGATAGAAGAATTACATGTCCAACTCTTTGTTAATAATATTTTCTGAAGGTTAAAGGCAGTGAAAACTGTTTCTCTTACAGCTGCTCTTTTGGATAGTTAATTACAAAAAAAGCACAACCCCGTATGGACTTTTTGCCCAAGTTCACACGATGATTTTCTGTACAGGAAAAGCTATTTGTGTCATTATTACTTTTTTTCTGGACAAAATCAGCCTCTAGACATTTTTGATTAATTTGCAGCTTGATGCATAAAAAGTGAGCTTGTGAATTACCAGAGGTAAATAAATGATTCATGTGGGTTGGTTTTGCATGAATAAATTATTTGTTCCCTCTGTTTCATTTGATAGAAGAATGCAAAATTAATGCTACTCTATGCAAACAGAAGGCTTTTTTATAAAATTCTGACCTAATTATAGGTCTTTGCTAAGAAACACATACTTGATCTTTCAGAAAAAAAAATTCTTGATGCCATACTAGTGTCATGAAAGGAAAGATTCAAACACCATAATATGCCGCTTGAGGATATTTAGTAGAGAGAAATACACATTATTAGTATTTCTGTCTGCCTAAAGCATTCTCACCCTTTTGCAGAGGTGATCAGATTGGTACCCAAAATACTACATCCCTACAGCTAATGTCTTAACACAGCCTAGGAGTCAAGTGAAAGCACTGCGTATCATGCAAAGATGTGTATCCCAGAAGATTTTCATTAATGCCAATAAAACAGAAGGCATTTGAATTACCTTGTAGCCAAGGAAACAGAAGCACCTGACAGGTAGTATCCTCAGCTTTCTCCTTCAGAGGCAGCTGATACAAGCAATTCAGTCCAATCCTGCAACAGGTGGTGGGCAAATGAATTCTTACAACATCAGCCCTTCCATCACAACAGTGCCTGCTGACTTGCAACGAACTTTTAATGAGAAGAATTGTTCATAAAAATAATTACTAAAATGCCAAATTATTTCTTGATAATTACCAGTTGAAACAACAGAAAGCATCTTCCTTTGGAGCTGCCTCTGCAGAGCCAGAGACAGAAGAATACAACCTTTTATCCCCAGGAGCATGGGAATTCTCCTGGAGAAAGGTATGATCTAGAACTGGTACCAGCTGTTATCACAGAGCAAACCGCCATCCCAGCGGCAGCAACACGAGCCTCCCCCGTATCCCACCCATGGGCTCTCTCCCCCAGTCCCACAGCCCCTCTTCTAGGGAGAAGTTTCATTTCAACAAGGTTTTCTGAACACACAACCGAGTTTTCATTCAGACCCTGCCTTACGCCACGGTACACCAGCTGCTCGTGCTTCAGTCTCTCCTCTTCAGGCACAGCCCCCGCTCCTTGACCCTCTCGTGCTGTATCACAACACGCGTCACTGAGCGGTCATCCCGTCCGGGACCAGGGACTGCCCACCAACCCAGACCCCATTCCCCAGCAGCGACTCCTCTCAGACAACAGCCTCTACGTGTCGCCACTGAAGGATGGAGTCCCACCGTAAACATGTGACACATTTCATTCAAATTGACGGGAACTAACTATGTGAAACCTCCGTCCACAAAGCAAGGAGCCGTTTCTCAAGGCCCAGTCGTCTATCGCTGCCCGTGCGCTCCTTACCAGCATTACAGGCACGACCCTGCACGCAGGCGCTTCCTCAGTGCAAGGTGCACCAGGCACCTCATCCCCCAGGAGCAAGCAGTTAAGCCAGAGCTGACTTACATCGAGATAAATCCAGCAGATTTTACAAGTAACACGGGTAATGAGCAAGGCAGAGGTTAAACAATCACAGTACTCTGGTACGTTATTCCAAGCCTGAACGCCCTTGATAGAAATCCATGAGGCATCTACTCCAAACATTTTTGTTTCTGTATACAATGTGGCTGCTACAATTCAAAACAGACAATTTAGTGGGTGGATCTGTAATTAAATTATTATGGCTCATATCTAATTAAAACAGATTTCAAGGCACATTTCAAGCTGTGGTTGGATGTCAGCTTTAAGTTGCCTCACATGGCTTGGCAAGCAGTCACGCTGAAGGAGGGCAG
This sequence comes from Tetrax tetrax, assembly GCA_009806455.1. Classification (NCBI taxonomy): domain Eukaryota; kingdom Metazoa; phylum Chordata; class Aves; order Otidiformes; family Otididae; genus Tetrax; species Tetrax tetrax. The sequence continues at coordinate 291,669 of WHYT01016900.1, forward strand.
AGGGAAACAGCATTCAAGACTAAGAAAAGGAGGATCTAAAAATAAAAATGTTTTGGAAAGACTGCCTTTCACTTTGAACCCAGCATTTCATTACTGGCACGATACCATCTCACACCACAGATCTCCCACACAGGCCTCGAGACTCACTGAGAGAAATAAAAACCAGCCGAAAACGCACAGACTGTGGTTGTACCTGGGTAACTACAAGCTGGAGAGGACAGAACGGCACAGAGCCTGGTAAGACACACCATACAATGACCTTACAGTAATAAAAATACCAGGCTTTACCCTGGCACATCCCAGCTGGTTTTGCTGGTGTGCAGGACACTGACAAACCCCGCCGCAGCACCCGCAGCTGCCCGCGCCACGACAGCCTCTCAGCAACGAGCTCCGGGACACAGAGGGTCACGGTCTGTCACGACAAGGCAAACCACTCAACAGCTTGCTGAGTGACAGACTTACCATGTGGAGGGTAACCCAACACGCCTTGTTGCTCTGCACCGTGGTGTCTTGCAGCTCTAGAAGGGAAAAATCCAACAGTTTAAATTTAAAATCAGAATTCTATGCCCCACTGAGATTTTGGGTCAATGAGTAACTGGTCTAAAAAGCAGTGGGTTTTTTATATTGCCACAAAAGATGCACTTGAATTTAAAAGTATTCAAAAGTCTAGTGTTTATATAATTCCTATTTTGACAACTATTTATGACTACTTTGCCCTTACCAATATGTTACTTCAAAATGTTAATTATTTTTCTATTGATTGAAGCCTTTGAAATGATGAGGGGAAGATGTAGAGCCTGACTCAAGAAACAAGTACTGACCTATGGGAATTTTGAATTTGGCCTTGTTTCACAAACTTTTAAGTGCAACATGGTAATTAATTCTGATGCCATGTGCTTACATACAACACAGCATGGCTGTTATATCTCTGAACAATGCAAACCTCTCAAGGATAAACCCAGCAACGTCAAAACATTGACTTTCCTCCATGGAACACGGCAATGCTCTGGTTGCCTTTGAAGGCGTCTCTTAGGACATCCAGTTCATTTTGCATGCAAAAGTGTGAGATGGTTAATTCACTCATCAATCCTTGTCTACCCTATAGATACTGATTATAAATTTGCTGCTCGAGTACCTGCATCACATCATGTGTACCACGCTCTGGGTTATGTATTTTATTGCCTGCTAGATGTAAAAACGGTTCATGTTTGCAAATGGCAGAGCACAGAGAAACACATACACACAGCACACCGTACTAACACACACACAGTCATATATGCAATTAATGCAAGTTAGATAATGTACCTGGCCAGTAATATGCCACAGTAGCTACAACAAGAAAATCCCACCACGCAGACGGCTTTCCTGCAATGTTACCGCTTAGGTTCTTGCGCCTTCCCTCCTGTGCTGTCTGTCACAGCGTCTTAGCGCTCCGAGTAAATGTTTTACTCCAGGAAGAATAAAAGTGCTGTCAGCAGAAAGGGAGTATTTCAGTCACTTCAGAATTAGTGGTTAATCCAAATTCACTTTACTCTCAAGTCAAAAGGAAGCTGACAGCTAATGCTGTGCAGCCTGAACGCAGCGCACGGTTATCACCTACGCGACAGCTTCAGCTGTTACCTACGCACACAGATTTATGAGGCTGCAAACCTGTGAAATGCCTTGTGTATTACAAGTGGTTTCGAGCCAAACTCAGAAAGAATGTTATTGAACCACACGAATGCAGAGCCTGACAGATGTTCCCTCCACGGCAGTGAGCTGCCAGAGAGGTGAAACTTCTGCAGAGGAGCGCTGTGCCTCTCTGAACCCTGCGGTAGGTGTGACAGGCCACGCCGTGCGGCCATCGCAAACTGCGCTCTGATGGGATCCACGCAAGTGGGTGAACACAAGGCCGCCCCATCCCAGGAGCAGGTCCCGCTGCGACCATCTGTAGTGGCACAAGAAGAGAAGAAACCTTTCTCCGGCACTCTTCTCCAGCAGCGGAGACAAGCAGAGACAGCACCCCTGAGCCCACTGGAACCAACTTCTGATCACCAAGACTACACAGCCTTTTAAAATTGCTGTTCTTCATTTAAATTCATTTTTCTACAGAGAACTGGGAAACTAGCAAAGGCAAAATTATTTGTTAAGCTAAACATACACCTTGGTTTTTAGCTTTGGATTCGGAGGCATCAGCCAAGATATAACAGAAGTTTCACAACCAACTATATAGAAGAGGTCTGAAACAACAAAGTTTAAAAACATTGCTAATTTTTTCTTTCATTTTCTTCCATTCATCCAAGTGGGATTCTATTTCTACATAAAAATTAATGCTAAATAAATGGATGTATTTTCAGAAGACCTCCAGGTGCTGAAACAACTGCAGGACTGAACCCACGAGAGGAACAGGCAGGACCTGCAAACCCAGCTCCGGCCTCCTCTGGGACCTGTCCCCAGCACACCCATCCTGCTTCACCTCTCTTTTTTCTGTACTTCTCCTTATGTACTTAAACACATTTGAAATGCAATTGCATAAAAAAATCGCCTGGTTCACCCAGGAACTAACAAGCCCACGTAACTGCTACTACAAAACTCAAATCAAAGGCACTCAATGTTGCCATTGCAAAGTAATTAAGCCAGTAAAACTACAACGACTTGAAACGCTCCTTCATTAGTAAAGAGAACGCAATTATTTTTCTGCCACCTTCTCTTATTCTATTAGTCTGACATGCAGGAGCAGACATACTAAGCAGGCTGATTTCTCCCAAGGCTCCCTGCCGCTCAGAGCACGCTTCTGTACCCGGCTGGCTGCACTGAACCGCGCCCTGCGCTGCATCCCCAGCAGTCGAGGGAGGGGATTCTGCCCCTCTGCTCCGCTCTGGTGAGACCCCACCTGCAGCGCTGCCTCCAGCTCTGGAGCCCCCAGCATCATGGAGGTGTTGGAGAGGGTCCAGAGGAGGCCATGAAGATGAGAGGGCTGGAGCAGCTCTGCTGTGAGGCCAGGCTGAGAGAGCTGGGGCTGTTCAGCCTGGAGAAGAGGAGGCTCCAGGAAGGTCTTCCAGTACCTAGGATAAGAAAGACAGGATAGGAAAGACAGTGAGAGACTTTTTTAGCAGGGCCTGTTGTGATAGGATGAGGGGTAATGGCTTTAAACTAAAAGAGAGTACTTTCAGACTGGACACAAGGAAGAGATGTTTTATGCTGAGGGTGGTGGAGCACTGTCCCAGGTTGCCCAGAGAGGCGGTGGATGCCCCATCCCTGGAAACATTCCAGGCCAGGTTGGCCGGGGCTCTGAGCAACCTGATCTGGTTGGAGATGTCCCTGCTCCTTGCAGGGGGGTTGGGCTGGGTGGGCTTTGAAGGTCCCTTCCCACCCAAACCTTTCTGTGATTCTTCACATGCAACTGAGCAACTGATGGTCAACACATTGCCCCCACTGTCAGGACTTAACACCCAGCTATGGAGCTTTGCCATCTCCTGTTCACTAAACCGAGCAGGGCCCTTGAATCCTTTAGCTTTCACCAAATATTAAAGAAAACTCAAACGGTTACGAAAGGAACACACGTAGCACAAGATATTTGAGGGGAAAACTCATATAGCATTTTTTGCTTTATTTGTTTTTTACTAGGGGCCTGATATCTTCAGCAACAAGAATAAATGTATTTCTGAAACACAGCTGTTCACAGCGGTGACACACTTGCATAATGCAATTCCAGGAATTCTTTCTGAACCCATGTGTTGCTATGTAATATATCACTATCACAGCTTTCTCTCTTTTAACCTAATTCTGAATATATTTTTATAACAATAGTGTGTGAAAATGTAATTTTGTAATTTCTAGATGTATTTTAGGCTCTTGCCTCATCACAGCTCCTCAGCCAAGCAGTATCAATCGGCAGTGCTATTTGTCCTGATAACCTCCAGAGGAAAATCAAGACTCTACACAAAGGGACATGAATCATTCATTAAGTCACCCAAACGCTACTGCAGCACAGACACAACCAAATTTCAATCTAGTTGAGTACTAGATTCAAACTTGGTCTCTAAAGAAATAAATGAGTTGTCTTCGAAATTATTCAAAAAGCTGGAGCCTCACCGCTCACAAGCCTTCCCAGGGCGCGTTTGGCCACTGCAGCCGGGCTAGGATCTGACTCCAAGTGGGAGCAGTTTGGTGAAAGCCCTTCTCTGCCAGGCTGGCCTGGACAGCCCTGCCAGTCCTCCACTGGCGCAGCTGGAGACACCGACCCACGTGGCGCACAAACGACCCTTCTCAAAGCCAAAACAGAACCGGCCATTCCTCACAATCATCCCAGGTCTAACTTGGCCCCGTTCATTGATCGGGCAACCTGGCAGAATGGGCACCTGACGCTGGGAATTCGGGGGGCGTCACGACGGGGAGGTGCGCCCAGGGTCCGAGTGGACACGGAGGAGCGCGCAGCCGGAACGCAGCAGGGTACCAAACCCAAACTCGGCGACGGAATAACTCGATCCAAAGTATTTGCTGGTGTACAAGACTGGCAGGCAACCAGCTAGAGAAAGCTGTGATTTAACACAGTCAAAGGAGTTTTCGTTCCAAGGAAAACGACAACTGTGTAACGTTCCCATCTACCCGCAGACAGCGCAATGCGCAGCCGGCCGTAGCAAAGTGGCGAACAAGAGGGACCCATTCATACCACCTGGCAACCCAAACCGCTGCACGGGCACGGCAGCCTGCCCGTAACATACCTACACAGGAAAGCAGGTAAAGTTTTTGAAGTTTTTTTTTTTTTTTTCCTCCCTCCTCCTATGTGTCTTGTAGCATGTGAAGAAAAAAAGTCCTGTTAAAGAGAATTCAACTCTAATGACTGGCTTCTGACTGAAAAGGATGAAATAACAACGTAATTAAGGGTATTTATTGAAGAAAACTTGAGCAATGGCTTACCTACAGATTTGCTCTAGCAAGCAGAACTTAAATGAAGATAGAAACACAAGTTAATGTATTTTTCATAAAAAAGCAGAAAACAGAATTCTCCTAGATTTCTAATTGTAGTGAACTTCTCAGAGCAGTGTGCATGAAGTACCAGTAATCAGAGAACCCTGGAAACAAGGCTCATTTCTGCTGAACTCTAGTATTAGTTGTTCACCCATTAGCTCTGAAGTATTTAAAACATTCTTGTTCCTTACAACAAAAAATACTTGCAGTTCTACTGCTGTTACCTGGATCTTCCACTGAGGCAACGAGGCACGCTTCAGAAGTTCATAAGCCTATTAATTAGGGTAAGAAAGTTAGTGACTGATAGGACAGAATGGTATTGTCCCACAGCATGTGTATGAGCAACGCACAATCTCAGACGAGCCATCACCCAGACGAGGACTGGTCTGTAACGGGACAGCACAGAGACACGGACAGCCCCGGCTGAAATAATTCCATGTCAGTTCTGACATTTTAAAATGCCACGCATGGCTCCATCCCAACCAAGGGCTTGCATCGCCACTACCAAGGCTGCTGAAGTCTTGCAAGTGTATACAGCACCGTTCGACAGAAATACAAGGAACTAGATGAGACAGTGAAATCCACTCGAGATTAATTGGTGAGTAATCAACCTGAGGAAGTTTCTGATCCTCGAGTGAAGAGTAATACAAAGGCACAGCGTCGACAGTGAAGCGGTAACAGCTGATGAGAGTACCCTTCTGCAATGAAAACAAAATCCGGTTTTCTTTGGCTGGAAGCAAAGCTAGCATCAGAAAGTTTCAAAAGCAACAAGTGCACTTTCTCTTGAACGGTTCTAAAACCTTAAATTAAATAATACCTTAGCTCTTTGAGTAACCTTTGGCAATTTTGGGGAGGAAAAAAATTGTGACGCTTTTCGGCTTGAGTGCAGCATGTATCAAAGGTTATAACAACACATTTGAGCAGTAATAGGAACACCTTCAGGAGAAAATGTGTTTGTTTATAAATGCATAGAAACTATATTTAAAGTAACATTAGAGAAGCAGAACAAGTAATGAAAAGATTGTAGTGGTATATTCCCCCATAATTCCTTATTCTTTCAAAAAAACAAACAAAACCCAAACACCTTCATAAAACCAAATCAAAACAGAAAAATCCCTTCACCTGAAAAGCATCAGACGTAAAAATCTACAGAATTAGAAAATGAATCATTCTCTTATAAATAAGAAGCAAAGCCTAACTCAGCTCTAAGGTCAAAGCTGCAATTTCCAATAGAGAAGTTAAGTTCTCCCCAGCGAAGTGCATTTTGCTTTATGAAATCTCCTGTTACCTTGTTCTTCATTTCATAGACTTTGCTTCAGTTCAGTACTACATTAAACTACTAATGTTAGGTACTACATTAAACACTGTAGTACTTTAAAAATAATTAACCTTTAAACTACTGTGGAGGACTAAGGCAACTTGCCAATGTTCCTCCACATCCAAGACTGGCAGGAAAGCTGCTACAGTCCTTGAACTTAGCGGAGCCATGCTGACTCCGAGCTACTCAGGATCTGGCTCACAGCATCAGAGTGATTTTCTTGCAATTATTGATTTGGGACTAAAAATATCAAAGCCATGAAGGGCCATCAGAAATTACAAAGTGGGAGACTACTACATGTGCTTTTAAAAATTCCACCTGCGCTTCCCTTGCCCCACACCGAGCAGAGAACCCCTCCGAGCCTTTTTCCAAGCTCAGACAGGACCTGGGGAGGGTCTGTTCACGTACTTCAGAGAGAGATTTGGGTATCTGTCCCATTATTTTTCTGACACTCACAGGAATTGCCAATTTACCTCTCCCTAATGCCCAATTTCCCTCTCCAACTTACAACTTGTCTGAACAAAACACCAGAACTCACCAAGCTGATCAGCAACTCTTTAGGATCATTACTGCATTCAGTTTTTCTAGATGATCCTCAACCAATTTCTCCTCCTCGCTGTTCTCTGTCTAACCATGAGTTGCACTTCATTATTTTATTGCCATCTTATTTGACATTCACCTGACCTGTGCCAATGTACAGCTACCACATTTATAGTCTGATTCTGCCTGGAAAAATAACTTTTTTTTTCCCCCTTTTCTTAAATAAGCCCTGTATAAGGAAATTAACCTGTAGAAAACCAGCACTTTCTAGTATTGTTACTCAAGTCTTCGGTACTGTAAATATTGATGACCACCCTCCTGCACAGAAAAACAGATCACCCCTCACAGTACAAAAATTGGGAAAACTTGGAGAATTATTTCATTTCATTTCTCTCTTCTCTCACTTGTTATAGGAAAAAGGTTTGAGTAATCTGGCTGGCCCCTGCCAGTCATGTGTCTTCTCCTGGGAGGAGAACGTGCTAAGCAACAAACAAATTCAAAACACTTGAGGAGAAGCTTCAATAAAAGCAAAAGAAAAACACAAGCTATGGAAGGAAAGAAATCTCTTGCTGGGAAATGAGGAAAATGCATTTTACGGTGTCCATCACCAGTCCAAATCTAGCAGAAGTACAAAGGTGTACAGCTTGGTGGGAGCAAAAGCAGAGCATTTCTTGTCATGGATTTGTACGTGGTGCTATTCACACAAGAACTCTTCCGTCATCTCTAAGGAATGGCAGGAGGAAGCGTTTTTAACAAAAACTCTTCTCTCAGCTGCTTATCTCAGGAAACCCTTTAAAGACTATCCTCACCTCCTCCGCAACGCTACGGCAGACAGAACACAAGCCAGCCCTTCTGCCGTCAGCAGTGTTTTCCCACAGACCTCACTTCTCAGCATGACCCTCTCTCCAGTGCACAGTATCAGATCCAGCTCTCCTCATTTTGTATCTTTTCACCAGAATTGCGTCTCCTCAACAAAGACCCATCTCAAGACCACATTATGTTTGATCCGTGCTTTTAACGGCAATCTGGCAACGTGCAAACGCGCCTCTATCTGCGTTTCCCACGTCAACGCTGCTTGCAGCCGCCCAGAAACGTGGCAGGAGTCTGAAGGCTGAGGAACACCAACAGGGACATCATCTTGCCAGAGGCGAACCCTTCACCAGGGCTCCTAGCTGGCTTCAAAACTGCTTGTCTTCCACTTATCCCGAGATTAGAGCAAACCTGGGCAAGCTTTTTAGAAGTACTCTTTGCCTTCACAGGACAGGCACTGAGCTGGGGTCCCCTCTAACGAAGTCCAGATGTGGTTTCAAATCTGTGTTACAACAGGCGCCGTCGGCTATGTTGTTCGGACCGTTTGAAATCAAGTTAAACAGCAAGAAGAACAGAGTTACACTTGAATCAGAGTAAGTTAAAAAACCCAGAAAACAAATATGCTACGCAAGTAATGCTCCGGCTGTGCACGCTGAGGCTCTTTAGCATGCATATTTATAATGAGGATTTACTGCAAAACTGTCAGTGCATCTTAATACTACAGACATTCCAACTGAATACGGAAGGAGACAAAGATTGCTTGAAACTCAGCTAAATGTGTGCTTCCACCTGACACACCAGCAAACCAAAGGGAAAAGTGGTTTTCATTTCAGTGGGTGGTACAATTTTATGACAGAGGGAAATAAATTTTCATGGAGTATGACTGACATTTCTGGAAACTGTGTAAGCTTTGTTTCCAATCATCACGTCAAAATAGATTTTGGTGTTTCTATTCAGATCAGCACCGTAATCAAAAGACTAGAAAACACTTCCTTCCTACTACACCATTTTGAAGGCATCTCTTCATTTTGCATTCAGGCTCCCCTCTGATCTTGAAACACACAATATTTAATGAAAAAAATTTCTTACAAGACACAGAGCTAGTTTTCTCCATCATCATTATATTATTTCAGGTGTGACAAAACAATTTCTCTTTTGAAACACTACATTGCCTTACAAATATTCATTATGTAAAAAAACCCTCTGTGCTCTCTCAAAACATCACGCAATTTTTGAACTAGGATTACTTGTAGAAAGTCATTTCCAACGCTAGCAACTCACAGAAACACTGCTTGCTGTATCCACGCTGAAATCTGAGCAGCAGGTAGGGGGAAAGAGGTACGAAGGTCACAAGGATGATTTGATACTAACGTCACGGTTTCACAGGCTGTCAATCCGTCACGAAAATCCCCTGCGGAGGTTCACGCACCGCTCCAACCAGACACGAGTTACTCTCCTCTCACATGTACCCAGGAAAACAGCCTTCCTGACACCCTTCTGCTGCCGTTGCCTGAAATCACGCTAAGACACCGAGAACACACTGGTTATTCCTTGCTCTCAGCAAATGCAGTTCTGCTCAGAGATGCTACCACAGAGAAAAGCAGATGTAGCAGCGACGTGAGGAGGCTCAGCGCTCAGCCTGGAGTTGATGTCAGCGAAGGAGGAAGGGCACCAGCTGGGGGTCACTCTGTTTTATTCGGAAAGAGAACGATGCATCTGCTAGAGTCACGGCACAGCATGCCGGCCTGTAACCTTGTGTCTCTGACTGTGGAGTTTTATCTCAGCACATGCAGTTCATGAGCTGCTCAGAACTTTCACCTCCCAGCTCTGAGGATTCTGACGCTTATGATTTATCCAGCTGGCCACTGATTTACCGTGATGTAACCCAACCATCCAGTTCAAAGGTGTAAGTATCAGTACCAGATTTATGGCTTCTTCAAAACATTTTCAACAATCACCTAAACTACACTAAGAAATTATTTTTTTCATTCATTTTCCTGGGTTTTAACTGACCTTCCTGAAAATGACTGCAGTGATTCAGCAGCAACGATTGGAGATCATCTTGGCTGGCCATTTTCTTGCACACTCCTGGCCACTTACAGTATCAAGACGACAGTAAACGCATTTTTCTGCCTCAAAACCATTTACTAGACAGACAGAAGACAAAGTGAGTGACTGCTCATTCACTTCAGGAGGGATTAGTGCTAAACATGCACACTTCACTAGCTCACGCAGTTACTGGTAAATTCCAGATATTAAGGATGTTTAAATTAAGTGTCATTTACTTACAAAGAATTGGATTCACACAGATGCAGCCTCCACTGGCACGCGGCCACTTACATGAGAGACACCTTATTCCTCAGGTGGCAGGAGCACTGTCCAGAGACATTCTTCACACTCTTAACATTCAGCTTTATCTTGCCACTTAACTGTTCAAATTATCATCTGACGGAGGAACACGGCAATCTGCAGGCCCAAATCCCTCACCTGCCAATACAATTTATCACCTACATTTGAAAACCAGGCCTCTGCACATTTTCTCTTAAAAAACACATTGGTTTCAACCACTTTGCTTACCATAAGTAAGTCAGGCCATTTACAGAGAAAACTTCCAAGGATACAGTGTTGGGGAGATCAACAGCAGCTGTGTGGAAATGCAGCAGTTCCAGAAAAACTTGCTGAGTTCGTGATGTCCCACAGTACAGCCTTGTTTTACTACAATGTCCCAAACTTAAGCAATCCAGAGTGGCTGGAGTATTTATGAGTGGAACTCAAGAGCAGTCAGTTAAACCAGCCCTTACTGGGTAAAAAAAAAAAAAAAATTACAGGCAAGCCATTTGCTATCCAAAAGAGCAATAAAATATTTCCTGAAGTACAAATATTTACAGGCAGAACAGGGCTTTCTGAGCTGTGAGTTACTGGCAGGTTGTGACTGCTTTCAAAGAGCTTTCACCTTACCAGCTGCTCGGCGGCAGCAGCAGGGAGAAACTCTTCAGTTCCTGTCTGGAAGAATTAAGTCAAAACCTGGTTTTAAAATTGAGACAATGCATGCATTTCATCAGCTGTACAGCTCTGCGAAGGCAAAGAGAAAATCAGACTAAGATGTGAAAAACACTCCTATGAATGTATTTGATGATGATGAATATACGATGAATGTGAAGTAGAAGTACTTCCCTCTAGCCAATTATCACTCAAACCTCAGAAGTCAAACACAGAAATGTAAAATAAATATTATCTGGCATTTCCACATGCTACTAATTTAACCCATTTAGCAATCACAAAGAATTGTGAACTACACTACCACTGTACCCATATATGTAACACGATGGTAAAAATAAAACATCTGATACACTCTTGATCCACCAGAACGCTGGGGCAAGTCCCCAAAGCTGCTCTCCACAAGCACTAATTGAGTTTGTCCTCAATCACCTACTTTTTTCCTTAAGAAGCTGAGGACCTGGGCAGATTTCTGAAGACATCAGGTGACGTGCAAGTGCAGCAGAGTACTTTGACTCGCATCAAGATTCAGTCTAGAGCTAAGCCAGTTCAACAATAAAGGAGTCAGAGAGCGAAAAGGCCTTGTTGCCTATGCTGAACTGACCTGCTCTGAGCATCAACTCAACAAAGCTGGGAATAAAGCCCCAAAGTTGGTAGAAATATAGAAAATTAAAATCAATGTTTGACAACATGCAACAACTTATTCTCTCTGATTTGAGTTAGAGCAGAGGAGGTTACCAGCCTCCTTTTTGTAACAACAGTACTTTGAGCAAACTGGCAGTGGCCTGAATGTAAAAAACGCAGTGGCAATCAAACAGAGCAAAACCCCAGAATAGCGCGAGAGCTGCTCCTGTTGGGCAGCATTCTGCAATGCAAGAGCTACTATCGGCACACGTTGGCACTAAAATCAGCCGTCTCTCTCAGCTCTTCTCTGCTTGCTGTGAAAAATAACGATCTGTTGATCTCGGTTTATCATTCCAACTGTGTACCCACTAAGTCAGCATCTGTTTCTTTACTGGACCTTCTTCTGTGATGTTTACCAATTGACAAAAAAAACCAGAAACAAACATACAAGAACAAAACTTCTAGAAATACTTCCAAAGTTACATTTGTCAAACAGTAACACTCAGAGTTCAAAGAAACCTCATCCACAATATTATGATCACGTATATGTCTACACAGAAAAGTATGAATTAATATTGTCCTTCCAATATCAGCGTAATTTAAAGTGTTTGGTTTGTTTTTTACACTTCCATTATGGAAAGAAAGTCTGAATGGTTTGTGCTTAGCAGGACAAATTTACAAAAATAAATAACTTGATTTTCAAAACAGCAATTATTTTATCAGCTTCCCATTTCTTTTTAAGACAGCAGATTAGCAGATGTTCTTTCCCATACTGAATGTGAAAGCTTTCCAAGTAATTCCCTGTCAGTAGGCATTCTACCTGGGACGGACAGAGAGGCAAAGAAAAAGGCGCTCGTGGCTTTGGCTGGGCAAGGCAAGAGCTTTGCTTTGTTTTACTTGAGGATTTTGCCCGAGTTGCTGTGCTTGAATTAATAAACAGCTCCCTGAAGAGAGGGCCCGAACAAGATTGATTTGTTTATGGGATTTCTATTCTCTTAAGTGCAGGAAGAGAAATCTTTCAAGTACCTTAGCACTATTAGACCCATGAAGTAGAGAGAATCCCATCGCATCAATAGGAACCAAGTTATCACAACATTCCAAAACCAGGCAAAAGGAAGTCTCCAAACTGCGAGATCTTGGAAGTCAACAATTTCTTCAGACTTGAAAGAAAAAAAAATGTGAAGTGCATCAGAGAAGAATACCAAAGCCTTTCATCTAACAATCAGTGACCTGACCTTCTCTTCAACAGGCCGTAACTGACCTGTATCTTAACACTTCCGCAGCTCCCCACGTCATCTACAGACAGATTCAAACAGGAGAAAGATTAAATTCACCGGAAAGAGTCAACCCAAAGATGATGTTAAAGGACCTTCTGCTAGCCCTACTCCTCTCCTACACCAAAGCCTGGCTAAATTTCTAATTACAAAGAATGCCCTTGGAAACAGATTCTCATTCTCATCATTGACAGATTCAATGCTGTCCTAAACTTAAGATTTAGGTACACCACCCTGTACCTAATTTTTGTGCACAGCTACCCAATTGTATAAAAAAAAAAAAAAACAGATAACTGAGTAGTGTCAAGGTCATAATTTGTCATGCTCACAAAAATCCCCCAATCTGTGCACAAACGGTATTCAATTTGGATGTTCAAGTGCCTCCCTTTCCAAATAATCCAGATAAACAGCCAGACAGCATAAGAAAACGTACTGTGAAGAATTTTCCCAGTACAGACACTACAATTGCACCTGCAAACGTGCTCCGGCTGCACGCTACCGCAGGTGCAAGGCAGCCCGGCCCTGCCCGCGGGCGGGGAAGCCGACAGCCCTACCCTGCCCGCCCGGGCACACGCGCTGCGTGCAGGCAGAACCTGCTGCCCGCGCCTGACAGCCAGCGCTTCAGCTTTTGAGAATCAGGAATAACGGGCACAAGGAAAAACACCTGGAGACAGCAAAAGGGAACAGTGAGACAGACCTATTCCAGAAAACATGTTAACTAAGCCGAAGAAAGAGGGTATTGCTTCAGTTATTTTCACCTGAAAATGTTTTGTTTTCAGTAACACAGCATTTTAGTTAACATCTCTTACCATCGCATCCCAAAAGATTCACCTGAGCTCCTTCTAGCTCCCCGCTTTTGGGCTGCCGCTCCACGTATCTCCCCACTGCTGCTCATCTTCGCCCACAGTGGCGGTGGGACAGGAGGAAGCCTGGCTGGAAAGCTCCTTTGGGACAGACAGGAGAGTTTTGGGAGAGACAGATTCAAGGAAGCTGCAAAAAGCTGCAAGATATGCCTGTAAGTGATTTCCATGTGGATTTTTCCCCATTTTTCTGCCACACGGCTAGACTACCTCTATTAGTGAATTACGAAGTTTTACGTGGGGCAGCTGGAGAATGGAAGGAGGCTGAGCTCCTCCCGCCTCACAGAAACTACCCTGTCCTCCCTCCGTACCAGCACCAGGGACTTGAACAAAGCGGGGCTGGGGCTGGCGCAGCAGTGAATCAGGCCTCTGTGCCCAGCTGCCTGCTCCGCATCACCAAGGCAGGGAGGCAAAAAAAAAAAAAAAAAAAAACAAACCAAAACAACCCACAAACCTTTTCCTATTGTTCTCTACATTTAAAGAATGAATTTCATAGCTCAACATTTTAAAAAGCAGCTACAAACATAACAGCACAGAGAGATGACAACTGAAAAAAACCTTCTGAAAGACACAGCAGGATCTTTTTTAAATGATGGATATGCCATGTAAATACAATTATTGCTGCCAAAACTCAGTAATTCACTAAAAGCTGTTGAAAAAAAAGCTTATGTAATAACAATGCAAAACAAATACATGTACAAGCACTTACACAAGCAGTATTTACAACCACTGCCATGCTTGTCAGAAGATGAATTTCTATGCTCCCATCACATAATACTGGTAACAGAAGATGATACATCCTTCTCAGAAGGAAAGAATTAGTTACTAGTGACCCCAGTGGTTACTGATCCCAGAAATCATGACTAACTTGAGCAGTATTCGCATACACAAATAGTCCCTCTGCTAGCACTGCTGCAGTCCAGTTTCAAAATGTTAGGAAGCAGAAAGCGTCGCTGTGATTGCCCATCATCCCACTTGTCTTCAGGCAGGACCCTTCTCTCCATTCCTGCTACAAAGCTGCTCTTTCTAGAGGAGAACAAAGGTTCTTAGAGAAGCTAAAAAGAGAAAGAAGAATATAAAGACCACCCTCACTCCCACGGAGGGCAGAACATTACATAAGTAAAAATTTCCTTCATTGTGTATTTGGTGCAGCTCTTGTGCAGATAGCACGTATAAAAGCACAGTGACCTTCTCCTGAGCGAAGGTCACCGCGCCAGAGTCTCCATTGCAGTGCCCAGTTCTGCGTCGCGTGGTCACAGCAAGCCGCAGCCCGTCACGCAGCACCCGGCTGGCAGAGCAGACGTTGCAGATGTCAGATAAGCAGCAGCTTTACAGATATGGCTCAACCTGCGTGGTAACTACTTTTAATATCCATACCTTTGCCAAATTTTTGTATTAGAAAAATACAAACATAGTACCAAATTTAATTATTCATTTCAGAACTCGATGCCGAAGAAAATTAGATGTATATACAGTTTGCAAAAGAACAGATCCTTCACCATCCTGAGTAAGTTGTTTGTCTGGGTTACAATGTGACACAGGGAACCAACCACAGTCTGCAGAAACAGAGTTAAATTAATGTCCTATCATTATGCAAAGTCCTAATGGCAACAAGGTATAAGGCAATATCTGTTGAAAATTCTAAGATATCAGTCACTACTATTCATTAAGACTTGCAAGTCTCCAAGCATTTCTGAGATTCCATGATTAACAGCTACCCTAAGCTCGTTGATGGGTTTTTCTTGTGGCTGCTCCGAGTATTTACATTTGGGAGCACCAGTTTTCACTTTGATTGTTATTTACAGTGATCAGTAAAGCTACGACTAGCAAATGGTCATCACCAGTTTCCTTACTGATGTGAATGCAGAAGTCACCTCAGCATTTTGGGTTACCTGGACACTGTTAATACCTTATTCTAAACACCGGGATAATTATTTCTCAAGGAAGCATTTATGTGATGGTCACAGCAATTACCACAGCATCTTCCCTTTATTTCCGCGTGCTCCGTTTCCTTTAAGTATGCTAAGTGTGGGAGTTCATCACCTCTTCAGGATGGCTGGAAGAAAAATCCTGCAGCACCATGACATTCTGCCCACAACCAGTAATTGCCCTGACAAGGGGATTAACACGACCCAGGCTGGTAGGAAAGGGAACATATATCCAGTACGCTGTGCCCTTGGCATGGCCGCGTCATGGAAATGGACACCTAAACTAATAATTTCTCTTAATCTTGTAAAAACTTCAGCCCAGTATTTTTCAATCCAAATACATCATATTTCAGACCAGAGACATGAAATCTCGCTGCTGCTATGTTCTCTTTTGAACCTTTGTATCCTCTTTGCTTTATCTTTTCATCCGAAAACACACGGTAAAACCAACTCAGACAAAGGAACCCTGCCCCAACTCCTACAGACCTCTTCGATCAGCGACCAGCTACCGAGCTGGTCTCAGCTCCTCTCAGCAGATGACAACAAGGTCTGTAAGAACACGCCACGATGAGCCCTCCAGACATTCAAAGCAGCTCTGGCTACCGTTCCAGTCCACGGCCAAGTACAGAACAAGGCGTATGGCTCTAGCCAGCCGTAATGTCACTTTGCCCACAGGCTACGGTTCTAGAGACAAAAGAGAAAGAGAACTGACCTTCCTTATTGTTACGGATGTAGATGTAGCGTTTTGCAAATTTGTTCTTGAAG
Organism: Tetrax tetrax; assembly: GCA_009806455.1. Taxonomy (NCBI): domain Eukaryota; kingdom Metazoa; phylum Chordata; class Aves; order Otidiformes; family Otididae; genus Tetrax; species Tetrax tetrax. Next base: position 307,735 of record WHYT01016900.1, read on the forward strand.
GAAGGGAAGTCCATTCATGTGATGTCAATTAACTTCAGATGCAGCTGTGTAATTCCACTGATTTCTATTTTCTGTGTGTGCATAAACGTGTGCACACGCTCCCACGCACGCACAGGAACAAGGCAAGGGGAATATTTCTCCATCGGCAGAACTGGTACAACAGTCTGAAATTTGCCACAACCTGTAGGCCTGCATAACAGACCTAGAACCTGTGACTTCTGCAGTAACTACCAGGAGGGAAATAATCTCTGAGGGTTTTGCCATCACTCCCTCGGTAATGGGAACTCAGTTTTTGTTATCATTCCCTTGAATATACTCTCCTCCCCCTTCCAACGCGGGCAGATGATAGGCTTCTTACAGCACTGATTGCCACCAGGATCCTCGCAGGGGAGGATGCAGCAGAAAATTGCTTCTTGGCATTTATCCTTTATCTCCTGCCCGCTGCAAGGCCTCTGTTCCCATTCCACACAACGCACTTTGCACTTGTTGCAAGTGATCCACAAGCCTTCTGAAAGCCATAAAGCCTGACATACAACTCCTGCTTTCTTCTCTTACTTTAAGGGCACTGAAACTGTTTTTACCTCCTAGTAATGAGTAGAGCTTTTATTAAGTGAAACCACAACCAATTCCTCAGAACACAAAGGCTCTATGGGGAACACCTTTATTATTAGGCTTTTAGATGTATCAAATAATGCCATGCACATTTCTGTACTAGCTACTACAACAGCCTTTAATTTCAGGGTTTTCTTTTTTCCCCTTAACAATTAAGTAATTATTTTGCCCACCAATGGTCAGCTTTCCTGCTGACAATACTCATTCTTGAAGCCGCTTTGACAGTACACTGAAAATCCCAAACCACCGCTGACATCACTGCGTAAGCGGCGATTTTGCTGGTAATGTGTCTGGAGAGGCACGGATAACTCACGGGAGTAAGAATTTTTCCAGATTACTTATTTTAAGTGTATGGTAGTCTTCACACTCACCTGCAATAACAGCAGACGCATGATTTGTATGTTATGAACTCAATTTATCATTGTATATTAGCACTTGTCTGTCTCTAACAAATGAGTAGCCCAAGGAAATCGGCCGGATTTTTCACCTACTTAGAACTAAGCTTGCCTTTAACTACCTTGACAAATCAGATCTAATGTTTCCTTGCTAGATAGGCTGCAGAATACATATGCAATAGACTAAACCCAAAAAACCCCTTTCAATTTTATCAATGCCTCAAGCAAGTTTATTTACCACATTACATATCGTTTCTTTAATGTACAGCACTTAGTGCAACAGGGGACTGACTCCAATCAGGACTCTCAAAAAAAAAAACCAAAACAAAACAAAAACAAAAAAAAACCCAAAACCAACCACCAAACCCACAAAAAAAACCCCCAACAACTCCCCCATGCAACAAAGATCACACTAAAGAAGAAAAAATAGGTCTATTTCTAACCTGTATCTATAGTAGGAAGGAAGTTAATAAACCTGCCAATAAAACTGGCAAGCAAACCTGGACCTGCTATTAACAGCATAAAAATATGAACCTTTCCACAGAATTGTTAAAAGCTCAACAACCGTCTCTGATACAGCTACATATCTGTTAGATACAGCTACACAACTGTTAGAAAGTCCTGCAGGAAGGTCTTATGCTTGTGTCATATTCTATTATGTCCTTACAATAGTCCGCTATAGATTTTTCAGCCATATTTAACTCTGCAAGACTTTTTCAGAGGTTTATTCAGAAATAGCTGCTTCCACATGCACAAACATAAGGAGATCCACCAGACAGCAGGGTCACAACAGCGACTCAGTCAGCGTGTACGAGAGCTTTTGAGTCCATGGGCAACAATGGCAGCTGAGAGAGAACGCGCCTGCAGAGCAGGGCTGCTGGGTGTCCTAAGGCACAAGACAGAGGACCCAGAGTCACTAAGTTGGTCTTACAAAAGCAATTAGGAAGAACCCATGTCAATACATTCGTGGACAGGTCTCTCTGCATGCCCAATAGATGTGTGACTTATTTTCATAAACGTACACTTTCACAGTTTGGAGTGTAACTACTTTAAAGCCTTAAAAACATCATCAGAGGTAAATCGAGGACCCCAGACAAAAGGGGCAGGGGTTTCCCGCAGTGACAGCCTGTAAGGACAGTCTGCTTGCACCAGTACATTATCCATTCCCAACAAACACTCACCATTCCTCGCGAGACACCACACTGCACACTGCGCTTCTCCGACACCTTCCGAAAACGTGACCACAGCTAGAGGAAGTAGGAAGAAGGAGAACGAGCCAAGAGCAGTTAGAAGTGGGGTGAGAGGGGGCAAAATAAACTCAGACAGGTACAGCCTCTGCGTTCTGGTTTTCACAGAGGCAAACAATGGCAGCTAAATAGTTTTAACCATTAATCTCACGCCTCCATACAAAGCAGTCAGGTTTTGTCACTAGCTTTTATTCCACCCTGAACTTTCAATTTGTCGAAGTGTCAATCTAGGTGGCTTTGTGGGAAACCAGTGAGGTGAGACTATGGGAGCAATTATGAACTAGAATGAAATGCTGCATTTGAGAAACCTGCAAACAACAACAACAAAAATAGAGAACCCTTTTCATTGTTCAGTAAAAACACTGTGTACAAGCTTTGAGAACAAGAGACAAGTCATTGCTGAGATATTCAGAAAATGCACGCAAGTCTTCTTTTTAAAAAATTTAAATAGCCAGGGAAGAAATAAAAATGTTTGGGGTATTTTCTTGGGTTTGTTTTGAAGCTTTTCTTGCTGCATCAGAATTTGCCATTTTTATGCTTGAATTTTCAGAAAGCGTGAAAAATTTGCATAGAACTACCTTGCAGCTTTGTGCCTGCGGAGGATCTAACAAGGCGCTGGCAAATCTCTTTGTTTATAAAGCATACAAACCGAGACGCATGTTAATGTAAATTAAGAACAGACTAAGCCTCTTACCTATTTTTGCCTATATTTTCACATCAAGTACTTAAGAGAGCAGGGAGGAGATGTTATAGTGACCAGTGACAGTAAAAAAAAAAACCAAACAAAACCCATGTCCTTATTGGGAAGGGACTGTATTTCCGTAGAATACAAACCTGAGGAATTTATTTAACGCAGAATAGGGTATGTTGGCCTTGATCCAGTAAAGGATGTAAATAAATTCAGATTAGCTAACTGCATTAAGGAGAGATGACCGGACTGTGCCCTGCATCTCCTGCTGCAAGCATAACCTACTCCTAGACTCCCAGTCTCCAAAACAGCCCGGCACAGCATAGCTCAGAATATTCCCGAGACAAACGGTCATGCCCCACCACGCTCCTTCGAACTCCAGGAAATTTCTTAAGCTTTAACTTGATGAAATAAAGTACTGTTTCCATGCAGATACACTAGATAGGTATCCTGGGTACCTGGAGCTAAGTCCTGCACACTTCATTTAAAAGTGTGTGTTTTATACCAGGTAAGACTGCAGTGCTCTGGCTTTCCTTGCAAAGAAATTAAACGCTGGCAATTTCAGCTCAAGGTCTCATTCACATGAGTATTTCCACAAAACCGTTTGGCCAACATGCTCTAGATGGTGTTTGTGATCACTACTGCTTTCCTCGCTGGGAATCGAGCTCTCTAGCTCACGCGTGCTACTGAGTTCCTCTGGGAGCAGGATCACCTACCTGTAAGGTGTGCTGGGTGGGGAAAGAGAGAAAGCCAGGAGCTGCTGAACACCAGTACAACGTGGAAACGAGCACAGCACAGCCCTCTGCCTCGGTTCCTAGCAGAGCTTCCCACCAACCCCACAGTCTGGCTGAAGATGTTACTGCCACTCTGCGAGCTCCATGGAAACTCCAGGATGGAGCCTATAAAGATAAGTTCCTCTACTGGAAATTGTATTTGTGCTTCTTCAAGAGAGTGGCCAAGGTTGGAGCATTTCTTTATTCACAAGCTTTTGGCTTTCCTTCCCACAGAAGCAAGGCCAAACAAATGTGTTTTTTCCAACACTCTGATTCAAGTACCTGCAAGGCATGCAGTAGAGAATAAAAATTCTTCTCATTAGAGATCACTTTTCAAGAAATTTAGCCCTTGCTGCTATGTTGCTCAAGGTCATACACTAAGTGGCTGGTGAGAAAACAGATCTGCTAACTTTCAGCAGAGTGAAGAATTAAAATCCAATTTAACTTCAGTACCAATCCTCGTATTTGACACTATCATAATTTTCTGTTTTAAAGCAACAATAATCATCTAGTATGTTTTCTTAAAGATTATTTATAAATTATTCTTAGAAATTAATCATTTTTCATATTAAAATATAATCACCAATAGAACTTTATTGCTCAGCATTGAACGTATCACTGTTTTTTCTACTTATTTCCTACTCTATTTTTCTCAATGCACCACTCACCATGAGATAATCAGGACAGTAAGCACTAAATTTTATATCATCATAATGTTCTATTTAAACAGTTCACCTGACACCTTAATATGCACCATAAACCCATGCTGAAAGTAAAGCACATCGGTAGCTAAGAAGTACCAGCTAAAATGAATTATTTCAGTGAAGTAAGAAAAAAAACAAAACGTTCCGAACACAACCAGCAGGTCTTGGCCACTGAATAAAATCTATATTTTTATTTTAAATTATCTTGGAATTGAAATAAAATCCACTTCTGTCTTAGCTATCAATGTAATTGATATTGATAGTCCCATGTGCTCAGTCTTTAACACACACTAAATTCCTGCTAGAGTAATCGTATAGTCATCAAGGATTTGCTTCTGATTTACACTTACGCTCAAATACAGAACTTGTTTCACTGCTGTCCTTGTGACTACTGATGCAAGGAAGGGCTGCACAATTCTGCTACAAGAATAAGAGAGTAATTTTTCAGCTGCACAGTTAACCAACAAAAAAAATGAAGACTGGTATCACATCTAAAAATAAGTACCTTGCTTCCAATGAACAACAGGGGGAAACAGATTCCAAACAAATAACATATGTTATTCACGTCAAAAGAAAAGTATTTTGTTCTTCATTAAATCCCATTAATTTGGTCTCTTATTTAGAAGGTTTACAATTCACATTCGAATCTACAATCTCTCATGACTCACAAATTCTCCAGACAGTGTGAACCAAATTGTTAAAGAAAGGGGGAAGAGACCAGTGCAGCACGGACGCTGTCCCTACACTCCCAGTCAGACCACCACCCCGTAAAAGCTGGCTGTTTCCAGGCTCCAGGCTAGAGCCCTGTGCTAGAACACAGCACACGACGCAAAGGCGGAGGAACGCGTGCTGCTCCCCACAGCACCACTGCCTCCTCAAAGGCGGGAGCTAGCACAGCTCGGGGGGCCTTCAAACACCAGACCCTCCTGCCTCCAACACCAGCCTCCTTCGTTAAGCCTACCAGTGTTCAAACGAACATGTGAGATCGCAGGAAGGGTCATTAAAAACCCATACCAAATTTGGGGAGTGTAAAGTACATTTAAGCCACTTTCTCAACTGCTGTCTTTGTCTACGGGGCTCTTCTCTTGCTCGCTGACGTCTGAATGCTACCATCAGCTCCGGCTGACTTCAGACCAGGCCTCCAACATCTCTGAGCAGTACGCTCTTTGAAAGACCGCTCTGCTGCGCCTACAGCAATTCAAATTATTTCGGTTATCACTTAAAAAATACCGTTCCTTCAACTTTCTGTGACAGATGAAAATGGAGGACATAATAAAAAGGTCGGTAAGCTATCGCAGATGGCATTTGAGATCATGCAGGTCCTTTTGCCAAGACACACACCGTTCACAGCGCGGGAGCCTGAAAGCGGACGAAGTTTAACAGTCGAGAAGCCGTTATTGGCACAGCTCTGCTCCTCGTGTGAAATGTGCTATCGCAGGCTCGCCGGGACGCACCGGCTCGGCAGACGGGCTGCAGCAGCCTTCCTGTTTGCCTCCTGCGTGGATTTCAGAACCGGCACAGAAGTGTGACGCAGAGTCCCTGCTCTCATTTTCTGCACTGTCATCTCTAACCACATGCCACACAGACATTCTGACACGGCCTTATTTCTCTGAACTGAGAAATGTTATTTTTAGTGTGCCATTTAGTCGCAGAGAGTTACTTTACTGCCTTTGCTATCGCGCTTGTCCTGGGCTTTCATGCCATGGCAGCTTTGGGAAGAAGTACATCCCACCCTTAACACTAGGCACGAAAACTTCGTTCAGTGGATGCTCAACTGCAGATAAATAAATAGAAAAAGAAGAGAACTCGAGGCAGACAAATGGAGGAAAGAAGCACTTTCAAATTCTTCATAACAGTAAGTATACGCAGTTTAAATCTTTCCTTTTGGAAACTGGCCGTCAGTATCAGAACGGAGTTTGCGATTCCTTTCTCTTCTCCATTAACATTAACACCAAAGCCTGACCTTTATTCAGTTAAGGGAAGGTTCTCCTTCTCTGTAGTGAGATGACTTTCCTTACTAAATCATTTAGAGGAGGACTATTGAAATAAATTCCCATCACAAAAATGGCAAAATAAGAATGACATTTTCTGATATTAAACAAACTAGGAGAGGAAAAAAAGGCATGTTAAAACCAAAGGAAAACAGGCACAAAGAGGAGTCAAAATGGTCCATCTGCATGATACGCTTCCAAAACATCTGTATTATATTTAGCTTAAACCTTGAACAAAAGGTCCCTGTTAGACTGAAGGAGTTAAAATAGGTTAAAGACAGACATTTGAGAATTTTTATATGCATCATCCTTTGACTTAAATTAACTTAGCCAGTTATTTCCTATAGCATACACTGGATTTTGATGAGCTATCTTTTTTTTTTTCAGCAAGGAGAGGGGAAGAATATTGCCTCCCAAGTGGAATATTTTCAACCGAAGTATGCGCTCACTTCGGGAAAACTCCACATCCTAAACTGACCTTCTTACTCCTCATTCACCATGCAGGAGGCAGCGGCAGCACGCATGTGCACGCTGCGTGCCCAGCGCAAGATCAAAGTGATTCATTACTCGATGCTTCGGCAACAGACACAGAAAATCTAATATAATCTGATGAGAGAGGAACTAAGGCTGCAGCGTTGAATATCTTCTAATAGATTTCAAAGATTGTATTTTAAAGCAATATATTGGTTTTAATGTGGCTTATACACAGAATTTTACTACAGAAAGAGCTCCATGTTTTCGAAACCACAGGAAGGAGAGTACTGAGTTGCATTTTTCTTAGAGGAAAGAAGCGTGAGGTGTGCTCTGCCGTTCTCTAACAAACTGGCACAAAGCACATTTCTATTTTGCTGGCTCAAGCAGGACACGAGCAGGCAATACAAAAGCTTACCACAGTGTTGACAACTTTTCAATCACCAAAACAGGTGTTAGATTTAAACGACAGACCACGACGTGGGAAACCTTATACCATTAACAATCTCCTGAGACCGCTCTACCTCCCATTACAAGGCCACGGAACAGCAAGGCCTGTTGTCCGGGGTAACCCGACGTGCCAGCCAACACCTGCGAGGTCAGGGGCACACAGGTCCTGCAGGAATATTCACATCTGATCCCAAACAGGAGGCAGCAGGCTGAGAAAGGAGAGCTTGCCTTTGCTTTCCTAAGCCACTGCTCACAAAAACACTGCTCTCATTATTCGTGTACAGCAGCTTTTCCACTGCTAGAGCTACTGGCCAAGGTTTTGCAAGAGCCAGAGCCCAACATCAGTAAATGGAATATCCTTCTCTCCGTGACCACGTGCACACGACGGGTACCATCCACCTGCAGACTACACAGTCCAGAGCCAGATGTGACAAAGGGCCTACAAGTGAGAGATGTGAGAGTACTAATTCAAAGTGGTGAGCTGGGAAAGCTAAGACAAATTCTTCTCGTGTCCATCGCCAACTGATTCAGCTCCTTTGCTGCTTGTACTACTGCTGCCAGAACTTTGCTTTCAAATGTACAACTTCTTTGGCAACTTTAGAGAATCAGAAATCCTGTAATTTTTATCCTTCCAAATTCTTGTCTCTTACAGGCACATGGTCTTTGAGCGGAACACCAGACAAATCTGTTCCTTTATTAATTATCCACAAGACTTCTCAGCTATAGGTCTTCTAATCAAAACTTTGTCTTCAAAACAGACAAAATAAAATTTCCATTTCATCATAATAACAAGGGGCAATAAAAGAAGAAATGTATTAATATTTCCAAGAAATACTAGCCTTAGATTTGTCTTCTTTTGGAAGAAAACTTCTCAGACCAAGACACCACACAGGTACAAGAAGGATATTGTTAATATTAAGTGTACCTACAGCACTGGTAAGTCTCTAGTTTTACACAGAATCCAGTACAAACACTGCCAAGATCCAGCAATGATTTAAGACTGTAAAAAAAAAATTATGTTCAGCACATTGCATTTTTAATAGGAAAATGGCATGGCTCATACCTAGCACTGCGTTGTATTACTTTAAGAATGTTAGGTCAAGAAACACTTCTGACTTTTGTTACCACACATACACTCACAACACTCATTTCAAAACATTCATACACAATCAGTCCTTCTTCTACCCACCCAGAAGAAAGTAATTCACAGCATGAGTAATTACAGCACTAATAACTACTAAACTAGATATATTACTTAAGTCATCATTTTTGAAGACTGTTGGTCTAGTTCCCTTTCACAAAGCAGAATGATAAAAAGCTTCTTATCACATTCTCCTCTAAATCCTTCAGGATTACTGATCTTCCTGCATATATAAAAACCAGTACAGCAAAGCAAACCTCACTCTACACCAGTCTGGGGATTTCTAAACCAGCCTGGCTGTTCTTACAGGTTCCCCTACAAGCCACTTGCCTGAAAGTGCAACCCGACTTCAGCATCTCACACTGAACTGTCTCCTCATCCCTCTCTTCTCGCGGTTCTCTATGCTACGTGAATTAGTCGCCAGCTTCCACAGTCATCGGCCTCCACTGAAAGGGAAGTTCACACCTCGCTACCCAACTGCTGGTCAGCTGTATCTAACCTACCACTAACAGACACGCCACGCAGCGACCCAAGTTTGGGAAGTGCTGTGCTTCAGTACTCAGCAATCATACAGTTGTACGTTTGGGGTTTTTTCCAATATGCAAACAGCCTTTAAATAACTTGGTATAACTGCACCCACAAACCAGGCATCAACTGCCAATATGCTGAACCAAGAATGTAACAGCAAGTCAACAAGTGACACGAGAATCGCCATACTGGTAATTAAATCCACAGAAAAGCCTCCAAGAACCCCTAGGAGCAAGGAACTATTTTGATTTTGGTAAGGGAAAGTAAATGTCTCCGTTCTATTAAAAACTATGTTGACAGTAATTCTGCACCTTAACAGTAACATCCCCAAGTTGGTAAGTGGCAGTCACATAAAACGGAGGCACGTACACTGCCGTAAGAAAGGATCATTCAGCACTGGGAAAATCAGTGGAAGGGATGATTGAACACGTTGTTCCACATTTTGGTTACTCCATCTGCAATCTTTTCTTTACAGAACATGAAAATTTTAAGAGAGGGAGGAACTGAAGATTTATGAATCCAATCCATCTACTGGAAATATTATGCTGTTCATCTTCAGATTCAATTAAACCCAAGGTAAGCAAATAGTCACAGGAGTAGGCAGCCTCCCTTCTATTATGATTTTGCAGAATCAATGAGCTACAATGCAAACGTTTGCCCACAAGCATGAGAAGCAGCAGCCCTGCCTGCACTGCCACTGATCATGACTAATGGAGACCTGACATGGGAATGGATGGCACTGAATGAAAATGACTGCTACGCAGCTTTGCTTCATTTGTTTCCATTTTCAAGTAATAATACAATATAAAATTATTTATTATTTTTAGCTGCTAGAACAGGTGGCATAAAGAGGAAAATAATTTAAGATCTTATTTGTATGACTAAGTGGTCCCATTCTGCAATATTCTTCACTTTGTACCAACAAAATGTAGAATTACTCGATTCTGAATAAATTGTGCTGTTTTATCACCTAAATTTCCTGCTACGCATCCACACTCTTGTGCTCTGCAGATAGCAGAGCACACCCACTCTGACATTCAAAGCACCTTGGCAAGTCTGTCACGTCAGACCTCTGACTTCTTCAGAGGGCAAGGCCTGAACCAGAACACCGAACATGCCTCAAGGCATGGTTTACATTTATGGCTTTCCAGCTCCACCTGAGGTCTTTCAAAGAAGTCAGAGAATATAAGCATTTGTACAGATGCCCCATCAGTACAATCCCCCTGGAATTACACTGGGATACCAGGTGTATTTCTTGTCCATTTCTTTTCCTTCTGCCAACGTTAAACATGATCCTCTGCCAGAGCAGCAGCTGAGAAGCTCCACGTGGGTAATTCCATTCCACCAGCAGTCCTCCAGGCTAGTGCCTCCAGACCCCCTCGTTTGCTGGAGCCCACATCCCTCTTGCTCATCACTGAGCTCTCCAGCAATACTAACCGACTGAGGAATACCTTGCGTGAAATTCTTTAGGGCTACATTAACGAACTCGGTTAACAGAACTTATTGCCAAAAGCATTTCCATTCCTACTCAGATCTGCGTTGTGTTACCGCCTTATTGTCAGACTTCCTTCATTTGCCTAAAATAACCACCCGTACCAATTCTGGAGGGTCACAACTCAGGCTGCTTTGTCTGATTAGATTAATTTGGGCAAATATTGCTTTTGTACAATTATGCACAGCTGGCAACAGACAGGGGGTCTGTGCCTCTTGCCACACCTGCTTCCATTCCTCCCGTTGGTACAAGAAACCCTGCAGTGCTCTCCAACACTTCTGTGGCAGGAAAAGAATCCCCAGGCCAGATGTTCCTCTGCATCTTTTGTCTCACTACAGGATGAATTAGTATCCAGATATTCGTAAGAAAAAAACCCCTTGATATTCCACTTGCTAAGGAGGTACAATATTATGTTTTCTTGCAATACTTGAAAAACAAGAGTTGGCTAACAATTTTTTTAGTTATTTGCTTATTATTATTTTATGTTTATAAACTGCAGGAATTCTGAATGTCATCATGCCTCTTCTGCCCTGCCTCCCTCCCTCTCAGCTCTGTTACAAGACAGGTCAGCAGCTTTAGAACGTTTCCTTTTCAATTGCTAGGAGGATGGGTGAGGGAATCTTCCCTTTTCCCCTTTTTGAAATCCGCACAAAGGGAGTTTTAAGGGCTAAGGCAGAAAATACTAAAAGCCTTTTTCTGAACCATTCTATGAGAAACATTTACACATTCTCAGCATTGAAGAGAAACAATAAAATTTTACAAGGTTTAAATAAAACGGGGCCAGTAGCTAAGGCTAGAAGCCGGCATTTTACCAACTGCCACAAGCAGATCAATAAATAACCATCTCAAACTAAAGGAAAAAGGCTCAGCAATGCGCTAGCACCAAACTGTCATCCAGGGAAAGGACATGAGGTACAGCGTGCTGTGCAGGCGTGGTGGTGCTGGTGGGAAAACGCAGGGTTTCTGTACACCCAGCGTGAGCAGTTTCTTTTGCTGCCACTGGAGATGAGAAGCAGCTACCCACCTTGCCTCCTGCGAGCGCGTCTGCCACAGCAAGATGGGAAGCCACAAGCCACTGACGGCTGGGACGGTGCTTTGCCCGCCGCGGGAGACACGCTGTTGTGCGGGACGAGGCTGGGGCTGGCCATCGGCAGAGGGGATCTCTCACCGGCACAAGACGAGACAGCGAGCGCCACAACAGCGGGGAAATCACGGAAGTGCATCTACCGGGGACAGGGTAAACACAACTGGTACCAAATCGTAACAGTCCACCTTAAGCTTCACATACAAGGCAAAAATAGTAACAGCTTCCTATGCCTGAAAGCACTGAGTTCATACAGGAAAAAAAAGAAGGCTAGAAGATCTGCTCTAGAACAGACTATACTAAAGGAAACATGTGTCCTAAGTCTAATCTAAGGAAGAAATTTTGGAAGATTTCTGATGCATGGTATGATCCCTAACAAACCCACTGCAGAAGCAGGCAAACACACCCAAAGTTAAGCAGCTGCAGCTGCTAAATTTGCTGCCACAAGAGAGAACTTTAAATCTGCCATGGGAGACAGTACGCCCCAGTCCAACATTTCTTAATCCACTATCTTGTCACACTTAGCCTCTTTCTTTCAAGCTTAGTATTTTACTGGAAAGCTAAGATTTGCTGTAAACAATTTTAAATCAGCTATCAACCATGGCTAACTCAGGCATTTCAATATCCAGAGAAAAGTCCAGGGAAATACGCTGAGAGAGCACAGACAGCTGAAAGTGCCAAGAGGGACTCCTGTGACCTGCTAAGGACAGTTGTTTGGGTACCACCAAACAAGGCACATTCAAAACCTTTCCCCTTGCCCCACAAAACAGTGGTTTATTTGGGGTTTTGGTTTTTTTGGGTTTTTTTTTCATTTTTTGGGTTTTGTTTTAAATAATAAAAGAGATTCAGCTTGAAATGCAGGAAACGGTACCACCAGTCTCTTATCCAACAGCTCAATGGTGTGAAAAACGTTCCTCCCCTGCTATAATCACTGCTTTTCACCCAAACTGGGAAGTTTTCTGCATCTGCACCACTTCACTTTTTATAAAACACTTCTAAGAATCAAAGGCAGACACAGATTCTTTGGTAACACCTACGGGGCAGCTTCGGTCCCACCCCAGGAACACCGGACTTCAGAGAGAACGTGAAGGGCACAGCGGCCTCAGGTGCCCAGAGCCCAGCAGCCTGGGAGTTACAGGCTCCCGCAAGCACTGGCTGCTCGCAGCCGCTCTGCCGGAGGAAGAGGTCCAGTCCAGCGCCTACGTGATGGATGAACTGCACAGCACCATTTCCCCGCTGGAAACACTCACCAGAACTTACAACCCCGCCGAATAAAGAGTGTTTCTGGCATATTTACTGTCTCGCCTCAGTAAAATACCGAGGACTGTAACACAGGGATCACAGGCTACAGAATAACCAGCAGGTCGCGTGTTGGGACGGCTCTACGTACGGCCAAGGAACTACTGCAGACAGCTTCACCACCACTCGCTCGTTACTGAACCTTCAATAAGCGAGATTAGTCAAAGGAGAAAGTGAAAACAGGAGTAATGCAGGACCAACTGCTAATCACAAAGGACTGACAGGTTTTTGACTATTCATAGTGAACTTCAATAAATACCTAGCACTACTACGTGCTTTAATAAATACTAAGTAAATTTTCAATAAATGAAACAATTAACAAGTACTGCAACGCAATTATATCACAGCTGGCATACACGTGGCTAAATCAGTGCCACATTACTTTCTGCATCAGCTCAAAAGATCATCACAGAATTATGACTTGTTGCATTGAAATCTTTCCACTCAGAAACCTATAAAGAGTGTCCTGCGCATCAAATAGCTTATCTTGTCTATTTAAGACTGCTTGACTGCATTGCACACTGCACTGTCCCATCACTGATACTATTACTCTCTTTTATCTAGTCAGGTATTTCTAAATTCTTTTACAATGCAACAAACAGGAGGTCAAGTACAGAAGTTATAAATATCACACAACAGCCATTGCATGTTGTTTTCACCTCAGAACGCTGCTGCCAGTGCTTCACCTCAGCCTCCAACTTGCACTTTCCAGCAATTTACAACCTCAAAAGATAAATAGCTTATCCATTGCTTTTTTTAAAAAGCAGGATCACATTAAGGCCTAACAGTCATTAGGTCAATGATCCCACATAAAAAAATAGGACAGGAAAGAATTGGGCAACTCATCTCACCCACAGAGAAGCAACAGAGAAACTGATTGATTAGCAGTGGGTTTTTATCTCCTTTCCCCAAAAGCTTTACTATCTGGATGTTTTTTTGCAGATTAAAAAGTCCCTTATTAAAAATGTCATTCTTTTCTACCTCTAATCATCCTGGGCTTCAGTAACTTTCTACAGAACCTGTAGAAAGTTACCTGTGCAAATCTGCACAGTAGTTTCTTTCATCTCTTACTTCTTGTGGAATACTGGGAAATTGTTAAATAATGGCAATTGTGAAAGCTTCACAAGGACTAATAACGAAGATAAATACAAGAAGCCCCGAGATTTGTTCCTTTCCTCAGTATGGTGCCAACACTTAAAAGGCTGCGCACACTTTTTTCCTTCAGTATGTGTCTCAAGCATTTATATTATTCATAAATGCCGTCATAGATTTCTCTGACGCTCAAGCTTTTTGATTTAAGTCTTTCAAGGGGGCTCAAACCTTTTCTTTTCCTCAAACCCTTTCCAGATTCAAAGATATAACGTTCCTAGCTCCTTTGCTTTGAAGCACGAGAGCAAGTAATTCTAAACTGCAGCCCTTTTTAAAGGCCATTGCATTTTCATCAGGTAAAAGAGAAATCCTAAATACCAAAAAAACCACACTGGGTAACAGAAAGCCCAGGAAAGGATGACATAACCCAAGGAAAGTAAACTTGTTTCCTTTTTCAAAGCAATCTTATGTCCTACCAAAAACTGTATCATTTTAAAGTTAAAAAGGTATGGTAAGGGGTGTGTGACTTCCACATCAGCAAGTGAAAATCACCACCCTGTGTAGGCAAGAGAAAGGTTAATATTGCATAAATCATCAGCAAATAGACCAGGAATTAGGACTCTTCATAAAAGCAGTCTTAAAAGGGTTTAATCTTGAGTCTCTGTCTTCAAAAATAAAAAGTAAATACAAAGCCCAGATACAAAACTCAATAATTAATAGTAGACTGGGTTGAACAGGAAAGCAGAAGCAAAGCAGGAATACAATCAGGTTGGCCCCATACATTGTCTCAGCGTTACACTACTAACAACCCGTCCTCACCAGACAGCCAAACACTCTTTGCCGAAGCCCTCGCCATCTGGGTGCAATCCCACCGAAGGAGGAGAAGAGTGACTCGGACTGGAGCAGCGCGAAGCAGAACGAGACGACGACCTGACCTGCTCGACCACGCCAGCTGCATCGTTACGGGTTAAAACGGACCCTAGTCCACGTGCAATTGTGACAATCAAGCAGACCATTCGCTGCATCATGAAAAGCTCATAAAGGTCACTCATTCACTGGGAGGAAAAAAAAAAATAAAAAAAATAGTACCTGAAAGCATAGGCTGAGAGGCAAGCGGAGGAGGAAGGGCCTCCTGTGATGCAGTGCAGTAAGAACAGGACGCGATAAAGACAGAACACACCCCACCAACTTTCATTTCATTGCTTTGTGGGTTTTAGTTTAAGGCCCAACGTTATCTTAATGTGCTTCCTGGATCCCATAATTAAATTCACTAATCCCCTGTCTTAAGGCATCAGCAAGTTAAGCTAATTTAAAGTTAGTACCTGAGCTTACATCTTTTTTTCTTTTTTTTTTTTTCCCCCTTTAGCAAAGAAACAAAATTATTGAACTCCTTCTGTGACAAGTAGGTATTTTTGTCTCTATTTAATCACTCCTTCTTCACTGTCGTCATTCTGTACTTTAGGGGTGAGGAAGGAGACTTAATATATTAGTTTGTGAAGATTTAGATATATCTGGTTACTTAAACAAGCTACAGAAAAATATCTCATAATATCCTCCCT
>WHYT01016900.1:323277-371419 GCA_009806455.1 Tetrax tetrax
TAAAGAAACAGTCAACACCAGTTCCTTTTGATAAGGAACCCACCTTGTGGCCTCAAGCCTCCTAAATACACTGATGTATGGTCAAGATCTTGTTGAAGCTCATCTCCTGTTCCCCAAACTGGCCCCTTCCAGCCCTCTCACCAAACAGATGACAGGTCAATTCTTTCAGGTGGGGAGGCAAGCTCTCCAAGCCAACATGTTTGTCTTCTCAGTGTCCAATATCTATTGAAATGTTAGCTACCAGCAATAAATAACATCAAAATATCTACAACAGAATATTTACAATGGCATTCCAAATTAATATGGAAGAGGGTTAGCAGACAGGACAGACAGACACTTTTACCACTTGCTAGATCAGCTCTGGCTCCATAACACATTTTCCTGCTGATTTTTGTTAGCACCAAACCCACAGCTAATGTATCTGTCCAGATGAAACCAAAATGATGGATTACAAAGCTCACACACAAAAAGAAGTGTATATATATTAAAATCAGGCCTTCGGTGACTGCTATCTTAATTAACATCTTATCTTAGGAGAACCAAATGCGCAGCGCTAACTCCAGAGGTCCGCTGCTGTTTCCCCAGCGGAGCGGAACGCTGCTCTTCACTTTGGGGAGGGCAGGATGGCTCCCTCGTCGCTCCACAAGCACGTTCTTCTCCAGGGGAGGGGAGGGGAGGAACCCCGGACGGTACCTGAACACAGCAGCGCCTTTTTCGCTGCCAAAACAAAGAGCAACTTGCAGGACCACGAGCAGGCAGTGAGCGTTGATCACTCTGAAGGACAGCACCCCTCGTTAAGCTTTGCCTCATCCCATCACTCCTCCTTATATTTTTTAACATTAATTAAACTTTCAAAAGGCAGTTAGGATAAGGAATTGCAGAAAACTTATGGTCACTATATTGTTTATTCCCTAATTGCACATGTAAGAAGGCTAAATTTAAAGTAGTGTATCCTAGAATTTACATTTTAACGATGCTTTTACTGTGGTCTGGATGCTAAAGCCCTCTTTTTTTTTAACTGATTACTGCATTTTAGTGACTGCTCAAAAAAGTGTCTTGCTAAGAAATGCTTATAAGGCACTGTAATTATATATTGCACATATTAAGGCTACAGTTAAAGAAGCCAAGAATTTAGTTTATGAAAATATATTTATTCTGTATTGTAATTTCTAGTCTGTACAAGGCACAAAGTCTTGGCAAAAAATATCTGAATATATGTTAGTGTTTTCCATTTAAATAAAAAGTGGCAATTCAGCAAATGCTGTTTTCCCAACTTCTTATGCATAGGTCTTATTTCAATGTACGCTAAGGATGTTCAGTTGCTACAAAGGAAAAAAAAATGCTGAAAAATTTCCAAGATAAAGCAGCAAAGCCAACATTTTGCTTCTGACAACTCCCACAAACCCTGCAGCAGGCAGTGGTAGCAAGAGGACTCAAAAGATGGGGGTGTGCAGTTTTCCTATCAGTCTGTGCAACGGGAAACTAGTGTTTTATTTAAGTATTCTACCAAATTTCTTCCTTCAGTTCAATTCCTGCCCCATCCCCAGCCACCTCAAAAAGGCCATCTAACATGCCTAACTAACAAGCCTGAGCTCTCCAAGCAGGAAAAGGTAAGATAATAAACAATAATTTACCTCTTCTTCATGCTAAGCTTCAGTGGCTTATAATTCAGCTTTCTCCATGCGAGGTCTCAGCAGGAGACAGCCAATGACTTTTTCCACCTTAGAATGAGCTGCTCCACACCGTGCCAGGTAAATCTCACTTAGCTTTGTGGGGGAAGTCTGAAGCCAGGTAAAATATAAGCCTCTTATGGCATAAAAGAGAAAAAAGAATATTCCAAAACTAAAATTAGTCATATGGTTTAATACCAAGTGTTTAGCATGTACCATCAGCTTTTTTTTCCTGCTCAGAAGCGCGTTACCATGAAATAGCGATATTCCAATTTAGCCCTAAGCAAGATAATTTTAATAAGGAAATGTGACAGCTTACCCACAGCAATCATATACAGCATACAACGCTCAAGAGGACACCTCCTTTGTTTTTAAACTGTTAAACAAGTCTCCTTCACTTGACACCAAGTTTCCCCAATTCCAAATCAATGTATGTACGTACACAGCTACACTGCTCCAGAGCAGGTGTTCATTGGATCAAAAAATAACACAAAACCAACTACCAACCTTTTTTTTTTAAAAAAAAATATAAAAAAAAAAATCTAAAGTGGGTCAGAACACTGAGAATAATTTCCACACGTGCATTACCATGAATATTCTTCAAGGTCAGTAATTTACTTGCAGGTTCAGACCATCACAATCTGAAGCAGTTTTATGTCAGTTATGTGCCAACACATCTTTGGGAAGGAAGCCCCCTGTGCCTGGTTTATTTTCCCTCTCATTAGCTTCTCCCTTGTGAAGAGAGGGACGGCGTGAAGCAGGCAGCTGATCAAAAGAAAGAGCAACTGAGAGGAGTTTGGCAAGCAAACAGGCAGTCACAGAGGGACTTCTGGCTGTCATGAGAAAGTCCTGCAGAATTTAGCTGGCACTAAAACTGGACACACTCCCCAGTACAATGTGGTTACACTGGGCAGAATTCAACACAGCAGATTTTCCTTCTCCCAGGATTTTTTTCTTGGGAATCTACTAGGCTGGATAAATTTCAAAGACTGGACATGTGCCTTCACCTAAAAAACGAATCCTTTCCATTTTTCAGTTTTTTTTTTTAAATGTGTAAAAAAAGAGTGAAAAAGAAAATAAATGGAATTAAGTTATAGCAACTAACTAGAAATGGATTCTAGGGATTCAGTAGCCTATATGGTCAAGAAAGAATGTCTAGAGATTTTATTTTTTTAAAAATCCCAAACCGAAGCATACTTTAGCCCTGAAAATAAGAAAGAGAACTATACCAAAAAGATATAAGGACCAACACACACTGCTGATAACAGAGATCTTCCACACTCCTGCGCTCTGGGGCTGAAAACCCAAGGACACACACTGAATGAGAGCAAACATATCCATCTGTATTAAAATGAAGTCTTCCTCTTGGAGGAGTTTTAAATGTTCCAAGATAAACCTTAGCCACATTTCATTAGTTGGGCAAGAGTCCCCTACAGGAAACCGTGGTGGTTTTTACAGCCCCGCGTACACTTTGCCCTGCCAGTCCCACGGTGAAGCAGTAATTGCATCCTCCTCCGGTGCACAGTGCTTACACCGACACCGCTTAATTGCTGTGCGCAGTCTTGTCATGAGAACAGGAGGGATCCCAGCAGCATCCCTGCTTGCTCAGCAGCACGGGCTGGGACCAGAGCCCAGCACATCTGCCTCGCGCTCCGCACACAGACCTGGGTCTCAGCGCTTCCTGCTAACATAACCCCGTGCGAGTTAAAAGCAGCTCTGAGATTGCTTCAGAGTTGTCAGATGTGGTGTCCCCTTCCTCAGCACTCCTAGATGAAGGAAGGGGGAGGCACGGGAGAGAAATCACTCCTTCCATACAACAGATGCATCTGGACATGGTGTTACCGTTAGCGACCTGGAGCCAAGGACTACATCCCCCGCGGGCAGCCCGGGCAGTTCGGGAGAGCCGTCACAAAGGGGTATCCAACAGCTCGGTTTCGTAGCATCAACAGAAAAATTTTTGACTTTTTGTTAAAACACAGTAACTGTTACTGCACTATTTTGACTCCCTCCTATAATTTCCTGTCTCAGTGGTTGGTTTCTTTTCCACATCTCAACCAGCATACACTACCATATGTGAGGATGGACAAGTTGCGTATCTCAGCAATCTTCATTTGCATGACTTGCATCAGCTACATTATGAATTCCCACAGCTCAAAACAAAGGTGGCTAAAATTTACCAAAACAGAGATACATATCTATTAATAGCAGTGCAACCCTTCTGTCAACCAGGCTGTTAATTACTGCATCAGAAAATAGTTAACCCACTAGAGTCAAACTAGACTTTTTATTCCAAGTGGAAAGCTAAAAATAAATTTTTCACACATTAACACACAGTTTGTCACCAGTATTGCCATTTCTACTGCCAGGAGGTTACAGCAGACAGCAATATTACTGATTTTGCAATGGTTATTCAGTTCAGTCATCAGTGACAGTAAACGAGTCTAACGAGCTGCAGCAAGACCTTCAACTGCTGTTTTGCACTACTTTCCATATTTTACTGCTAACCTCCCATTTAATGACTCTTCCAGCACAGGTGAAAATATCTGTCGTGGTTCAGCTGCTTCAAAATACTTTCTGCTCAAATAAGAAAACCTTTCTAGAGATGTGTCTGTAGGTCAACGACTCCACAGTAAGCACGGACCGTCTCTGTCTATAGCACAAACACACGCGGGATGAGCGCAGGAGAAGAGTACTCACACAAGAAATCCAGAGATGCTCATTCCCTGAAAATGGTGAGAAGCAGTTTACCCAACCTCTGCCCATAAACACAAAAATAATTTAACAACAGCTCTAAGTTGCCAAATCAATCTGACAGAAAATAGGCTTCAAAATTAACACTGTCTTGCCTGAGGACGTTTTTCCAAGTATCATTAGCAAGTCTTAAAATGAACACCTAAACCGACACAGCAGGTCAGGGAAGGGGCCGAGCAAGCGGAGCACTCTGTCTGACAACAGCCAGCTGCAGATCTTTCTGATAAAGGCAGCATAATCCTCAGGCTGCGGGGCTTCTGAGCTGGAGACAGGCACCGAGACTGTTCGGTGTAATATTCACTAGCAGAAAAAATTCACTAGCCAAAAAATCTGTTGACTCTCTTTCTGAGTACAATTGTAATTCAAGTCTCTGCAACAGCCTGTGCTGACTGATGAGCTCCACAGTGTGATTACATGCTGGGGGGAGAGAGACTGCTTCA
Source organism: Tetrax tetrax (assembly GCA_009806455.1). Taxonomy (NCBI): domain Eukaryota; kingdom Metazoa; phylum Chordata; class Aves; order Otidiformes; family Otididae; genus Tetrax; species Tetrax tetrax. Next base: position 328,139 of record WHYT01016900.1, read on the forward strand.
TTTTAGTCGTTTGAAAGCTACTGCCTAATAATTTCACTGTGTAGTCATTGTGTTTTGTATGAGACGCTGTGCACTCATTCCTGAAGAGCCTTCTCCACACATGCTGTTTACAGAGCATTATGTATGGCCACACGTTAGCACTTCACTAATCATTCCTTTTCCTCACCAGCTACAAACACAATGACAGCACAAATCCAATAATTCATCTGTTTGACTAATGGAAACCTCCCTCAATTCAAATAAAAACTCCTTTATTCTTACCTTCTTTTTCTTACATGCTAGCAAGTTACTAACCCATTTTACATTATAAAATGGCTTTTTTCTTTTTTTCCCCAAAGGACCTTGCTGAAAGTGCTCTGAAAAAATTAAAGCACACCAGATTGATTAGACCACCCTTACCCAAATATCCACTAACTCCCTCAGACAAATCCAACTGGTTTGTCAGGCACGACTCCCTTGAAAAGTTATGTCTTCCTACTATATCATATTTACATGTGTCTAATAATCGCTATTACTGAAGCCACAGGTGCTTACCTGCAGCTCCCCACACCACCTCTCCTACCCTTTCACACGAAGTAGCACGTCCTCTTCATCTCCGTAACACGGAGGCTGATTTAAACAACAGGCTACTCTACAGTTCATAGCCACACTGAAGTTCCTCTTCACCAAGGATTCTACCATCTGTTCCTGTCATTTTGTTACTTTACTGATTGTTCTGACCATCTTCTGCTGGCACATCAGTTTGTGACAGTTCCTTGGACTATTCCCACAAGAAAAGGAGCCAATAGGGAGCCTTCCTAAGCTTTCCTATACTGCATGCATTTAGCTCTTCTACTGTCACATTACTTTCCTTGAATGTGACTTGTATTATTGTTAATTTACTATTGATTACCTACTAACTGCAAAAGCAGGATAAGTGCCAGACTGCTACAGACTTGGTTTCAGAGGGTTCGGATTTTTTTTTAAATTATGACTGACAATTCATCAGAATCTTTTTCGCTTTACTGGTGGTTTCACATTTAAATTAATCAGAATGCATGTTCTTTAAATTCTCTTTCTTTTGCTATCACATGCACTTTTGAAGAGTCTCCTTCACTTCAGTTTTTAACCATGCTAGCTTTCAGTGTCCTTCCCAAGTCATTCTACCTGAAAGCATTATACCCTCAGCTGTACCTTTAAAATTGATTTTAAACAGCCTCTTGAATAGGTGTGGTTTTGGAAGTTAAATGTTCTATTGTGCCAGATTTATTGCAAATTTGAATAACATGACGACCAATTTCACAGCAGTATCTTCAAAGGTGTCCTGTTCCCCATGCAGGATTAATCAAGATTCGTTCCACCTTTTCAGACTGGGTTATTTATTTGGCTCTAAAAATCAGGGCTTTGTAAGACTTAAAATCTTTACTCTCTTACCTTCAACCTCAAACCCAGCCATCATATCCATAATTACGGTCTAATTTCTGCTTTTGCAGCTTTTCTAATCTCACTTAACCTTTCATGGACATTATCAGTACATTGTGATGACAGCTTCTGTCATTGTCTCAAGATTATAATATATTTTTAATTCATAAAATTTCACAGCTCCTTTTGATGCAATTTATTAATTTACCCTATTTGACTCAAAGCTGTCTTAAATATACACGGCACAACTCCTCCACAGCATGTCCTGCTCGGCCAATAAAAGTACATGATGCTTGCCTAAAGAGGCAATTGCACAATATGCGGCAATTTCATTCACACTTATGCACATAACACTTCCACAAACCCACAGAGATCAGAGTAAATAAACTTTGAAAAAAGGTTTCAGTCTCTCTGGTTCCTTTATTGTACTCATCAAAATAGTACCTGCCTACCTAAGGAGAATCACTGAAACGATTTAGTGCACAGAGTGGAAAAACCACACCAAGCTTTTAACGAAGTGAAAAGCTTGTCCAGTTCTGGAGCTGTGTCCAGTTCTGGAGTCCCCAACATAAGAAGGACATGGACCAGTTGGAGAAGGTCCAGAGGAGGGCCACGAAGATGATCAGAGGGCTGGAGCACCTCTCCTACGAGGACAGGCTGAGAGAGTTGGGGCTGTTCAGCCTGGAGAAGAGGAGGCTCCGGGGAGACCTGATAGCGGTCTGCCAGTACCTCAAGGGGGCCTACAGGAAGGATGGGGACAGGCTGTTCAGTAGGGCCTGTTGTGATAGGACAAGGGGTAATGGGTTTAAATTAGAAGGAGGTAGATTTAGATTGGATATTAGAAAAAAAATTTTTACAACGAGAGTTGTAGAGCACTGGAACAGGTTGCCCAGAGAGGTGGTGGATGCCCCATCCCTGGAAACGTTCAAGGCCAGGCTGGATGGGGCTCTGAGCAACCTGATCTGGTCAGGGAGGTCCCTGCTTCTTGCAGGGGGGTTGGACTAGATGACCTTTGAAGGTCCCTTCCAACTCTAACCATTCTATGATTCTATGAAACAGCGGCTGTGCGAGAAGGGGACCCGGGGAAAGCAGCTACAGGGCGCAGAGGAGCCCGGGGAGCAGGGCGGACGCAGCACGCCCCGTGTGTCCCCACAACCGGCACAGCGCCGGAGGTCACCCACCCGCCTCCAGGACACCAAGCCACAGGAAATCCCAGCCGGATCCAGGCGTAAAAGATTAACATCAAAATTCACAGAGCTACCCATCAGAAGGGCAAAACAAACAGAAAATTACTTCTGGTTTTATCCAAAATCAGAATATTTTCCAAGGCTCAGAAAGCTGGGTTTGTATCCCTCTCAGCCTGAGGTGCCAAAACTACTACTGCTGGAGAAAGTCAAATCTGCGTAACACTCAATTCTTGCAAACATTTCAGCTGTTCACACCAAAACCTTCACCATGCTTGCTTCGTCTATGCCATTTTATTTCATTTCACCTACACATCCGCTGTGCACAAAGCTTCCAGACCTAGGTGCCACAAAGGAATACCTGTCATCTCTCTGGTCCACATGAAGAGAAAGGAAGAAGAAAGCCCCTTTCCTGACAGATTTTTTTTAAATAATACAGCTTTCATCAACCCTGACCAGCAAGCAGCCCCCAGGGACCCCAGCACAAGCCCAGTGACCTCCCTCAGTCCTTCCCAAGCTCCATCCAAAAACAAGGGCACTGGCCCATGTTCCCCAGGGCCTGCCAGGTTTGTCAGGGCAACAGTGTAAATAAACCACACAATATTAAGGAGCTTTTGTTGAGCCAGTTCACAAATGCTCACACCTTCACCCACACCTGAGATAAAGAGGAGCCTTAATTGATTTTCACCTCACAAACCAAACCCACCATGCTGAATGCCCACAGCTTGGGGTGTTGTGTTGGAAGGAGGAGAGAGGACAGAATTCAGCCCCACTGATACGAAGCAAGCTCCTGCTGTACAGTGACACACATGGACCAGAAAACCAGGCCAGGACCTTTTCCTCTCTTGCAGCTCACACGTACTCAATTGCTAAATTAGCCCAAATTCCCTTGATTACATAAAGTGACACAAGGACTACAGATATTTTGAAACTATTTGGTATCTGCAGATGAGAAAGACCACTTTGAAAGGCACCCTGCTATTCTGAAACTCAGGCTGAAGTTTTGCACAGCCCATGAAGGCATTCTGCCACCTCCTCTGGGAGCAGGACACCAAGCACGGCCCGGCCCGGGGAATGAGCCGTGCCAGTTCCAGACCCAAAGCAGCACCAGAAACCCAGCTCCAGCGGGGAAGTGTTAATCTGGATGTTTGCAGACAACTTTCAGCCAATTACAGACTCAGAATTTAAGATGCACTCAAGTCACCTCATTAACTCTACAGCCAGAAATATGCTGCTGTAACTCTTACCAGCATGAGGGTGCAAGTGTCTGTTTGGTGTAAAACTCCTCCAGACACTAAAATAAAATATTTCCTCAGCTGAAGTTTCTTTATATCCCCTGGGTCATTCTCTCAGAGTTAACGGTGTCCCGTAAATCTGCCTTAGCTACATTGCATAAATCTAACTTTTCAGTGACAAAAGCTTACATAAACGGACGATAAAATTGTCTCGATTCCCTCACTGGGGGCTGGAGCTAAATGAGAGACAGATTTAGGGTTTCAGATGAACTGAAAATACTTGCAGGCTTTTCTAAATAGGGTTTGGGAATAAAAAAAAAAAAATCTGTTGTTTTACCTCAGGCTGGCATATTTCTGTCTCAGCACAGAAACACATACAGATGCACTATGCTCACGCTCCTCACACCTCCGCCAGGCAGCAGATTCACAGCACACGGGTACCTGCAGCTCTGCCCGCTGCGCTTCCTACAGACAAACCGTTTTCCAAGGGAACACAAGACATCAAGAGAAAAACTCAGATGCATCTTGTGCCTTTAAGAGTGCAACCTCTGAGCAGAGGTCAGATGCAGAAGAGGGTTATTTTTGTTTGCCAGATGTTTTAAAACTTAATACATAATCACAGATGAAAAAAGCTATTTGCGTTCAACTGAAATTCCTGTTGCGACTGAACAAGAATTGTTACCATGCCCAAAATCCATTTTGTCAACGGCACTTTTAACTACGTTCCTACGAAAGTCAGAAAACCACTGACCTAGGCCCTAAGCGCAAGCCACAGCCTCACGGAAGATGCTGCCCTGGGACGGTCCCCCCTCCCTCACCACAGCCACGAGAGAACTCCCGCTCCTCCCTTCGCGCGGCAGCCGGGATGCGGGGCCTGAGCACAGCAGCACTTGGCTCCCCCCGCCTCGCCCCCCGCAGCCCCAGCGGCACTAACACGCTCCGCTGCCACGCTCCCTCTGGTTTACTGGTTTACTGGTTCATTTTCCCTTGCAATTGTTCCGCTGCCATTAATTCAAAGCTGAACTCTGGAACAGTTAAGAGGAAGACCTTGTTCTGTTTCTCCTACTGAACCTGTTCTGTTTTGCATAAATAAATATTCAGGAGACACAAAATTAGAATCCAGGCTCTCTCTGTATCACTTAGTCCATCCCAGGAGTCCTCTTCCCCACCGGCTATAATCACTCTTTTCCATTACTTCTCTCTCAGACTAAGTTTTCCCTAATAAGTAAAACAACTACAGTAGAAAAGATTGAGAAATTCATTCTGTAGAATACTCTTCAGCACAGAGCTTAGAATATTTATTGGATATTATAGGAAAAACAAAGAATTGAGCACAAATCCCATACTAGAAGAAATTAATGATGTGTATACAGGACTCTTAGCACTGAGTAAACTATTTGTACAAAGCAATCCTAAAGATACACAGGAAATACACTGCAAAGAATGGAGGCAAAGAGGGATTTGCACCCAGAACGGCTACAAAACAGGGACAAAGGGAAGACCAAATTGTATCACTGCATGCCCGGTTCCTGAAAACAGATTTTCCAAGAAACCTGGTAGTTCCCAGAGGACAGATTTGCACAGGAGGCTCTACCCCTCCCCAAATCTCTAAATCCAGGCAGGGAGGCACTGCTGACAGATGGAGTCCTCCACAGCACCTTCCAAATCCACAGCCTAACGATCCTAACTGACCATGGAAACACCAACAGAACTAGCCAAAGGCATCTCTGCTGTGAGGTATTGGTGACAGGGAAGAAGCTCCGGGAGATTCAACCCCCACCAGCCCTACATGCACACTTGCATTTCTAGGAGCTTCTCTAGTTCGTTGTAGGCAATTAAAGCTGCTAGCAACACCACCAGCTACCTCAACAGACTTTAATCATCTAAAAGTGAATTAAGAACTAATCATAACACCTGAAACAGCTTCCAGGCAAACAGTACACTACTGACAACCCGTACCTCGATAACCGTTAGGAACTTCCCAGAACACTGCACCTAGCACTGCTGACGAGGCGTGCTACTGTGCACCAAACCATCTTGAAGATTTCCGTATTCCCCCCATTTCACTGTTCCAAATACTTTAGGAGATGGATAAATCGATTTTTTTTTTCTACTGCTTGCTCAGAAGTGAGTTCTATATACAGATCAATCAGTAATTCTCTTCTGACATCTTTGGCCTCCTCTTTTGAGCCATAGTCCCAGCTAAAAAGCTTCCAGGTCCTCCTGGCCGAGAGCATGGTGGCTGCGAAGGGGGGAGTTGCTTTGCCTAATGGCAGTGGGCTGCTTTATGCTCTTGCAACAGTAAAGCTAACTTTTGCCATCTTCCTTTGGTTTACGTTTAGCATGGTCTATCCCGACACGTAACAGTGCTGCCACTTACCTCTGGCATATGCAGTAGAGACATTTTTAGAGGTCATCGCTTTTCAAGCATTCTCCCCACCAGACGTGGTTATTAAATCTGTTATGAGCACAGAAGGCTCTTTGAGTACCTCCACAATTTCAAAAAGTGAAATACGGTTCCTTATCAGTTTTTTAAATGAATTGAACTCAAGCATTAACATAAAAACAGTTAGACACTAATCATGTAGCTGAAGAAAATGACGTTACAAACCTAATGAAAACAGCAGGGAAGCACAGGGGAAATAAGAACAATTCTTTGCCAGCAGCAGCGTGTCTGTGGGCACACTGAAGTTACCAATGAGCTGACATTTACTAAACAGAGCACAGATGCATCTAAGTTCTATATGAGGTTTTAGACCTCCTGAGATTTTGCCATCAGAACGATCTCAGCTCTGAAAAGCTAATCGCATCCAGCTCAGCGAAGCTGCTCTGCAGTGAAATAGTTGAGAGTTTCCATCCAGTTTGATGTTGGATAGGAGCATACAGCAGAAACAGCCAGCTGATCAGAAGGCAGGCAGCGTACAGAATTACAATGCCAGAAGGCAAGCAAGATGTCTTCAACATAAAAATACACTACTTTGCTTTTATGAACACATAACTGTGCTAACAAGTCTTGGGCACAGACTGACCAGGACAGAGGCCAGAGCTCCCTATTCCCCAAAATCAATATATGAAGTGATAGAGCTTTTCCACAGTACGGCTCATGCTTGTCGACCGGCATATATTGCCAGAAAATTTCAACTCCATGTATGCAACAAGTCTTAAACCCCGGGAGAGGCTACAGCAGCTTTTAAAAAATAAGCACCAAAACAAAACCATACCTACATCCTGCCTCTATTGGGATTTCAAATTGGACACCTGCTTTAACGGAAACGGAAAGGTTCTCTCAGGAAAGAATTAAAGGCAGGTTTCCTGTAAAGACAGTAGCATCAAAAGTACATGTGAAATACCTTTTCCAGAACACAAAAAAAAAGAGGCGATCATGTTCTTCAGGCCATTCTGATATTACAATTTCAGTAAGTGGTAAAAAGAGGAGCAGCTAATGCTCAGAGGGTTCCAAAATGCTACTCATTCTTTGCAATAGTTTAGGTAGCCTCTTATGCTAAGAAAGCATAAAGTCATTTACATGATTTCATGACTTAAAAGCAAAAAGGAAAAAAAAAAAAACAAAACAAATGTGCTCATATTTGTAACTGCATTTCTTGGTATAGCCCTTAACTTTCCTTGCATCTGAGGGCAATAACAATTACCAGAACTCTGTATTAAATTTTCACTGAAGTGCCTCTTGAGGAGGCTTGATTTATTACTGGAAAAGAGACTGAAACAACGCTAAAAGAACACACGGACTTAGTTCTTCCGTATCAAAGAACAAGGCCAACAGGCACTAGTGTTTATCCCAACTGCGTAGTCATCTTCTGAAGTCAAATGGAAATAAGGTCATCACAACAATTATTCTGTGCAAGTACTTTGTTTTTGCTATCTTTCCTAATTTCCAGCAGTCAGCTGGCAGCACCTCAGTGCATGGGTTGCGAGGTACAGACAACATGAACAAACGAGGTATGCAGCCAGGAGAAATGCTGAAGTGTTGGGACAAACTCAGCAGGTCAAGAAAGGCTGGGCAGCTCCACGGGAGAGGGTCCTGGATAGTGGCTGTAAAGGGGCAATGGTCTCTCCTCCTAGCTGCATCTCTGTCCAGATACATCTGCTTGGGCTTCTATCATGATCCACAGGTAAGATGCTTTGGGGATCTCAGGATCCTAAAGCCCGCTGAGGCACCTGGCAGTTTCACACTGTCAAGGGTGGGCAATTCTGCATACACGGAAAGGGTTAGGCCACAACCGAGTGTGAGCACGGAAACGTTAGTATCACTTACGTATTCCCACCACCTGCTAGCACAACGTGTCTAATACAGTTAGGTGTTCATGTCTCATGGCTTCACTGACAGCTATTTTCTTGTATCTAGCAAGAGTATACTTTCCCACAGTAAACCTGGTTGGAACGCAATTAGTTGATTATATGGAGGACTTCAAAACCGAGGAAGTAGTAATCCACAAAATGGACCTGAGCCTAGAGCAGAAAACTTCCTATCAGACATAAACGCCATAGTAATACACACCACTTTCATCCTGGAGAATCACAACAAGTACCCTTAACTACAGCTAGACAGTCTCTCCTTTTATTATTTCCTAAGTGTTCAGGGATAACAAGCCAGATCTGATCCATCCTCCTTACTCTTGGGAGTTATGGGCACCAAGCACAAACTCGTCAAAGTTAGAGCTCTCTGGCCCGTTTAGCAAAAAACTGCTGCCAAATCACACAGAGATGGAAGGTGATAAAACTTTAACAAGTACCGTACAGCCTGGGTTTGCATTTTCTTTTTTGTTGTTGTTTTAGCAATTAAAACACCATACACCTTGAGAAAGTGAAATGTTGCAAGGGAAGATTGCTATTAAGAATGAAAGTTTCTTTGTGTGTTAAATGATAAAATTCAGAAATAAAGCTTCAACCCTAACAGCGCAATAGTCAGAAGGCCAACAGTCAGCTAACAGAAAGGACACATCTTTCATAAATATACCTCCCCCGGCTCTGCCTTTCTTCTTGTGTGCTCAGCTGTAGCAATTAGGAGAATAATCTATAGGAAGCCTACCCCCAAAAGCCTCTCTCAGCTTTCTCCAGCTGTTTCCTTCTTTTTGTTGCCAGCAAACTCAAGCTCTGAAGAGAGGATTCACCTCAGCAGGACTCCAAACTCTACATCTGCTCTGGGGGCACAATCTTTGCTGGGTACACGGAAACGGTCTTTAAACTAATGGAGTCACTAGACTAAGCAAAAAATCCTCTTCCCTGAATCGACGTACTAAGGTTTTATTTTCAATTGTATTCCTAGCTGGGTATTTTCAAGACTACCAAGTTTCTTCTTTAATCATCAAAATGCTGCTTTGAAACACACATTGCTCTTCTGAAAGTACCTTCCTACACTCTATAAATGCAAATCTGCATCATCTTTTTACAGATAAAGAAACCGAGTGACCCATCCAGCAACACAGAGAAAATCCCTGGAAAAAGAGGAATTGGCATTCAGTTACCATAGCTCTCCCAAACCACAGCACAATGCTGCCCCATAAACAACCTTGTACTATTGAGCATTACAAAAAATATGTTTTGAAAACGGATTTGAGCTTTCCATTCTTGAAGGGAATGGAGTCTTTTCCCTTAATTACAGCAAATTATTGGAAAAAAAAGTGGTATGCCTGTAACTCGGCTGCAGAGTACTCTGTTAAGGAGAAATCCACAACAAAAACAAGATGGAGGAGTAGGGCAGAAGGATTCAATGGGCTGAGGAGGAAAGCTCTGAAGCAGCAGAGCTAACTTGGATAAGCACATTGAAAATCAGATATTTTTTTGTAGGTGGCAGATACAGGAAGAGATAGAAGGAAAATAATACAGACAAGATCAAGGAATCGCAGATTACGTAGCTCAACCCTCTTTGTGCCTCCATGTAGGAAACACATCATTATATGTTTAGGAAGAGAAAAGGCAAATTATTTTTTTCTTATTTACACAGAAGGAGTTCAGATATTTGATTCCCAGGACATGTGTAGAAGAGTTTCTGCAAATCAGTATTATATGGAGAAAAACCACACTGCTTATCACTCAAGACAACGTACAGAGCAGCTCCCCAGTTATAACCCTGAAGGAAATTTACACTGATCTTCATATTTGATAAATAATATTCTCCCTTCTCAAGAAAGAATGCATAATTTCTGTGAAGCACAGAGAAGCTGGAAATATAAATGCTCACCTCCATCCTAACTTCTCTCCTCCAGCTGAACTGGGAAAGACTGCACAGCAAGTGTAATACATGCCTTTCTGTTAGTAGAAGAGCTAGTTTACTACTTATTTTCTGTAAGGTAAAGAAAGAGAATAGGTTTTGGAAAATAGTTAGGAGGATTCTATGAGAAAAATCATAAAAAAACCCCTGTTTTAATGCAGCCTCAACATTCTCTTTGTTCAGAAATACAGGCCATAGTAGAATACTCAAGAATAATTCTGTTCTTGAGAGAGAGATTTCTTAGCCAGAAACTAGTCTGAGATCCATTTATCCAATTCTTTCATTACCACACAGAATCTGTTAGGTACGATACTCTGTTCTGAAGAACAAGGCCACAAAAAAAAAAAAAAAGTATTAAAAATAATAAAGAGATCAAGAGAAAGTGCCAAGTTAACAGCATATCCAAAGCAAGGAGAGGCTGTAGACAAGGCCGCCCTTCCAAATGATGGTAGCTTCTCCAATAGCAGGGCTTCACATGCACGTGAAAGCAACTCGAACTTGTGAAGCCCGCTGGAAAAGCAGGACGTTATCCTCTAAAACATCTTGACTCAGAATTCAAAGGGAAACCAGTCATACAGAAGCACAAATACACACGCATCACCACTAATCTTCACAAAAAGGAAACAGCTACAGACAAAGCATTCAGATTTGTGCTTTTCTGCAAAGTAAAACATTTCACTAATGCAAAAAACTATGATAGTTTTCTTCCCTTACTGGTCTTCAGTGCACTCAAAACCACAGATCACGAGAACCATCCCATACTTAGAATACCTGCAACAGAGTCATAATTTTCATCACCCAATGGTTTCCCGACTAGAATAATTTTCTAGTGTCATCAGAAACTTCTCTCACTCACAGATGCTAAGCAGGCCCATTTCCACTCTCCAGAGACCAAAAATTCTCCCACGAACTGCCGTGGTTGTGAACTGTCACTACATCCACACTCATTACACAGTCACCATCTGCCAGTAACTAATAAAAACAACAGTTACCTCATGCTCCTAAGATAACTAATCTCATCACCTTTTTAGAATCATTAACAAAGAAGAAAAGCAATCTTAATAATCCCTCCCTTGGTATTTGGAGTGCTAGGAATGTATTACCACAAATAAAATTCCTATTTGTTGCATATTCCACAACACGAGTTTCCATATAAGAAGCAAAAACTGAGGACTAAAAAATAAAGACTGAAAAAGCCATTCAGCGATATATTATGCTTTGCCTCACCAGGGAGGAGCATGAAACATGGTCCAAAGCTCAGACTGGAGCTTAGCTGTGGACTAGCCTTACTAAAAATAATTTAACAAACATAGAAAGGGACCCCATAGCCCCAAAAAGAACATTACAAGGACTCTCGAGATTACACATTTTAGCTCCCGAACACAACATTGTCACAGCATAAAACATGATTCTCTCAGTAACAAATTTGCTGACTTCCTCTCAAGTACACACTGTTACCCACAAAGACCCCAACGACATATTGTTTGAAATGCTTACATCATCTGCTTTTGTGTTTGTCTCAAAAACCCTGAAGTAAACAGCCAGCTAAGATCAAAAGCATCAGAACACCCTCCACTGGATCTGCCGACAGGCCAGCTGGGCCCCAGCACACAGGTTCACCGTCCACACCGCTTCAACAGCCAGCCAAGCTCTGCTCAGCTTTTGGGAGATTAAACTTGCTAGGATCTTGCTACAAACTTTCAATTAAAAAGAAGAATTTTTTTTTTTCTTCGAAAGAACAGACTTTTCCACTCAAACACTGATATAACATCAATGGATCACAACAAGAAACAGACCTTCAATCCCAAAGCACCACCTTTCCATGAACAGTCACCCAAATTCTGCTGCAATGAAACCACTGCAGCTCCAACCACGTAGCACAGCTTGTGCTATCAAAGGCAAGCAGAGGAAAAAAGTTTCAACAAATTCCACTTTCTGCAGTGCTGATGATATAACCTTTTTCTACAAATCTCACCTCTGTGATGGTCTCTGAACATCAAGGCTATATTTTAATAAGATCAACTGATATAAAAGAAAAAAAAAAAAAAAAAAAAAAAAAGAAAAATTGTATAAACTTTGAGGTACCCAAACCCTGAAGAAACACCTAAAGCTGGACCTGTACTCCCAAAAGCTGTTGGTTATTCTTATCCTTGCTGACAGTTACTTAAAAATAGGTTATATATAGTCCCCATCAAATTTTGCCTTTCACTTAGTTCGTTATCAGGATTTGAGGCACGGCTTGCAACACAGAATGAAAAGAAGTCCAAGCAAGTGACATATTCAAGCTGACAGCACCCTATTAGAGGTCTCTGCATTAGCTATCAGTTATTCTTCTCCCTGTAGTCAGCAGAAGATGTGAAGCTCTCTTGGGCAAACGTACTTTTCAGTAACATAACGTCCTCATTTACTTGTCTGCATTGTGTATTTCTGTTCATATCAGAAAGTTTAATTAGTCTCTTGCAACTAAAATGACTTATTATGACTAATTTGTATTAGACATGAGAGAAGGATAAGAACGCTTTATTGACAGCTTAAAAATGTTAGCTATGTTTCCTAATGCCACATCTCAGCTACACTCTATCTCGCTTCGTCTCGGCCATTTCAGGGAAGTATCCTTTAGTGTAAAATTCTTGCTGCCTTTCACACTCAGTTTCTCTTTTTGTCACATCTAGAAAGCTGGGGTCCAAATTATACACCAACGAAATATTTTAAATGGCCAAGTAGTGAAAGTAAACAACCACAGCTATTTTCACGCAGACATTGAAAATTCCTCCATTTTATTCCCCAAAGTACCGCAGCAGGCCATCACTGCTCTGCAGATGAGGCATCTGCTGGCTCTCTGCAGTCTCTCCTAACATGAACTCACTTTCCAGGTCTCCTGCAAATTCCTAACCACAGCTCCAGTTTTCCCAAGGTCTCCTCCTCATCCTTCAGGCTCTGGCAGTGCTTAGTCCTTACACGAGAGCCCCAGAAAAGCTGTCTGCAGCGACAGCCTGTTCCAACATCCCAGTGCTTTGTGTTTCACCTCGCACAACAACAGCAGCAGCACCATCCTGCAGTTTACGGATTTTTCGCCGTGTCTTTGATGCCTCAGCGTGCCTCATGTAACTGGAGCTGCAGCAATGAGACATCTACCTTTTCAGGAAGGCTGCCAATGCACAGCAAGCCGAGACTGCAATCGGCTACCGAGCTGACTGAAGGAGAGCCTACCTCCACATTTAAGACTCAGTTCAGTTCTCTCACTCACAATCCGTAGGGGCTTAGTTCCCTGGCAAAAGGCAACAGCAGCGTACATACCTCCACTCTGACCACAGGTCTTGTGTCTCATCACACGGCCCTCTTTGTCCTTCAAGACGAGCAGAATTTGAATTCTGATGTACAAAATCCGTAATTTTTACTTAGTGAAAAACCTAAGGCAGACAGAAAGGGTTAGAGAAAACTCATTATTACAGAATATTAATTGTTACCCACAAGTCTCTTAGGTCACCTCTGCTATGCTGTGAAACACACACACTCTTAGCACAAGGCTTATTAAAATACAGACTATCTGACAGAGTGGGGCTATTTTTACCTAGGCTGAACAATATCCAGGCATCTTTCTCAAACAGTTAAATCAAACTCACAATAAAAAGCACATTAGGAAGGAACTTAAACCAAGCAAAGTATCTCAGAGACCAGTTTTTGCCCATATCCCCACCTTTCTGCTGCTTCTACAGCTAAACACCATTAAAAAAAAAAAAAAAAAGCTAAGAGCCACTAAAAAGCCACCAAAATGCTATGTCAAGGCAGTAAAATTGTCTGAAATTCATAAACCACACAAATCTTCCCACAGGATTGCAGCTGGCATGGCAGTGTGCAATCTTCCATCACAGTTATTTAGACCATGTCTACACTGTGCTTATTTCAAACCGGCTGGCTTGGCCGCCCTGATTTCGGAGCTGAAGCTCGCTGAGACGCAGGCAGTCAGCCTGCCCTGAGCGCGCCGTTACCATGGCCGCGCTGCAGCGGGACCCACGCTGGTCAGCCTAAAGTCAGCTCGTGTACATCCCAATCGGTGCCAAATCCAATTAACACAGGCACTCCCTTAAAGAAAAGGTGATGTTTGCTGCCTTTGTGTGCTACAGGGATTCCTGGCAAAAGAAACTGGGAAAAATACTTCAGTAGGAATTAGGATTTTGTCAGACGCTCCCAGCAGTCATTCAGGAAAAATACCAATCCTGTTGCGTGCTCTACAGCATCTTTCTGTGTACCAGCACCAATGCTTGAAAAGTTAACAGCTCACCACGTACTGAACAACCAACAAGTCAGTTCTGTCTTCTGTCAAGAGTGTAAACGGCAAAAGATGGAATGGCCACTGATAGCCCAAACTCCTTCCTTCAGTAAGACGAAGAACTACTGCTCTTAAAAAAAGACATTGCCTGGAATATATCGAAACCAATGATCTTTGCCTTCTGCAATAAATCAGATTTGAATACAAAAAGCAAGAGTAAACGTGTTTTCAACCTGCGTATTATCAGTAATCAGCAGGCCAATAGGAACAGCACACACAGAAACCGTAGTGATAAAATTGTACGGCCAAGTTGTCTGGTGACGACAGTATTCCTTGGAATAGTAATATATTTACAGCTTGTGTTGATAGCATTTTAGTCAAGATGCTTTCTGCAAATCTCTACTGGCCTTCTGAAACGTGAATGCTACTGATTTCTGATTGCAGAGTGCTTAGCTTTTGGCTTGCAGTATCAACTCCCTACCTGCAGCACAGGATTTTCCCCCGAGCGCACCCCCAGCCCAGCTTCCCAACGCAGCCCCCCGGGATGCTCCGGGAGCCCTCCCCACGGCACACATAGCCAGGCGCTGCGCGTGACTGCAGCCGTACCAGCAGCACACATGGCACGTGGGCACTGGGAGACTGCGGCCAGCGGACACATCGGGGTGCGGCAGCAGGCTGCTGCTGGCTGTCCAGAGCGGAGTCACCGGCGTTGCACGTGTGCTCATCACACCAGGACCTCAGTGCTCACTTCGACTGCGCTGCAACTCCGGTCATAAAGCCCATACCCGATCTACTTGCAGAGAAATATGACTGGAGAGGATCCAACCACTGAAACGACTGTCTGTTGTTGTACCCATGTGATACTACTTGTCATGAGTCCAATGGTACAGAAGAGAAGGAACTGTTGGTTCTGGGGGCTTTGCTTCCACCCCTCAAACTGTTCAGCCTTAGGTGGCCACAGACTGTGATGTGGGATACGAACAAATACACTTGTTAGAATTTTAGTTGGCCATAAGGGAAGTCAGAAAGGCTTCTGGAGCCCTCTTGACACCTTATTTCATGCATTTCTCTTTGATAAGATGTGTACATAAAGAAATCTCACAAGTAAATATACTCAGAGAACCATCATGCAAGACACTGTTGCCTCTCGGTTTTTGTAAACAGCAGCTTATCTGAAACAATTTTTTTAATCGAATAAGGCTTCAGCATATCAGATTTAATCACTGAGTTTGCCTTCTTTTGCCTTCTCTTACATACATAGACTGCCGTCTTCCCTTTCAGACATACGATCTGAAAAATGTTCTTTTCTTACCTCCTTTGTATCTCATGTGCCTCTTCTTACCCCTGGGCATGCTTTTAATGGCATTACCAACTGGTTGGCAATTAACTTTTACTCCAGTTTAGTTATTGACCACTTCCCAGCATAGATTATGCAGAAAAACTGTTTCACCTACAGCATGGCTTTAGCCAGAGGTAAAACACGATACCTAGTAACAGTTTGTTGGGTTTTTTGGTTTTTTTTACACTTCTGGGAGAGTAAGTGACCACGGATGCACAAGAAACAACGCCTGCAGATAAAAAGAATGCCTCCAGATAACAATGTCTGTCAGACAAGATTTGCACATTTCTTTGAACTGATACATTTATATCCTGCTAATTATTTGAGAAGACTCTCAGAGACATTACCACAAAGAAAGCCAATGCTACGGTGGCATTGTTTACCCTCAAGTCTAGGTTTCTTTTTAATGTATTCCTCAAACTTCAAAGTTTGCTTTTAACTGTTTTCTTTTCAGTCGTTTTAGTAACTTCACCTGTGCAAACATCTCTACCCTAGAATATACCTGTACAGCTTGTCAGGAAACATCTTTAGAGTTGAAGTCCATTAAAATGTTTTACAAACAACCTAGGTCACACTTTGCAAGGCCCAAGTTTACTGCTAAATACTCACTCTCTTGCTCTAACTCTGCTTCTCCATGAAAAGCATGGACATGGCTGTTACTGCCACACCAACACCACACAATACAACCGACAGCTTCACTAAGTTGCACAAGTAGGAAGCAAATAACAGCAGGTCACCTCAGGGTCTTTTTTATTCCTTTATGACATCAAAGGAATGACAATTTAGAGAATGTTCTGCTCAACAGGTTTTCAGCTTCTGGATTTCCCCCTACTCTTAAGGGCATAAGGGAGGCAAAACATCTGAGGAAGGACTGTGTCACAGGCTGTGAAACAACACTACACATGGACTGGAGGAACAGCTAAGACGGGGTCGTCTCCCCTCCCAAAGTAAAAGAAGGGTAAAATATTCCACTACTAACCCGCAAAGCCCATCATTCTACTTTCAAGTCACCTTCACCAATCCCAGCTTAACAGAGATGGGTGTTCGTTTCAGGATACCGCACACTCAATGCCAAACCGCTGAACACTGAGGGGACGTTAGACAGGAGTTTCTGCTGCAGGAGGAGCTCAACTCCGGTACCGCATTCCAGCCTTTCCCGTAGTTGCGTGGCCTCCTGCAGTTTGGAATTACAACAGCACTGCACCAAAACTAATTCACTTCAGAGACGTCACGGCCTAGCAGAGATTACAGGTGCCACACCATTTTAAAAAGTTTTTAAATTTCCCGGCAAGATGTGTGTTGTTCTCTTTCAGAAGACGAACTGGTAGAAGCTGACTGGACTGAAAGTTACATGGAACACCCCAAGCAGCCGGAGCAAGCTCAACTTGGATACAACTGTAGAAAAACAGGCTTTTTCTTACAAAGTACAGGACATCTACAGTATTCAGTGCTGATACATACACATCTCACCCAGTAATCACTGACACCACAGAAAAATGACTCCAGATACAAAAGTATCCCTTATTATAAGGAAATAAAAAAACCCGCTCAACTACAACTGCTTCTTCACCATGAGGGCAATGCTTACTAAAAGTATTTCAGTCTGCGGATTGTGTCATAGGAAATGGCATTATGTTCTACTGCAACAACGAGAGCTGACATATTTCAAAAATAATTTGCTTAAAATCATTTGGCTCTACCAAACATGCCGAGTAGGCAGAAAATCAGGATGTCTTCATGGAGAAGGAGATACCTCACACACAGAGCAGTTCCTCTTTTTAAAGCCCAGTGTTTCAGTAATTCAATTCCTATTTTGTTTAAATGCTTAAAAGTACTAATTATACCACTGAGCACTAGTATACAAAATCTCAAATGAGTAGCTAGGGACTTACACAATAGATGGAGGTGGGGAAAAAGGATGGCCCAGCTTATCAAATTTCCTGATGCTGACAAAATCAAATCAATGTGTACCAGAAGTGTACACTGAAACATCAATTTGTGAACCCCAGGGATTGTGTCAGATTCCTGAATTAAATTACTTCTCAGAAAAGAAATTTGGAAATGGCATAATGGCAAAAGTAACATTAGAACCAACAAATAAGCAAAACAAAACAACAACAACAAAAGAGATTCTAATATAATCCCAACATTTCAAATCATTCCTTCAGTCCACTAAATACTATAATACTTTCTATGGTATCACACCACCTTCTCTACTACTTTATTATTTCACTCAAAATTAAGTGAATCAAAACCCGTAAGTCATGGTAAGTCAATCATACAGAAGCTTATCTAAGTTTTGTATGAAAATATGTTCATTTCTGTAATCAAACAACCACCAACCTGTTGTCCCTCACTGGTAGATTCTCAGCTGGTGTCAATTGTCACAATTTTCTTGTCCTCAGTGAACGCAGGAATATTTGTACCACCCAAGATCCATCTCTCTCTGTTTTTACAGAGCCTAATCATAATTATTTAAACTGGTCCAACAACTATTTTTTCATTTCTAAAGTGTATGACTGCTTGATACAAAAATAAGAAGTATATATATTTTATGAAATATGACTCTTTTGACTCATATACAAAACGGACTCGGATACTGTAAACACAGCAGCTTGATTGCAAAGGGACAGGTTCTACCATTTCCCCTGAAGAGTCTCAAACTGTGACCCCAGGAATAAAGGCAAACACAATCACTTGTCTCCTCTGAATATTTAGCTACAATAAGTTAGGTATCCAGAGATTCAACTTACAGCTGCTAAGGCCAAAAAGTGCCAGTGCTGTTATGTTCTGACCTCCCAAAAACTAGAGTCTACTAAATTTTACTAGCTGCTCCCTTAGGAAGAGCTGCATTTTCCTGTATTATACTTCCCAGAAAAAAAATATTTCCCTCAGAAAGAAATACCAAGCGTAGACTCTCCCTTGGCAGTGAGTACCCGAGACGTGGCTCTGTAAGGCCAAGACGTTTCAGCCCAGGAAACACGAAGCAATGTGCAAATGGGCAAAGATGCCCAAGATCCTGCTCCTCTCCTCACCTGTGCTCCAGTACACGAGATCTCTGCGGACCGTGCACCCCGCAGCCCAGCCAGCACCCACAGAGCCAGGAGCTGCGCCTCAGCCTGGCCGCCCAGCACACCAGGGACTGGCAACATCAGGAAATGCAGGGTAGTTGAGTTTAATTTGTGACTAATGGCTAGGGATATTAGAACTGAAACAATCTGAAACGGCCTGGTTTTGCTGTATGATGTTAGAAATGCAATAAGTAAGTCCTCACTGCAGCCACTGTCAGGCAGCTAGGGTTTATTTCCCCTTTTTGTTATCTCTTTCTTGTGCACTAAACGATTTCTCTGCTTTGTTTATATTGTCAATAGTACTGTGTGCCAAGTGTGATAAAAAAAAAAATTATTTAGTGTTTAATTAAGTTTCCAAAGCCACTGGGAAAACAATGGAAAGCAGGTACGTGAGAAGAGGGAGAGAACTATTCTCACAGTATGAAGTTCGAAGCTCTTTTCCAGCTCTTTCTTAAAAAAAAAAAAATAATCTGAATCTTGGACACGAGCTACTTAGCTGAATTCCTTTAACACAGTACACAGCCTTCTCAAGTGACTGGAATTAAAATTCAAGGTACCAGAAACAACCTCAAGTGCATTTCATGACCACAGGCTTGTGTATTTGTTTATATCCTGGAGTCACTTTGAAAATATCTCCTCAAAACAAGCCAAGCCTGGAACACCAGCATCTTCCCTGAAAAAACAAAATTACAAAGCACTGGGAGAACAAAACTAAAGGGCAGCTGCCTCTAACCAATACTACCAGTTTTCCATTTGTAAAGCTTGTGATGAGCCAGCAGTCAGATTCCAATCTCTGTTATAGTGGGTAATCCAGTGTAAACCAATAGAAACCAGTATAGCTGCTCGGCATTTATATCAGCATGAAATTCAATCAAGTTGACTCACAAAATAAAAAGGAGGGAAGAAACATGGCGGGGGGACTATTTCAAATACACAGTTCAAAGGATTGCTCAACTAATTACTCACAGAGATGAAAGAAAAGGTGTTTCAACCATAACAGGTAACAACCTAAATCACTCTAAGATTATGCGACAGAACTACAGGAAAAAAAAGTTTGAAATGACATAATAAAGGTAGAACACAAGAGCAAAGTCGGATAAAAGGCCACACGAAAAAGTAGATGGAGGGGCGGGGGGAAGTATTCTGGTTTTGTTACTTTCTATAAAAATGTTGTCAGAGCCTTTTCACTGGAAGGGAAGTGTCTATGTCAGAGGAAGAGAGAGGAACATGGAGAGAGATCCAAGTCAGGGGAACAAAAACAGATCAGTACAGTAGAAACAAGCCAGCAGCCAGTCCCAAAACAAGCTGGCACACAATAAAACACACCAGTAATTACCAGCTTCTGAGCAGCCTTCGGTGAGACACAGTGGAAGAGCTGCAGATGAGATGAACAGATGGAAAGACAAAGCCAGACAGGAATCAAAATACATAGCTCCAGCAAGGAGAACCTCCGCCAGCATACATTTTGCAGTCTTTATTTCTGTAACTAGGTCAAATGACTAGTTCACTGCTGTCTGCAGTAAAAAGTTCTGAAGTGAGAAGGATGGATACCTAAGAATCCCAAAAAATATTCTGAGCGCATACAGAAAATAAAGACATGGATGAATATACTCATGTTGGAAGCCCTTTAAACAAGGCAGTGAAGCAAAGACAGAAAGTTAACCCCAGCAATGTAAACAAATCACAGTTTGTAGCATAAAATTTAAGCAAGGTACAGAACAGTGCACTCCATGAGATTATATGGAAGGGGATAAAACACAACGTGCTTTTCAGAATGGCCGGTGAAGTTGTGGGCATGGGAACTTACATACAATGCTGACAGACTGCAAAAAGCCTTGGTAATTGCAGTCAGTTTTCTTATCAATAGGAATTACTGTTCCCTTCTTCATCTTAGAAGTTTGCTATCAAAACAAATTTGGGATATTAATAACACGCAATATTCACTGGCAATCCATGACCATAGCTTTGCAATCATATCAACTAAAAACTCAGGGGCAAATGGGTTGTTCAGGTGTGTGTACAAAATCTAGTCAACTCCTAAACTATCCAAAACATTTCAGCAAATACTGTACAGAGATTACCAACAAAATGCTTTCTCTCTCTGTTCTGCCCCGCACACTCAAATCATTCAGATGCTGCAGTACTGACATATGTGTAGATAATCCTGTGCCGGGGAGATTCTGAATGCTAAGCAACAGTTTATTTTGCCTGAGTGGGAACCCAGGTTGGTCACTGTACACAAGTTTCCATGTGATAATGCACAACACTCTCAGAACGCTTTTGGCACAAGACACGGTCCACTGTTTCCAAGAAGCAAGAATTTAGTCAATATTTGATCTAAAAACCCCTCAACACTGTAAGAATTACAAAGATGCTTAATGCTGAAAATTACGTTCCCTCCTCTGCAAAACCAGGCCTAACCAAAAGCCTGCTGATGTCAATGGAAGAACTCCCACTGTCTTCACTGGTGTCTGGCTAGAACACAGAGAGGGGGAAGAAAAGCACTGCTGGAGCCCAGGGGTAAGGAGAACCATGGCAGCAGCAGCACTGACTGCTCTCCTGCAGTAGCGGTACTTTGGCCCGAAGACTGGGATGGACTCAGGAGACTCAAGTCCCATGCCGCATCCTGGCAGGCAATCTTTGACAAGTCATTTGTCCTCTGGATCTCACTTCTCCAGTCCTTTACTCACCTCTTTCGTGAAGTTCTCCAAGATCTCCTGATGTGGTTAAAAAAACCCAAACAACAAGAAAAACAAACCAAGACCCAAAACCAAACAAACTGAAACCCTAAACCAAACAAACCAAGATGCAAAACCAAACAAACCAAGACACAAATACTCAAGTACACAGAACACTGAAGCTCCACTGGTCTCTGCTGACACAGATCAAGGCCCAGTCCTCTCCGGACTTTTGTTTAGGGTTTAGCTTCCCACTTTTATATTTCACTGGCCAAGAACCAACTTTTGGTCTCTCTGCCAGGTACCTGCAATATAGCTGAACTGAGACACATAACCACTGAGATTGCTATCATGGTTTTCTAACAGTTACACCAATGCCAGCACCATGAAAGACAGCTGAGTTTACGTTCATTTTTCAAATGGTTACAAGTTTTGTTCACTCATTACAAACATCAATCCTTCATTTTCTTGTCTTTACAATGACTAGAGTATTAAAGTTTTAAGGTCAATTACATTCAAGAGTAAATGAAAAAACAGACAAGCTGTGCACTAGGTAAGAAACTTCACATTGACTCAGAAGTACAAATTATAAAAAACTACGAAATTGGAATAAGAGTATAAAATATTTATTACAGTAATGGAGACATTAGCTAGCAATACTGTATTTTATTAAGAAACACAAAATTTACACTGAATTATCAGGAAACTGTCCTGACAAAGTGCTATTGATTAGAGAAGTAACATCCTATGTGAACGGAGGGAGCCTCTTCGACTGACAATTAAAACAATTTTGAACTGAAAAGAAGCCCAGTAAACACACATGGGGAATAATTCAGTAAGAAGCTGGTTGTTTCTGCCCACAGAAAGCAGCAGTGTTCAGCAGTGCCTACCTCAAATGGTACTCAGGTTCTCTTCCCCTCCTGCCCTCCAAAACATAATTTTAAGAGTAACTTAAAAATGCTGTGGTTAAAAAGAAACTCACCAGCGTGCTTTTTATTTACCTCCCATATTCTGAACTACAAAACTGCGTATTTCAGAAAGGTTAGAAAAGTTAATCTGAGGTAGGACGCTAGCTGTAGAAGTGGGCTGATGAAACCAGGAACGTGACATTTAACATCTCCCTCATGCAGCCAAGCGTAGCAAACCCTCCACACAAATCTGCTCCAAACAGTCTTTCTCCAAGCTCCAAAGGAATGAAACCAAGCTGACACCTCACCACAGGCACCAGAATGTTTTGTTACAGCCGTGGGTTCATTAGCGTCAGTCTCAGAAGCCTGGAAAAGAGCCACTGCACTACAAATTACGGGCACAAGCGGGCCAGGTGAAGACCAGCTCCTCACACAAGGTGAGCCAGCATCATAGGTCCCGACACACTGGTATCTGGCGAGGAAGGGAGCAGTGCTCATTACCAGATTTTTCTGCCCCATGCCCATTACTGGTGACTTTCAGGTCGTTCACGTGGAACAGTAAAAAGCTCTTGAGAAAGTCTTTAATCACCTGAGACAGAATGCAGGTTTTCAACTCCATCGCTCTCCTGACCCCACTGCACACTGGAGCACCTGGTTTCCATCAGAGCCGTCTGAGCCCCTGAGGACCACAAGTCTTGAGAGAAATAAATGAACAGAGCGGCGCCCTGCCTCATACCTTCATCGCCTCGGTCTCTCCTGTGTCACCTCAGCCAAAGCAGGATCACTGTGCCTCGTGCAGCAGCAGCTTCCACTAACGACTCTGCGCTTTCACTGCCATAGAGTTGGGGTGTGGGGCAGCCCCGAAAGGCAACGGCCAGATCCAGACCTCCTGCTGCACACAGAAAGCACGGAGGAGCTGGGCTGCAGAGCGGGCCAAAGTCATTCACAAGAAAGGGGGTTTTTGAAGGGCTTTTTTGTGTGTTTCTGAAGCTGCAGAAACTGATGCCTGCAAATCCCTGCATCAAGCAGGTCCTGGGTACAGATTGCTTGCTCAAATATCCAAGAAACTTTGCCAGTCTTTGTTTTATACAATTTTTCTCTCTTGTGAGTCACTGCACTTCCCTTGTTACCCAAAACCCAGCCAGATACAACCTACTGTTGTTACTGAGAGTACCTGGAGAGAAATGATCAGAATTCAAGGGGAAGCAGTTGGCAGAGATGCACATGGGTGCCTGGCTGCATCCTGATGGATGAGAGGTTCCTGGAGCTGCTGGCATCCCCCAATACAAAGTCTACTGCTGCTTGGGCTGGGGCTCTCTGTTGAGCAAGGTGACACCTGAAACTCACTGACCTGATGACAGAATTCATCATCCACAACCCAAGTAGGATAGAAGGAGGGCTACTTACATGCTTCTAGGGAAGGCCACCAAAAACCCCAGGGAAGGAGGCTCTGTATTGTCACAGCCACCAGATCTTCCTAGTCTGATCCAGTACGTTGAGCAGCACCGCACTGCCATCTCTCGGCAGATATTTAGATAACAATCTAAGTCCTATAAAGTGCAGGAATAAGTTTACATTAAGAAGACATAAAAACAAACAGAGACATGTTTTTCTTACTAGCCAAATAAAACCAGATTGAAGTTCTAGGTGAACAGCCTAGTCTATATCCAGCCTATTTCCCAGACTCTCAAGATTGGTACTTAATGTTAGACACACGTAAAAAAACAAGCGTTAAGAGGTGAAATAGGATCTAAAATCCTTTTTTTAATTTTTATTTTTCCACAAAAGAGAGTAACTAATTTTTGTAGCCAGCTTACATGAGTAGTAGATAACCACTGTCCCAAATTCAAGATTTTATCCTTTTGATTAAAATAGCATCAACACACCAGCAGAGGAGTTGGCAAAAACATCACTTAAAACTCTTGGTCCTTTCAAGTACATAAAATCATAAATAACATAATTTAAAACACACAGCAAAGACAGGAGGACAGACTAATGCCACCTGTATAAACTGGAAATACAGAGGCAGGAGAAAGTAGTTACTAACAGTTTCTGATGAACAATGTTTACACTCCCTGTAATATGAGGTCTGAGAGAACACAAAGACATTGCAAGTTACAGCTCCAGAAAACATCACCAGGATTTAAATTCTGACAGTTACCAGCTAAAGAAACACTTCAGTATTAAGCGAGAAGACATCCCCATCCCCTGGCAGAAACACCGTCCATACTAACACCCACACGTTCCTAACTCTAGTTGCCAGACCTGTGGTAGGCTAGTCTGGCACTCAAGATATCTCATCCCCTGCTGCAGACCCCTTCCTCATCTGCATCTACATGGTCTATAGCATTCCAGTAGCTGAAATTTTTTGGTATACACAAAACACAGACTGAAACGCAAGCCTCCCTCAACCTTAGTAACTGTTTTGTTGGAGATACTACAGAGGGACTATGCGCAAACACAGCCACCGGCTTAAGATGGGAAGAAGAGCAACTTCTGCTCTGGTTTTGCAAGACAGAGCTCCCTCCCAAAGACAGAGACGCTCCTTTCAAAGGGGAACCCTCTGCATAGCACTGAGTTGGACTTCCAAATATCTTTATCAAGCCTTGGGAAAAGAGGTTCTTCATGTATCTAACTCAGAGCTGTAAAATCAAGTTTAAGAGCAAGTCCCTACACACTTGGAGGATTTAGTCACAGCGAAATCCAGTGGCACTTGGGGGTTCTTATTAATTTCTGTAACTACGTGCAAGTCATCGACTAAGATATACAGTGCAGACTTAAGTTACTCTGCAGTATATGACACAGAAAATCTTGGTAGGTGCACCCGCACACACAGAGCAACACTCACAAAACACAGTCTTCAAGCATTGTTTTCTAGGGAGACAGTGGCAAAGAGCAGTTGAGTAACAATTCCTACAAAGCACCAAGCCTTGCTCCAGTGTAATTTACCATTATTCCATTTGAGTGAACAGAAACTATTTGCAGCAGTTGAAAGTCTAGCTCATCAAATGTGTCTACTTGCTACGTGTTATAAAAGAATGACAGCAGCATGATCTTAAAAAAAAAAAAAACCACAAAAAAACAACCAAACAAAAACCACACCACCCACAGGATTACTAAGTTGCAATCACTGTGCTAAGATAAACAAGGTCACTGCCTACTTGCTTGAGATGCAGTTACATGAATTTGACCTTTCTGTAATAAGTGGTAATTTCAGGGAAAACAACCTTTCAGTTCAGAAGGAAAGGGAAGTAAGTCATGTATCCTGCAGCTGCAGTTCATGATGAGACTCCCAGCCCTAATTTAAAGGTCACCAACCATCCTTTGAAAGCGAGATTGCTTTTCACATTTTCCACATTTCATAGAATGTTGTCAGGGCCAACTAGTCCACAACAACAACATCACACAGTTGCCTGGCCAAGAAGGAACTTCAGCCTTCCCTTCAGTACCTAACACCTTACTAGGCATGTCAAAATTAACAATGTTGGTAACAAGTAATTATTTTGTTAATCTGTATCACAACAGTTATATCAGTATTTGCACTCTGGTAACAAGCAGAGGGTCTGAAGTCTGTACTATGCTAGGTGGTCTACATAAAGATTGGGACTGGACTGTCAGTCTTCGCTTCCCGCTCCCCCAAAGAGGGTCAGAAAATAAAATATAGACAGAAGTTTCTGTCATTTTGTTCAGTTGAGTTGGGTTTCTTTAAACCATTCCTAAATTGACTCTAGAAACTGATCTCTATCAAAATTGCCTATCCTTAGTGGCCATGGCACCAGGAATACTAGCTGAAGTCAATTTATTTTCTTCATTGCTATGATTAAAAAAAAATGTGTACATGGAAGCTAACTACAGCTTTTAAATCCGCTCTGTTCAAATTAGTTCAGGGTTTGCCCTCTGAGCAGGCAAGCAGCTTACCTGCAGCTTTGTTAAGTACAGGTCTTCTACCTTTGCTTTATTATTTGACATCTGTGATGAACAAACGTAACGCATTCTCAGGCACGCGCCCAGAAACAACTAAATTAACAAGCACTTGGAGAAGTCGGGAGGAAAGGTGAAAAACAAGCTGAAAACATGCTGTCATATTAGGGAAATACTGTTGCTAAACACAATACCCCAAACATAGCTGTCAGCTACTAGTTTATAGGTGCTGCCAGTAAAATAATACTTCTGAGAACATGCTAACTGCTGTGTCATTCACGAGATAGCTGAACTATGTAACTTTCCATTTGCTTCTCTAAACTCTTTAAAACAAAAGAGACAAATAACATAAAATCCAACTAATGCTAACACAAAATCAGAGCAGACTATTTCCACAGCAGCTCAACTGCTTTTTCAAGCGGGAAGCATTCACGCCTTCACCTTTGCCTACTCAGCAGTTTGTCATGTGGGCTGTACGCAAAGGATGTGCACCATGAAGGTCAGCGTCAAAGGACTCATGATGCTCAGCAATACATTCCCAAACAGTTAACTTCCTACACGGAGACTCCCCCGCGTAACACCAGGATCTTCACATTTCTAGTTTTAGATGTGACTTGTATGTCTGGAAATACCTGCTGTGAGAGTCTTAATAGAGCTGGAGAACACCCATGGGGAACTCTTAATCCATGGGATGCCAGAGCCTGGAAGCATGCAAAGAGCTGTTTTAACCTAACCTGAAGAACTTCTTCAAACACTTACTAACTCCAGTAAAGCTCTCTTCAGGGAGAGACTCAGGCTGGTACTGAAGACAGATAACAAAAACTCTGTGACCACACAGCACAGCTAAGCTAAGGACTTTCTAATACAAGAAGGCTGGCTACTCTTTCTCCTCGCTGAGCCTGACGAGCTAATCGGTGGGGAAGGCTCCAGCACACCCCAAGGAAGCAGCCCCTGGCAGAGAAGAGGCCATGAGTCTGCTGCAAGGGAAGGAAAAGTTTACCGTTATCGATGCACTAGTGCACCAGTTCGTCTGCCTGCTCAGCTCCTGAAGGCTATTTCCTTCTTCAACAGAAACACAAAATAAGACCTGCTGGTTGCTTTTAATCCTTACATTTGTGTGTCTTTAGAGGTAAGCCATTTGCCCCTAACTGAAACCCCTGAAAACCTCAGCCTCCAGTTTGCACCATCACCATAGCAACAACAACAACACAACTAAGGGAGTCGTGAGTATTGGCACACTGACAAAAGTTTAGTTCAGCTTTAGGACTGATGGACAACAAGGGAACCATTGCAGTGCTCTGGTCCATTAAAACCTGACTGATTTTTAGTATTAATAAATGCTTTAAAAACTTAAGTGACTAAGTGTCCGAAGCAGCCACACTCATCCCCTGCCTTATGCCTTTCCTTAAGACACTACTATAGCTTAAAGTATACTGGCCAAGCAGGGCTTTAATTGGCTTTTCAGTTTGTATCCCATGAACTGAGCATTTTTCACTGCATTTCAGTGAACTGAAAATTTTCAAGGATACAGTCCTACCTCCCCGATGACAAATTACCTCAACACAGTCAAAACTTCCTCTTTATGATCTCCACTGTGGATCCTGCAAAACCATAATGCTCTGTTGCAACTCAACTTTCTTCTTCTCATCTTTGGGGATTTTTATGCATGCATCAAGGTGATCACTGTTGTGCTCTACTTGAGTTGAACGCAATCAGAATCCAGCTGCTACTGGGCTTCCACCTCCTCTACACTTCTTTCAGCAGGGTAAAGAGGGAAGAAAATGCTTACAGATTACACATTCAAAACAGACGGTTAAGGCCAACACTTATGACCTTACCAAACAATCCCTGTTCCTCTCCTCCCGTACTGGTGGCTGCTGTCCCTACTCCCCACAAGCAGGAAAGGGCAAGTAAGTTGCTGCAGAGCAGAGGATAGCTAATCATGTTCAAAAATTTGGTGACAGTGGCGATTTCAGCCTCTTCCCAGGAAAAAAAAAAAAAAAAAAAGCTATTAATTTGCCTGGGTATGTCCCAGAAAATTTTCATGAACATTGTTTCGCTAGCTAGACACTCACTACCCAAGTAATTTCAGGATCCAGCAAGCTGTTTCATGAAGGACTGTTAAGAGGAAAGCAGTATTACAAACATAGCCACCAAGAGCAAGACATCATCTAAACAGATTATTCTTATCTTCAAAGTTCTGTACAGAAAATGGATTTTTACTTGCTTGAGTACAGCTCGGTTTCGAATTTCCTTTTTTATTCCCCTTTTTCCTGCGTTAGAACCCGCAGGTATCATTCAAGAGCATCACTCCACAGCGCACGTTCATGGTTCCAGCTCTGAAGAACTTACGGAGGGCTTCTGAGGAGCAAACCCGTGGCTGAGGTACGAACAGAGGTCACATTTCCCAACCCACTCCTCGGGCACTGGGAGGTCATGCCTCCTCCTGCCTGGCGTTTGCCATCACACTGCTGTCACTTACAGGTGACTTGCACATGCTTACAGGTACAGAATTACACCATTTCCCACAGCGTCCCGTCGTTTGGATTGCACTTGACTATAAAGCATTCAGAAAGACTGAGAGGTACTTGAAAATTTTCATTTCATGAAACATGCAGAAACAGTGTTACAGAGAACATTGTGATAAAAATTGAGAGATTACGTCAAAAGTAACAGCTTTGAAAGGTAATTAAACACTAAGCAACTGGAATGCTATGTAAACTAAATTCTTTTTTTAATAAGGCATTATTTTTCTCTTCCTAAATTTTCTTTTAGAAGGAACATTCAGAAAGTTTTAAGCATTATGCCTTCGAAATAAATTGTATTTAAAGATTACAGTGCAAAACTAGATATCTTAGTCCTATACAAGATGGCTTATTAATTGTTCTAGATACGCATGTACTCATAAATTTGCTCATATAATTTGGCAAAGAGAATTGATTTACTATCATAGTGAAATACTACATTAAATGCACATAATTCTTTCTTCACACTGCTCTTCCCCTCCTAAAAGCATTCTGTTTGACTGCATGCCATACTGAATTATCATTCTATAATCATTAAGTGATTTATTTAACTGCTACAGCACATACAGTTAACATTCATCTATATTCTTATTCTAATTTCACCTTTTTGTTTTCTGTTGTCATACCAACAAGGAAAAATTAGGAATTTCACTTAAATCAAAGTAAAGTTATGGAGCAGCAAGATAACGCAAGGGACCTTTTTATTCTCTTAAAGCACATCTTTCTCAACAATGCAAATACAAATAGTGCAAAATACAATCTTTTTGAAAGCATAAATAGTACAGAATCGTCAGGTTGAAAACTTGATAATATATTAAGCAAATATTGCTTGGGAAAAAAAAAACCAACTATTTTTATTACTGTCAAACCATTTAATAAAGGAAACGCTGCAATCAAGATGCTACGTGTGACAAGAACTGAAAGGATTTTTTTCCACAATCCATTGTGCCTCATCCAACATTTGCTGAAGAAAAAAGTGATTATTCCTCACTCAACCTTCTATTTTATTCATGGAGCAGTATAGTTTTCCATCAGTCTTAGCCTATGTGCGTTTTTAGATGACTTGCATTCCAGTAATTCTTCGAAATGCTAACCAGTAAGAGGAAATCTGACTAACACCACAGTCTCAGAGCACACCAAGTTCATTTCACATTCAGTGCAACAACCTTTGCGTGCTCTTCCTTTACAGCCTGAAAGATCACCACCGTGTTTGCCAAGATGAAACCGTACATTTCCCTCTACACCTACATCGATTCTGGGCTCACGCTGACTGGAAATACGGCTCATGCACAGCACATGTGCCTGAAGACACCTTGAATGAGAACAACACAAAACACAATTGACAGTCAGCCGCTACAAGAACGAATCCAACGAGCATATTTACACACTGTGGGTCACACTAGCAATGTGAAATCAAGAACAAGAAGAGAAGGATAAAAAAAAAGCCAAGGCACATGTTCGGAGAAGTCCTAGAGGAGCTATTTTTTCATACTGAGAAGTAATCATTTTAATTTTTACTACAGGTTCATTCAATAATTTAGGCACAAGAAAAGCTCAACAGTATTTTGGAAAACATATTTGATTGTTGTTTGGGGTCATCTTTAACGTATGTTAACCTCTGCTTCTCTACCCGTGGTCTGATGCTTTCCGTTCTCTAGTAAATACTGAGGAAGACGAAGGATACAGTTGCAGTACGCAGCAATTCTTCATAAGCCTGCAGCCTCAGCATAAGAAAAAAAAAAAATTAAAAATAAAAAATAAAAAATAAAAAAAAAATCACATGGCCTTCCTTCAGTCTCCCAAGGGAAATTCTCTACGGAAATTTCAGGAACAGTTAAATAGACCTCCTCTATGATCTAATTATCATAAGCAGGAATGAGAAAGTTGTATCTCAAAGAAAAACAAAGTGGGGTGAGGGGAGTACCCGCCCCCCCCAATAGTAGGGGAACACATCTTCATGAAACAAAGGAGATCTGAAGATCCTGGCACGGTGAACCTTCCCTGTCAGTGTACAGCATGAATCTCTACAGGGAGCAGTCACGCCTCAGAGCACAAAAGGTCAGTATTGCTTTCTATATATAAACATGCAATGTAAAGGCTGAGAAACCATGTAGCAAATAAACTGCAGATACTCCTCAAAACCCAGCTACGCAAGTGTTGTGGCCAAAACCAGAAGCAGCAGCAAACTCTACCCTGGCACCAGATACACATCTTCATTATCGGTCACAACCACCTTTGTGCCTGCTCTAGGCACACCAAACCAGCGCGCTGCTGACACGCTGCAGCCCGCAGCGGCAGGAGGCCGCTGCCACTGTCAGCTCTAACAGGAAACTGAAGCTTGACCTCAGTCTGGCTCCAGCCGTGTATTCCACCGTACACGGGAGTCTCAACCAACCATTTTGGTGACAGGCAGCCCAGCAAACCCACACGGATGCTCCCTCAGCGTCATTTACCCATTTCCTGCAAGCACTACAGCACGCAGCTGTCTCTGGCAAACTGCTGAAAAGCCCAGCGTGTTAAGTGAAAGTACAAACCAAATTTTGCAGCAGAAGTTTGCTTAGCACGCTCTAGTACCAACACATCAATTTGAAACACTGTCTTCAAGCCCTTGAAACTGTCCATTATGTACATAGTCCATAAAAGACCTGACCGGTGCGCAAACACATTTCCCTTATCTACACAGGGCTTGCCAGAGGTCACAGATGTCAAATGAAAGTTGTTTTTCTACAAGCCAGGTGGGGAGCACAGAAGAAATTTGATGTGCACTTCGAAAGGAAGAAATTCCTTCAGTCTGCAAGGCAGTTCTATGTCTCACTTAGTAACGAGTTTGTTCTGAAGAAATACTGTTACACAGAAATCTATTTAACTGGAATGCTGTTATACAGCATTCTCTATTAACAAAAGTAAAACAATACTTTCAGGACAGATTCCCTGCAAAATATTACAATTTCAGCGAGCAGATGGGTGGTCCATCTTGTCTTTGCAAGTGGCTCACCTACTGCTCTCAGACCAAAGTATTTTATAGATGTGAATTTATTTAACTAAAGTACATCCTGAGACCAATTTTCACTGAAATACAAAGCTCTTAATCAGGAAGCAATTTGCACAGTGAGATCTGAATTGTTCCCATTAGTCTTAACTTGTTCTGTTTACCTGTGAGGATGCAACAAAAATGCTAAGTTACATAACTTTTTTACTCATATGAAAGTGAAGACTTTGTGAGTGTTTGCGTATCAGCAAAGAGATTTACGGCTCATGTTACCTACCTGATGCTGCGAGAGCAGCACGTGATGAGAGATGAAATGCAGAGCCCTGTGATAACCAAGAACAACAGCTCAACCACCAGTTAACTCATTTCATGTGTTTCTGCGTCAGTTTTGTTATCTGTACGAGACAGGAAACAAAGTTCATCTATCTCTGCAAAGCACTGGGAGATACTTTGATAAACTATGTTATCCAAACACAGCTTTTTCCAAGTCAGTTCTCTCTGCACAGCTAAGGCATACGTCGGACAACAAACAACAAACTGATTGTCAACTTCTCCCTCTCTGGATTTACAAAACGATTACCAGACACTTCACCCCGTACGGACGATTCAGCCAGCTCATCAGCAGGAGACAGTTTCACCAGGCTCAGGACTGACCCTCAGCAGTCCTGCTTCCAAACACAGCGAGCGCCAGCTGTGACTCACGTAACGAACTCAGCCTTGCAAAGAGCAGGCAGCGTGCCAGCCAAACGCCACCGCACAACGCCACCGCAGACCTGCTAGGAAGACTGCAGTCTCTCATTATTTCAAATTCTCAGCCCATAAAGTACTTTGATGTACTCTGCAAGCTGTAAAGCAAATGAATTGAGCTGTAAATGGACAAAACTTACTTTCCTAGCTAAGCAATTAGTAGAGAGTATTAATGTATTTATTATTTTTTAAAAGCCAATAACAGCAGTCCAGTGCATGGAGGTGGATCATACCTCTGCACATATCTATATGTCCTACCTTTATATTCTCCTGGTTTACTACCAAAAAAAAAAAAAGATCAACCTTTTTACAAAACCAATACTTTTTAAAATTTAGTTGTTTGTAATGAGTTTTCTAGCCACGAACGCATGCAAACAAAACTCTAACAGGATGTGTATGTTTTATCTTATCTGCCTAGCCAAGATGAGAAAAAACCACGGAATGATAGACTAAAGTCCCTGTGGCCTATCTGCACTCAACGCCATGACAACGCCTTTTAGGTCTCCTGCAGGAAACATCTCCAGCATATCACACAGAGATGTACCTCCCTTTCAAGTAAAACAGCAAATTTAATTACCTGAGAACTATCTGAACAACCCATTCAGAACAAAGTCAGACAGAAGCCACCTGCAATGTAAAATAAAATACTTAAAAGGAAAAATAGTGCACTCTTCCTGCAAATAAGACAAACCTCATGCCAAGCTACACAAGGAGCAACACAGATCCAGGAAAGTTATTAATGCCCTCTGCTTGGCACGATAAGGCAGCAACACAAGCTGTGGCCAGCTGTGGGCCCTCCAGCTCAAAAGATAGGTAGAAAAACTGGATATGATCCTGCAAAGGGCTACCAAGACGATCAGGAGATTAACCACACAATCAATAAGAAAAGTCTGAGGGACACATGCTTGTTTACTCCAGCAAGGAAGACACTATGGGGTATCTAAAGGAATGCCATTAAGAAGAATTATGAAGATAACGAGTCAAATTCCTCTCAGTAGTGATAAATAAGGCACAAAGACAAAAAACTGCAGCTAGTTAAGTTCAGGTTTGATCTTTTGAAAAAACTCTCACTGGGAGGTTGGTACAGCCCTTAAACCGGTACTCAGAGAGGCTGTGAAATCTCAGGCCCTGAGAGTTTTCCAGAAGTCAGCTCAAAAAAGCCACAGGTGACCTCATCAAGTATTGGCAACACTCCCAGCTGAAGAAAGGGTTCATCCACATCACCAGAGTTTCCTTCCAAGCAACAGTACTGATAACACCACCACTATGAATACATGGAATCACTGCATTACATATTAATCCCTTGAGCTTTCGCAGCTTCCACCACAACGACATTAGAAAGAAATATCTTAGAAAAAGCTTCCTTGATTCCAGGGCATTCTGCCTACCAGAAAAGACAAGAATCTTGATCTCAAATTTCTTCTTGGCTAGGATTGTGCCTAGTTTCCTGGGCACAGTTCCCTCACTGGCAGTGTGATGAGTCACAGGTTGACACACACCCCCGAGCTCCACCACCCTGCTACAGCATCAGCCACAGAAATCCAGCGATGAAGTGAGATGAAGAGAGCTCTCACATGAACCCACTGCTCCAGGCGCAGTTAACCTTCCAAACTCCAATTATCAGATGGATATTAAGAAATCTGAGAAACTGCAGAGAACAGTCATAAAAATGATTAACGAGCAGAAAGCGTTATTTATACAGGGAGAAAAACCAACAGCTGAATGCACGCAATGTGTCAAAGAGAAATGATCCACACAGTCTCATCCTAGAGTCAGCACAGCGTGCTGCAGAAGAAACTCACAGCTGCACCAAGTGCCTTAGTTCAGCATCAAAAAGTTCACATACAGTTCAGGCTTTCAGCTCCTTTTTAAGCTTTCTTTCAACAACAATTTTACATAACAAATTAAAATTAGCTTTCATCCATTTTTCACCCAACTTGGACATCTCAACAGTTCAATCCATTCACAGTTCAATGCAATAGAAGCCCTTGGTGGGAGAAGGAAGAGGAGGAGGAAAACACTGGATTTTCCATAACCTTTTGCTGATTTCCAAAACCTGTCTCCTGTACATGTAAGCAATCTGTTTCTTTTACTACAGAGTAATGACTCATTACTTGTGTCATTTAAAAATGGAAAAGAATTCCATCTGGCACTAAGGATGAGCAGCCAAATTAAGTGTGTCTTGATCTAAAGGTCGACTCAGTAAAAGCAGAAAGCCCTAAACTACAGAGTGTATTTTAATATCTGCAATCAGTTAACATTTCAGCATCCATCTCACAGAACTGAACTACCACCCTCCCCACAATGGTAAGTGCTCGCAGGCTGAAAGCATCAACCCCAGAGCCTTCCCAAGACAGGAAGAATTTAAAAAAAAAAAAAAAATAAAAATCAAAACCAAACAAACCATCAAACCAAAACTCGAATATCGCCAAAATAAGCAAGGGTTTAGTCACATGAATTGAAATTGTTCAATAGTTTGCAATTAACAGTTGATAATTACTCGCTTTTGAGCACGTTCACACGTATCACACAAAGCTGCACCAGTGTCTGGCGCAGCAGCCTTGTCGCAGCAAGTGACCCGCAGCAGCACCCACACCGCCTTCCCCCATCCCCTGGCCCAGGGCTGCCTCATCCCACGGGCACACGGCTCCGCGGAGCTGCCCTCGCCGCCCAGCCCCTCCACAGCGAGCGGCGCGGCGCCGCACCGGCCTCGCCTCCCCGAGCTGAGCTGAGCGGGGCCGCAAGATGGCGGCTCCCCGCCAGCGCCAGACGGGCTCCCGCTCCCGCGCCGCCGCTCGAAGCCACCGCAGCGCCTGCGCGACGCGTCGCTCCCTCTACCCAATCAGAGAGAAGCTTGCGCCTGCGTAGCCAATCCCCACAGGGCCAGGGGGCGGGTCCCATGGCGGCCGGGAAGATGGCGGCCGGGCCGGACCTGAGCGGCGGGCGGGAGCCGGTGCCGGTGGGGCTGTGGCCGCCCGGGGAGGCTCCACCGGCCTTTCAGGTAGGGGTGGGGGCCGCGGCCGGCCCGGGAACCGGACCAGGGACGGGGGAGGCGGAGAGAAGGGAAAAAGGGAGAGAAGGGGCAAGGGGCCAGCACGGCCCCGGGCGTAAAGACCGGGAGTAAAAATCTGACAGGCTTGGCAGGCGCTTCCCGCTGCACGGCGGTTTACAGAGACGGTGTAATCTACAAATACAAGCCAGTCCTTTAAGCATTTTTCGTAGTTTCTCAGTCATGGCCCGTACCCCAGGGCAGGGTGGCTGGGACTGGATGGTCTCTGAGGTCCCTTCCAAGCCAAACCGCTCTGGGGTTCTCCTGGATTACTTGCAGTAAGTGCCAAACGCGTTTCCTGCAAGTACGCCTTATTGCCTAGGAGTTTGCTTCAGTGATATCAGAAAGTCTTTAGAAAACAGAATGAAGCAGCTTCTAATAAGCCCTGGGAGTGGGGATAAAAAAAGACCGAATGCGAGCAGACCCTGATCTTCCTAAATTGCATGGTGTGCTGGTACGTAACAGAAATGGGAAGGCGTGTGGTCGGTGAATGGGAGAAGGTGGGAGCAGATAAGGGACTATTAAACTTGGTTTTGGGTAAAAGCCAAAATGACTGAGAAAGCTGATGTTTATAAAAAAAGAACCTTCTGAATGAACTGGCATGTTTCCCAACACCCAGAAGCTGCCAGACATAAGCTACTGTGAAATGTAATATTTAGATATAGCACGTACTTCGGTTTTCTAAATAAAGCTTTGGAAGATGAATGCTGAGAAGAAAGTAAAAATATACGTGTAGCTGTCTTTGGATTTTAATGTTCAAAGTTGGCAAAGTTTCTATCACTTTTCTTTTGCAATGGTCCGTGGTTCTGTAATCACTCACCTGCTGGGGGCATTAGTGCAATTCTGAGAACCTGACTTTCACCCTGGGTCGCTTGAACGGAGCCCACCTGTTCCCACAGACAGCGCGCGGCGAAGCAACTGCCGTCCCACGGTCTGCCCTGACAACAGACCTGAGCTCCGCTACGTAAATACCAGGAGGTGTGCTTGTGCAACAGCGCCGTTGTTTTCCAACGGGATTAGCAGGAGCAAGTTTGAATGCAACATTTTGAAGAGATGAATTGAAAGTATCTTCATTTTTAACAAAAATGGGCATTTGAAATTCTGTGACTTAAATATCTATAGACTAACCTTGTAAGTAGTGTGTCGAGCGTTTTGAAGGAGGGAAAATTACTTTAAAGATACCGTGCCATTTCTGTAAATAAAAATGATAGCTATTAGACTAGATCCAATTAGCTGACATGTTTTTCCTGCTAAGAGTGTTTTTATTTTCTGGCTAGTAGACTATTTTGAGAAATTCTATCACTAGCAGACTGTTGATTCTTTTTTGGTCTATATGGAATATCTGATTTGCATTCTTTAAAATGTTTTAGAAAAGTCAGAATTGGTGTTAGACGTTTACAGAAAAATAAGCGGTCATGATTTTAGTTCCCCACATTCAGAGTTCAGTCATTGCCAAACACAAACTTCTTAAAAGTTCGATACCCTCTGTGGAAAAAGCGTGGACCGTGACACGGATTTGACGCTCGTTCTCTTTGCAGTATAGCCCAGACAACGTGGCTGGAGCAGACGGAGACATCGACCCCACGGAAATCACCTTTCCAGGATGTTCTTGCCTTACCAGCTCCTGCGTGGTTGGTGTGTGCGCGTGTCTTTGCCGTGGTGAAAATTACACCAGCTTGTGCCTCAGGCCTCCCGACAAAGAGGAGGAGTACGCCAGGCCTGTTTTTGAGTGCAATGCCATGTGCCGGTGCGGCGACTCCTGTCAAAACAGGGTTGTTCAGAGGGGCCTGCAGTTCCGACTGGAGGTGTTCAAGACCGAGAAGAAGGGCTGGGGTCTTCGCACGCTGGAGTTCATAGCTAAAGGAAGATTTGTCTGTGAATACGCTGGTGAGGTTTTAGGTTTTAACGAAGCACGTAGAAGAAGTCAGGCCCAGACATCAAGGGATTCCAACTATGTTATAGCGGTGAGGGAGCACCTCCACAGCGGTCAGATAATGGAGACGTTTGTTGACCCCACGTACGTCGGTAACGTGGGCAGGTTCCTCAATCATTCCTGTGAACCAAATTTATTTATGGTGCCAGTTCGAGTTGACTCAATGGTGCCTAAATTGGCACTTTTTGCAGCTACTGATATTTCTGCTGGAGAGGAACTTTCGTATGATTATTCTGGAAGATTCCATAATTTACCAGTACCTCACAGAGAACAAAAACCTTTAGAGGAACAGAACAGATTGAGAAAACCTTGCTACTGTGGTTCCCGCACATGTGCTTCCTTCTTACCTTGGGACAGCTCCCTCTTTTCCAGACCACACGCTGGTTCAGAGAGCTCTCTGTAGCAAACCTAACAAGTATTGTTTTCTTTAGCAGGTAAATCAAACTCTGATTGTGTGTTCCACCAAGGAAGCACACATGGTTTTGAGTAACGGCTAGATGACAAGATTTTTTTAAGAATAACTTAAAACATGCAAGATCCTAGAGACTGTTTTCAAGGTGTATGGTACGGTATGAGGGAGTGGTGGAGCTTTGGGATGTTTCAGAATCGGTTACTAAGCCACGTCTGGTGGTTTTTTCTTGTTTTCTTCTCACAGCTTGCTGTATGGAAAGCATCTCTCAATTTGTGCCTTTCAGAAAGAACGAACTTTAACATTGGCACACAAAAAGGACGGGTGGTAACGAGAAATCTTGCTGAAAGATACACAAGAGAGTGACACCAACCAATGTTGACATTTGCAAGAAGGGCATTAGGTTTCTTAAATCTCATTAAAATAAATTATTTTTTTAATTACTTGCTATAATTTTTTTGTTCCACAAAACGTAAGTAGCTCATTATTACTGATGTAGGAAACTAGCCCGGGAAGATTAGCCTGCATGCTTCGTTGTCCGCCCCTGGTTTCCATCTCCAGTCACGCCTAGCTGCCTGCCAAAATCGGGTTTCAGTGACTAGCTGGGTGTGATTGCCGGTTAGCTCCTGTGTGAGCGGCGCAGCACCGCAGGCTCCGAGAAGTACAACCACCTCCTCTTTGTCCACCGCGGCGGGGCGCGGCTAACGGGCTGCTGCAGTACCAGCCAGCGGCACGGCACCAGCCAGCGGCACGGCCACCTTCCTTTCCAGCGAGAGCGCTTCCCGGACGGGCTGCTCTGCAGCCGCACGTCACTTCACTTCCTTGCTAGAGTTAAGGGAGAGTCGCAGAGAGTTGTTCTGCATTCCCCAGACGTTGGTGTAGGAGACGATAAACCACAGTGCTGCTTTGTACACTCACGCCACCGCGCCCCCCCGGCGGCACGAGCCCCTGGGTTATTTGCTTTGCACACTTTGGTCTTTACCTGCAGTCAGAACCTTGGACAAAACACATGCATGAGGTAGCGCAGCTCACAGGTGATGTGCTCTTCTGCAGGCAATCAGCAACTTTTTCCTTTTTTTTTTTTAAAAAAAAAAATAAAACCGACAACTTAGATTGGGACCTGGAAGTGTAACCTGATACTGACTATGGAGAAGGGAGATTTTGCCACTCTTCTTTTGCTATTTGCTAAACAAAAGCTTACTTTGTGTTTGGTTATACTTCCTGGATAAACTCCTGTGTTAGCTTTTCCCTGTTTAATGTATCTCTGCGCTTACCTTATGGAGAACTGCTGTTGGAATTTACATATGGCTGTGGTTTTAGTTTAAGATAAGGGTAACCACGTGATTTTTCATAAGGTTAATCATTAAGTGTCACTTCTCTCAGTACAGAAAGATTCCAAAGAATTTCAACTGCTTTCCCAAAGTAACTAACAAGCTGAGTGGCCGTTAACGTTATTCCTTGCCTGATGAAGGGTGCCTGCTTCTACAGAGGGGAAGCTCTCCAGGGCCCGTAACTCAGTGCAGGCTGCGCTAGATAGGAGAGCTCAGCGGAGGTTGCGAGGTGTCGTGTCCTAGTTAGAGGCTTATCTGGTTTTCTTCTCCCGAAGGGCAGCGCGCCAGCCCCCTTCAGCCCGCAGCACTGCAGGGCTGGGAGCGGATGATCCCATCGACTTCCTTTCCCTCTTGGAAAAAGTTTCACGACTAGTTTTATACCACCTGTATTCCTCTTCCTCAAGATTAGATGGGTTTTCAAGATGACAGCAGTGTTTGTTAGCTTCCTGTTATGAATACGTACTTGGCGTGATTTTCAGTAGTTAAGGAAGTGTAGATTAAAAAAACCACTCCCAACACACAAACCTCCTCACACCGTTCGCGATATCTGGTCCTCGCAGCACCAGCCTGAAACCAGAGAACACAGCCGAGCTGTCTGTCTCCGTGCAATCCTACCCGTTCCGTCCCGGCCAGCCGGTGCTGCTGCTAGCAGGTGAACGGGATCAGGTACCTGGTACGGGCAGACTTCCACGGCACGGAACAAGGGAGCGCTGGATGTTAAAAGCAGCCAGCCACCTTAAAGGCCGTGCAAGAACGTGGAACGTTTGTCACCGAGTTCTAACCCATCGTGGCAGTTGTTAATGGCCTCCATCCATACGGCGTGTGCATTGTGCTCCCTGTGCCTTAGCGCTACACCTGCCTGGGGTGTGCAGCAAAATCCTACTAAAAAGGAAAAAAATCCCTTTGCAAGGGAGTAAAAAAAAGAAAATAGACCCTTGTTGCAAGCTGATGAATTTCTGTTCATTTTTTCCTTTCGGTTCCTTTCGTCTTCACTGAGTCCTGGTCTCCCATGTCCCCGTTCCGTGTGCTCTCCAACAATGATTCCAGTGAAACAGCTCCACAACCGAGCTCCGTGTAACCCTCCCCCCTTCTGCTCTCAAAGTGCAGGAACGATTATCCATCCCCAATACTCACTCACCCTTGGAGATTTACTTTCACACTGAAATCTGATCAGATTGGTTGGAGGACATTTAATGAAGGATCTGGCAGTAAAACACAGCGAGCCTTATGCAAAGCAAAGTGCTGTGAACAGGACACATTCCCCCCTCTCCAGGGAACAGAAAGCCTTTCCCTCCACCTGCCACCCACAGCACCACGAGTAGCGACACCAAACTGACCGTGGGGCATCGTGAAGCCGTTAACTCACGTCCTGAGAACTTTCCTCTATATGAGATTTTCTGTTTTTATTAAGGACTTTTTTTCCAGATTAAAAACCAAAACCCCTTTAGGCAAAACCTTGGATCAAATTTATCCCTTCTGGTGGCAGACGTTGTGCCGTTCTACGCGCAGGCAGAGGCCCGGGGAGGGCAGCCCCCCAGCCGCGCTGCTGTGGAGCTCACCGCACAGGCCACGTCTTGTCGGGCTCCGCAGAGCACCCGCCTGGCCCAGGACGGTGACCAGAGACCGCGTCCTGGGGTGAGGGGCTCTGCCAAGCACTGAACGGCCTGGTGAAACACAGGCAGGTCCCAACATGAGGTAGCTCTCCTTATTCCCCCTCCCCTTCCTCCTTGCCCTTTCCAAGTCCCCAAAATAAGCCTACACCACGCCCAAGAGACATTCAAAGGAAACGGCCACTGTTTTTCCATCAATGCAAGTCTTCAACATAAAGAAGTCATTGAAATTTTATTCAAATACGTACAACGTGTCTCGTCATCGTCACCCTGAGGATTATCACCCTGCAGTTGCAGAAGGCACTTGGTAAACAGGAGCAAGTATCCCACCAGACGAAGCACGTTTCCAGGCCCAGTTGTCACTGCAACAGCAACGTAATACAGGGGCAGCGCTACCGGCCCACGCCGAGCACTGTCTGTCTGCCAGCCCTCATCTCTTCTTAACTCCTTCAGTTTTCTTTTAAAGCTGGCTAGAAGTTTATAAAGTCCTTGTTTATTGGATTTGAGTGTAGAAATTCAAACTGTACATAAATAGAACTATTTTATAAAGATCTTTTCTAAGGGAGCTATTAATTAACCTTTTACAACACAACCAGCATGTTTCTGCTCAGTTTTGTGGTAGTTCACTCCAGAATACTCATGCCAAACCCGACAGAATTAACTGATAAAAGGTTTGGTCGGGGTAAGAGTCCGGGCCGGCTTCCCCAAGGATAAATACATGAAGGTTCTTCAAGCAATGTTGAATAGTGTTGGATTTTTTTTTTCCCCAGCAGAAGTTTAAGCACTAGATCTTTTCTATTCTGTGTTATCAGGAACTGACACGGCACGCGTCTCCTCCTTGGGTGAAGTTCAGCCCTTGGCGTCTCGGTGCGACAGCCCACCTGCTCACGGTAGCCCCGGCAAGGCGTCTGCCGCGCAGCGGAACCCCAGGTTGGAGGCGGAGCTGTCGGGAGTGTTCTGGCTGCGGGCCGCACAGCGGTACCGGTAGCAGTAAGACTGCGGAGCAAGAGGAGAAAAGGTGACCTTCAGAGCACATCACAGCTTGTGCTTCCCGAGGCAAGGGCTTGTTAGATTAATTTAGCAAAAACCTCAAATGCTGTTGGAACGATCAGTGAACTGACACGGATCAAAATCACGGAGTTAGAAATACGGGAAGTCCCACTGCGGACAGAGACTAGATGCAGCTGATACAACAGGGAGCCTGAATGGCACTGATAACGAGTGTGAACTGATTACATATCCTGCTCCGGGGAAAGCTAAAGGGACCACTCTGCTTCTCTTCTCAGAGGAGAGAGCATCTCGGCGCCTCTATCTGTGTGTCAGCACACTAAGGCAGGACTGGACAGACAAGTACTGGCCCCTGTCAAAAACATTCACTGAGTGAGATGCAACAAGAGGAAAGGAATAATGGGAGGCAAGCTCCTTCCCAGTATTCCCATGGCTAGCATTCCAGAGATATTTATAATGAAGATATGATCTGGACTACTGGCTATAACAACATTTACATTTAAAATTAAGCCACTGATAAAATGATTCAACTGCATTTCAGATAGTCTAGCAGACAACTGCAAACACTGCAGTCACAGCAGCTACCTCAGAAAATGAAAAGAGGAACCGTCATTGCTGTTTCATTTCTTTAAGTGAAAAGAAGCACGAGGTTATGGGACAGGACTTGTCCCTACACCCTCAGATCAGCCATTTGGTGCCACTGACGCATGTTGGTGGAAAATACCTCTGCGCTTTCATTCACAGCGTTGTTTGTCATGTGCTTCTAGGATTTGATATTTCTGTGACAGACCAATTTAGACCCAAACTGCCATCCTAAAAGATTCAGAGGCCTGCTGCAGGGTGCTTTCTACAAGTTATTTTGAGAAAGACCGTTAACTCATACACAACCGAACGAATCCAGACAGGACAAGGTCGGACGTCTGTGCTGCTCTGGAACACGCGTGGTGCGTCACACAGCCCTGCAAAGCGGCCGAACGGATCTGCCGTGCCCCAGTGCCCGTTAACGCACGTGCACTCCTTCAGAGGAGTGCGCCTGTGCCACGCGCAGCGCGATGGGTCCTCGTGCCTTTAGGAACGGTGGCTTGCAAGCTGCAGAACGAACCGCTTTAAGTGGTTTGCTGCATCAAGTTCGACTGACTGCCCAGAAGCAGTTGTCCATCGGAGCACGGAAGGACAGTCACGCTGGTCATGTCACCAGTACAGCACTGGGGCAGCAGACTCTGCGCTTATGTAGCGTCTCCAGTACAACCCATTCACAGCCTCATTTTGCTGTTACTTCAAGAGATTTAGCTCAGGCTTCTTGTTCCTGTCCTCCCTCTCATCTCCTCCAGCTACAGGCCTCCAACAGAAAAAAAAAAAAAAAAAAACCCTCTTGCATTCAGGCTGGAACAGCTGGGTTAAAAATCAAACACACTTTTTCCTTTTTTTTTTTTTTTTTTTTTCC
>WHYT01016901.1:0-10531 GCA_009806455.1 Tetrax tetrax
TGAGGCGCGGCTATATAAGCAGGGGCCGCCCCCACCCTTCCCTCAGTCGCCGTGAGGCGTCGTGGGGTGCGGCGGTCCGGTCGCTTCTCTCGCAGAGCCCCAGGCCCGGTGTGAGGGGCTGTGGGGGGGGGACCCTGCCCCCGAAGGAGCCCTGTGCCCCCTCCATTGCCCCCGGGAAGGGTGTCGGGTGTGCACGCTCCTGCAGCGAACTGCTGGTCTCTGGGCCGTGGCCTGCCGTAGGGAAAATCTGCCACAGTTTGCTGTGGGAGGGTGGTGGGACACTGGCCCAGGTTGCCCAGAGAGGCGGTGGATGCCCCATCCCTGGAAACATCCCAGGCCAGGTTGGCCGGGACTCTGAGCGACCTGATCTGGTTGGAGATGTCCCTGCTCCTGGCAGGGGGGTTGGCCTGGGTGGGCTTGGACGCTCCCTTCTCACCCAAACCACTCTACAATTCTATTGCTGCTGGAAACAGGAACTTAAAATTCACCAGAAGCCTTCCACGTCTGCTAAACGGCTCGCTGTGGAAGGGGTGGTGGAGCCGGTCTTACCCCACCTGCTCCAGAGCGTCAGCTCCCGGGAGGTGAGGGGCAGGGGCGCTGGGTAAATCACTTCCACGCGGAGCCCTCCAAGCCCTGATCCCTGTGGATTATCCTGCGTATCCCGCTTACGTACATCCAAAGTACATCCACTGCTGCCAGTGTTTGGAGGTTTAGCCGTGCGGAATAGATTGTTTTCATTAACACCGTTTAACGAATGCCCCTTGGTATGACGAACAGTCGTTTCTGAAGGAAGGCCGGCAGCGTTTGGCCTGCAGCATTAAGCGATTAGCAAACAAGAAGAAGAGCTTCAAATGCTATGTGGGGTTTCAGATACGTGCGATATCATGGCCCGGCATTGCCCAGGGGGGTGCAGGGCTTGTGGAAAATCAGGCTGGCAAGGTCCCCAAGGGGTTACTCAGTCCCTTCTCTGCAGCGGGACCAGCTCGGCCCGAGTCACTCCTGAGCTGGGTTTGGTCATCCTCTTAAGGACCTCCAGCACTGGCAACCCACCTCCCCGCTGGGTGACTGGCTGAGCCTGTTGTCAGAAAGCTGGTTTTCCGTTGTTGGACATAAATCTTCCATAATTCTTGTCTTGGTGTCTCTGCTGGCCCCGTGTTAAATGTGAGGAGTGGGAGATGCTCAGCAGCCATGCCTGGCCATCTCACCAGCTCTTCTGCTTTCCAGGTTATCACAGGCACTGGGTCAGGAAGGCGTCTTGGAA
Source organism: Tetrax tetrax (assembly GCA_009806455.1). NCBI lineage: Eukaryota > Metazoa > Chordata > Aves > Otidiformes > Otididae > Tetrax > Tetrax tetrax. The sequence continues at coordinate 1,262 of WHYT01016901.1, forward strand.
TCACGAAATAGGCTTAAAGATTTTACAGTTCCAACCCCCTGCCATGGGCAGGGACAACTTCCACCAGACCAGGTCACTCGAAGTCCTGTCCAACCTGGCCTTGAACACTGCCAGAGATGGGGCACCCACAGCTTCTCTGGGCAACCTGGGCCAGTGCCCCACCACCCTCACAGTGAAGAAATTCTTCCTTATGTCCAATCTAAATCTACCCTCTTCCAGATTAAAGCCGTTACCCCTTGTCCTATCTTTACATGCCCTTGTCAAAAGTCCCTCTTCAGCTTTCCTGTAGACCTCCCTTAAGTATTTAAAGGCCACGGTAAAGTCTCCCCGCAGCCTCCTCTTCTCCAGGCTGAACAGCCCCAGCTCTCCCAGCCTGGCCTCACAGCAGAGCTGCTCCAGCCCTCTCAGCATCTGCGTGGCCTCCTCTGGGCCCTCTCCAACAGCTCCACGGCCTTCTGCTGTTGGGGGCTCCAGAGCTGGACGCAGCGCTGCAGGGGGGTCTCAGCAGAGCGGAGCAGAGGGGCAGAATCCCCTCCCTCGCCCTGCTGCCCACGCTGCTGGGGATGCAGCCCAGGGTGCCGTTGGGTTCTGGGCTGGCAGCGCACGTTGCCGGCTCGTGGTGAGCTTCTCGCCCACCAGCACCCCCAGTCCTTCTCCCCAGGGCTGCTCTCCATCCATTCCCCCCCAGCCTGGATTTGTGCTGGGATTGCCCCCACCCACGGGCAGGACCTTGCCCTTGGCCTGGCTGAACTCCATGAGGTTGGCACGGGCCCACCTCTCCAGCCTGGCCAGGTCCCCCTGGATGGATCCCTCCCCTCCAGCGCGTCGACGGCACCACACAGCTCGGTGTCGTTGGTGAACTTGCTGAGGGTGCGCTCTGTCCCACTGTCCATGTCGCCAACAAAGGTGTTGAACAGGGCTGGGCCCAACACCGACCGATGAGGAACGCAACTCGTCACCACTCTCCACCTGGACACTGAGTGATTGACCACAACTCTCTGAGCGTGACCATCCGCCCAATTCCTTATCCGTCGAGTGGTCCATCCATCAAATCCATGTCTCTTCAATTTAGAGAGAAAAATGTTGTGCAGGACAGTGTTGTCTCTCTGATTATCTGCTTAAGTTGATCCTGGACACCTGCTTCGATACTTGTGCAGTGCCAAGTGCACCGGGCACTTGGTAACTTCCCATCATCCTGGGAAATGAGTTAGCAGGGAAGGAAGAGGGGAATAAACCGTCCCACTCACCTTGCCCTGAAAGAGTGAGTTTACTCTTTCCTGCCCCAGCTATGAAGGCAGAGGTTGGGGTGTTGGGACTCACATGGGGAGCAGGAGAGGTTGTTCTGCCAGACTAGGGAAGGAGGATATGGGTCAATCTGAACCTTGTCAGTCACCTGCCACAGGTTTGACTGTTCTCACGCACTCTGGGAATATGGGGAATGGGCATAATAGAGATTTAGGGATATTTTCCAATTTTCCAAGAGATTTGTTCTCTCTTGCTTTTAGGTCAATGTGGCCACCAGATCTCTCTGATGCCTCTCCATCCTTCTGATACCCCCAGCACTTCCTCATTGCTGCTGTATTGCTGGAGTTTGTCTGCAGCTGAGTGGAGCACTCAGATTTTGGATCAAGGCCCCAGGGACCTCTACGTGGCCGAGACAACACTAATGGGAGAGACGCTCACTCACGCAGGGATGTCCAAAGGCTTCAGGAAGCCAGATTGCTTTTACGCTTTGGTCCAAGATGGGATCAACTCCATGTAGGTCATCGCTGACATTTCAGCCTCTTCTCAAAGATCTCCAGCAGTGGGGACCCTGAAGCTTTCCCAAATAATCACTCCCAATCTTTTAGTTTCTCACTCTTTTACCTGAATTTCTCATCTTGAAAGTTGAGCCTGGGATTTGTCTGGTCCTACTGGGATATCTCCCCCTACCTGCCATCCTGCCTGAACAGGGATTTGTTTCTATGAGCTGTCTCTGTGGTAAGTAGAGGAAGAAATCTCAAATGCCACCACAGCTCACAAGATGTATTTCTTCTCACAGACCCAGCCGTGGTCCTGCTTTGATGCCCCTGTTGCTGCTCCTCTGCTCTCTGTGCTCTCCAGCCCAGCTACTTCATCAACGTCCCACCAACTTCATCTTCAGATGTGCAAGAACCACCTTCTTAGCCCTCAGCTTGGCCAGGGTGACTTTATGTTTTTTTTTTTTTTTTTCTTCTGGAAAGACCAAAGGTGCATGGAGTCTCTTCATGGCTTTATTTTAAAGTCGAGCAGAGCTCTCGCCTTTCTGCTGTCACCTGAAATGCAGATGTTGGTACTGCTCAGGCTGGATATCGCAGCGATGGCAACTGTACTCCACGCTCTGAGAGCATCACTTGGCCTTGCAGGTTTCTGCATTCAGGAGCTAGAATCAGCTTGAAGAACTGATTTTTTTTTTTTTTTTGGCATTTTTAAGCAAGCCTTAGGCCCAGAATCCCCCTCCAGATGAACTTGATGCTTCCTTTGGCAAAGGAGCCAGTGCAGGGGGTTTCTGTCCGCCCAGCTCCGTGAGGTGCTCACCACACCTCCTGTCAGGCCATCCCCTTCCAGCGGGGTCGGTGATGATACCAGCACCCCTGATTATCTGTGTGCGGGGAAGGTGACTCAGAGAAAATCAGAGGAGGCAGAGCCTCTGCGCTGGTTGCTATGGAAATCTCTTCTGCTTCTCTTCTGTTTACTGGGACGCTAAAACAATCCGTCTTTCCACCGTATTTTAGTGTCAAGTCCCTCTCTGATGAATGCTCTCAGCTACCCTACGGAGATGAAGCCCTACATCTTTGGCCCTCCTTCAAAGACCTATGTTTGGAGAAAGGAAGAGAAGATCCGTGCCCAAGAAACAGCCTCTAAATGTGTGCCAGGAACGTGCCAGGGGTTGTCATTGACTCGCTGTCTCACCCACGCTTCCATCTTTAGTTGTCTCTGGTTTAGCTCTCGAGTGACTAAAAGGATATCAGCGCGTTGATCCTCGCTTTTGAGGTGATCCACAAAATGCTGGTTGACAGAAAAAGCTGATTTCCAGGAAACAACAAAAAAATGGAGGTGACTTTATTAAGGTGAATGATGATGTGAAGGAGGCAGCGGTTTGGAGCTAGGTCTGGGCTTAGTCCAGCGATTTGGGTGCCTCTCCTGTGGATGCTGCTGCGGGATGAGTCAGATGGGACACGTCATTCCCATGGATGCCCTGATGCCCACAGAGATACCCGCTCCCCGGGATCGACCTGACCTGGGAGCTGCAGCCTGGGGAGCTCTTGAGGAGGGACAGAGAACATGGGAAGAGGAGACAGTTCCCCACCAAAGCCACTCGTGGGACAAACCGCCGTGCAGAGCTTTAGCTCTCTGCAGAGGTCCTAGCGACAGTGGATTTGGAAAGGAATCTCCACCAGATATTCTGCCAAATTACCCCTGCGCATCCAGCCCACTCTGGACAGAACTTGGTTTCCGTGTCTCCAGCTTGTCTTCCAACCCAAACCCCTGTGAGGGACAACGGTTTTAAACCAAAAGAGGGCAGGTTTCGATTGGACATAAGGAAGAAGTGTTTTATGACGAAGGAGGTGAGACAGTGGCCCAGGTTGCTCAGAGAAGCTGTGGATGCCCCGTCATTGGGAATGTTCGAGGCCAGGCTGGATGGGACTTTGAGCGACCAGGTCTGGCAGAAGGGGTCCCTGCCCATGGCAGGGGAGGTGGACTAGATGATCTTGAAGGTCCCTTCCACCCTAAACTCATTCTGTGATTCTGCAGCTCGGTAGGTGAGGAGCTCGGTGCTGGCCTGCAGAGGGTATCCTAAGCCCATGCAAGGCTCCAGCCTCGCATCCCGCCACCCCAAGCCAAAACCTCTGCCTTGCCCGGCCTGCTGGGAACATTTCTCTGCTTCTCGCCTCTCCCGAGGAGCTGGCAGGGTTTTGCCACTGCCGTTTCTCTTTACGGTCCTCGCAGCAATGATGCCCACGCTGGCCAGGCACTTGCTATGGGATGTGGGATGCAGACGGGGATGTTTTGCGGCGGAGGCAGGAGATGTGGACAGGGCCATGGCACGGCGTTCCCCTGTTTTTCCCCTCTGTCCGTCCCCCTCTCTCTCATTTGGATGCTGCTCTCCACCCCTGGAGAGGAATCTCTTACTCCCTGTTCTCTCTAGGTCACTGAGTATAGATTATTTACTGTGCCTTGGTCTTGTGCTTGCCAACATGCTCAGGCGCTAAAAAAATGACCGAATGTCCCGTTCCAGGTTGGACTACGTGATTCCATTGGTAAATTATCTTTTTTAAGCCTCACCAGTCATTGACTTCCTTAAACCCCCAAGGTGCAGCTTTGGAGCCCTTGAAAGTCCTCCAGCCCTCAGATTCATGCAAAAACTACCTCTGCCTGCAGTGGCTGTGGCTGTTCGGATGAGGAACAGACGTTCTCAGCCGGTGGCAACCCAGAGCCGGCACGTGCTCTCGCAGGGTTTGACTGGATCCTGTGGCAACTCCACAAAGCCCTTGGGAACACGCTTTGGATTCGAGGTGCTGTAACAAATTCTGTTGCCTCCAGCGTGAGTCCTGCAGGTCATTAGGTCGCTGTAGGGTGATAAATGTAGAGGCTGCTCCTTTCTTTCCCCAGAGGATGGGTCAGGAGATGTAGGGTGATGTTCTCAGGAGAGGTAGGGTGATGTCCTCTATAGACAACCTTTGTAGCTCGAGGTGTGGTGTGAGACATGATAAAGCTCCTGAGTGAGGCTGTGTCACACATGGTCCATTGGGCAGAGCAATCTCCGTAGTCAACACTCTACTTCAAGTCCCTCCAACAAAGTTGCCTTCAAGATACCTTCAGGAGCCTCGTGAGCCCTTGCCAGCCTTAATCCTTCATCAGATGGGAGCAGATGCTGTGGAAGGTGATGTTGGTACTAGACTTGCAGCCAGAGGCAGCTTCCCTGGGTTGCTGTGTCATGAGAAGGTGCTGATTGCTTGCAGGCAAGCTTTCTCCTTGCAGCTCCAGATGTTTGCTGCTGATGTGCAACCTTCTAGCTTGGAGGTGTGTCTCCTGGCATCGCTGAACCAAAGCCAGGCCCAGGGTCAGGGCAGAAGAGGAGGCACCAGCCCACCGGGGAGTTCAAGGGTTGCACTGTCAGTTGTGGGAAGGAGGGAGCTCCTCTGCCGTGGTGTCACTGCTAATTACACCCTTACTCCACCGCTGGTTTAATGCAGGAGAAGGAACAGCATAAAAATGGACCAAAGGATCCGTGACAGGTTGCCTCTTCCCACCCCAATCGGAGCTGCAGAGCCAACGGTGAGAGCAGCTCCTGGGGCATCGTGCAGGGAGGCAAGATGGACTCTGCAGCTCGTGGAGAGATGGGTCTGGGGTGACCTGAGAGCAGCTCCCAGTGCCCAAAGGGGGCTGCAGGAAAGGTGGGGAGAGACTCTTCAGCAGGGCCTGCTGGGACAGGACGAGGGGGGATGGTTTCAAAATAGAGGTTAGACTGGATGGGCTTTGAAGGTCCCTTCCAGCCCAAACCCTTCTGTGATTCTGTGTTTTGCCTTCTCATCCAGCTCTCCATCTCTGCATGGTGCCCAGAGGGACCAGCGGGGAATGGAGCCACCATTGTCCCCAGTAACCGAAATGTCCTTTCTACCTTCTGGTGGCTTCTGTGCCTGCAGGGAGCTGGGCTGTTGAGCAGGATGGGCCAGGAGTAAGAGTCTCACACTCCTGCCCGACCCGTGCTTTGAGGACTGGAGGAGAGCAACTCCTCTGTGGTGGCCACTCTTGAATATGGAGGAGAATTCATAGCTGCTGCCTGCTGGAAAGGCCAAAAAGAGAGACAAATAGGAAAAAGGCAAATAGGAAGCATTTCCAGGGTATCCAGCTTGTGGCTGGTGCTCTCCAAGCAGGACAACATCCTTCTGCAGAGAGAGAGAGAGCACAACGGCTGCGCAGCATCCAATGAAACAAGGTGGTGTGGGAAAGCAGATGGAGAGGAGCAGTCAGGGCTGTGCCTCAGCCCTGTTTGAACCCTGCAGCAGGGTTCAGGCTGGGCTGACAGTGTCGGTGGCATGTCTTCTGCTCTTTGGGGACTTTGAAATATGAGTTGTGCCCTCCTGGGAGGCTGGGCTGGAGCCAGCGGCTGGGGATGTGCTATGAGCTTGTGTCTGTCTGCATGAGTGGCATGGACCACCTTTGAGATCTCCAGGCAAGGAGGAGAAACCCACGGAGCTCCAAGCATAGTTTTGTGAAGTTGTAGTACGAAGAAAATTTGAGTTTTGCTTGATTTAGCCATACCCCATGGAGCATGGCAGAGAGGCGTCATCCCATTTCATGTCCATCTCATGGGACTGGGCGGGCTCCATCTCCATCATCTCCATCATCTCCACCATCTCCGTCATCTCCATCATCTCCATCATCTCCATCTCCATCTCCACTGACTCTAGCATGCTGATGTGGGATGCATCGAGTCCTCCTCGAACGCATGCAAAAAAATAAAGGCCCTGGTTGTTAATTATCAACGGGGAGGGAGGAAGGCTGCGCAGTTACAGCAGGAATCTCACTTCTGCTTTGGGCAAGGCCAAATTCGGGTGCCAGCACATCTGCCCTCCCGCCGGCCGCAGTTCCCGTGAGGCTGCGATGGTTCTGCTCAGGGTCTCAAACCACAGCCTGTGTTTAACAAAAATCCTGCAGCCAAATTTCTTTAGTCTGGCTTGCAGCGCTCCACGGTCCTGCAGTTTTCCAGCTCCGTCGCCTGCAGCTGGCAGTCCCAGCGCGTGCGCGTTTCTCCTGGCCCGCAGACGCGCGCGCCGGATCAAACGTCGGGGATATTGGGCTACGAACTTCCAGGGAAAGGCACGGTGCGCAGCCAGCTCCTCCAGCCTGCAGTCTGGCCAGCTCACGATCCTGCCACGAGGCTTGTGTGGCGGGGGATGTTATTGGAGCCCACGCTGTTTGTTCAGTAGTTTATAGGAGAATCTCGGTTTTCATTTGAGAAAAAATAAAAAAAAATTTAAAAAAGGAATCGTCTTGTCTTCTTGATTGCCCAGAAAACATGAAGTGAGTTTGACCTAGAGGCTCAGGAACCAGAAGGCAAATAAAAAGGACCCAAGTTTTATTATTTGCAAGCCAATCCCATGGTTTTTGGAGCCTGATTCATGATCGTAGATGGATTGATGTTGGCAGTATCAAACTGTCAGCTGGATTCCTTCACAGCTGAAGATAAAGAGCCTCGTTTTTTTGCCAAAGGGTGAATGTATTCTTTATGAGACGCAACAGAGATGTAACACAGCACCTTGCTCCTGACAAGGGTGGCCTTTATTTCCTGGGTCTACGCTTAGGAGATGGCTGACCATTCCCATAAGTTTCAGCCCTGATGCAGGGCCAGGATCTACAGTCCTGGATCCAGCTGCTGCTCTTACAAGCAGAGACGCAAAATAACTTCATTGACTTGGGCTTCGCGTCCCCATTTTTCTAAGCACTTTCATAACTGGCCCACAGACCTACGCTACAAACGGGCTTTTCAAGTCAGCCCCGCGCGAGGGAAGAGCTGGGAGAGGAGGTACCGGCTGTTCCTGGTGGGAGCTGGAAGGAGCCTGCTGTTTACCCAAACCCCTGTAACATCTTTGTCGAGGCACGGGAAGAAAATAGAGGGGCATTGCTAGCAAAATTTGCCGGGAGCTGGAAATGAGCAGTGAAACAAGAGGAGCTGGATGAGATGGTATGTTGGGGGCCGTTGGGTGAGTTGAACCTGGCTGGTGTGAATCTGCCCGGCATGGAGCTGCCAGCGCACAAATAACGCGGGGAGAACAGTAAGATGGGAAAAAATGCATGTTCTCCTGTCATGACTTGGTCCTGCAGCAGAATCATCCCACCGAGCAGTAAAACTATTTTTGGAGCTTGTAAAGAAGTAGACCTGTGACGATCCTTGCAGATGACCCGGCTCTGTCTCCTGCTCTGCACACAGGGCTGTGCTCTTTGAATATCACAGATATTTCTGTTCGGGAGAGTCAGGGTAGCACAAGGACCTCCTGCATTTCCTACCTGTGGTTCGGTGATTGCCACCTTCTTCTCAGAAGACACATCCAGCCCATGTGGGTGCAGAAATGCATCTTGACTTCTCAGCTTAAAGAGAAAATAACAAAACCGATGATTTGAAGACACGTTACAAAGGAGATTTCCCTCCTATCCAGCTCTAGGAACCTACAGGCATGGTTTGGTCCACGGCGATGTGTTTGGCTCCTGGGGCAAGATGGAAAGAAGAGCTGGATGGAAAGATGAGTTGTTTTTACTGCAGAAGCTCTCCTTGACTGCTTTCCTCTCTGAGCCAAATGGGGAACATGGCTGGTGTGAGCAGGATTAGGGACTTGGGACCTCCTTGGAGTTGTTGGCAGGCTGGTGGCTTGGTGCCACTCTCAAGTGGGTTGGCGCTGGGCACAAAGATCTCACGCTCTGGAAAGCCCCTTCCTGAGCTTGAATTAATGGTGGAAAATAAATAATGACTTGGCTGATGGAGGACATCTCTGGTCACCTGGTGCCGAAGGGCTTGCAGGTGGTGATGGTCTCTTTGTGGCCGGTGGTGGGAGGAAGCAGAAGATGAGGGGAAGAGAGAGACCTCGTGGCGTAGAGATGAAGTCATTTGCAAAAGGCTCCTGCGAAGTCTGGGACCTCCATCCAAGCCTGTCTGAGGGGGGAATGTGGGCATGAAGATGTTCAGCACTGCGTCAAAGTCTGTGTTTCTTGTGCAGATAAAGGGTCTTGCTCTAAGCACCTGTGGAAGTACGAGCTGTGAAGGCGAAACAGGAGAAATGGGTAAAAAACCCATGCAGAATCTGGCCTTGGGGGTCTACAGAAGCTCCAGGAGCCCACCTCCCTGATGGACTGGTGACCCAGGGGTGTTTTGGTCATGGGAAGCAGCGCTGGTGAGCGGACATAGCTGCTCAGGGAGGATCTGGTGCTGCCCAACTTCTCCGCACGGGTCCTGGAGAGCAGAAAGCTGAGCCCCACAGACAGAGCACAGCCGGAGCCGGACCACTTCGTGCCGGATTTGGGAAGCAGGGGGAACAGGGAGCAACCTGTCTGGAGGCGAGATGTCTTCTCCTGGGATGACTACTGACCGGTGGCTTTCTGACCCACGACATTTCGTTGCCAGCAGCTCCATGCTGCGAAGGCGAAAGGGCAGCCGAGGTGCAAGCGCTGCTCTCCGCGCTGCTGGGGTGGCCGGAGGAGGATTTGGGATGGTGGAGGATTTGGGATCGTGGCTGGGGGCCTTGGTGGGGGGGG
>WHYT01016901.1:10551-20726 GCA_009806455.1 Tetrax tetrax
ATGGGATGGGATGGGATGGGATGGGATGGGATGGGATGGAATAGGATGTCCCAAGCCATGCAGCAAGCTGGAACCCCCATCTCACACTCTTGGGGACACGGCTGTGTCCCTCTCCACCCACCGCTGTCCCCAACTGCTCGTACAGCGCCGAGCACGCTGCTGCATGCTGGTGAGGGGGCTGTGGGGTTTCGTGGGCTGGCAGGGACGCATTGAAGGTCTGGGACCCCCAATCTCATTGGCTAGAAATCACGCGGGGCAGGGGTGAATTACAGCCCTTCCCTGCGCAGATCCCACCCCACCTGGGTGCATCTCCCCTCTGAGGGTGGATGGGGACGTGGACAATTTGGGGAAATGACCCCCTCAAACCAAAGTTAGGGGCTTTTCTCCATGTCTGTCTCCACATCCATCTCCATGTCCATCTCCACATCCATCTCCCCATCCATCCCTTGTCCATCTCTGCATCCATCCCTTGTCCATCTCCATGTCCATCCCTTGTCCATCTCCATGTCCATTGTTCTCTCCTTGCTCCTTCTCCCAGCTGGCCAACTGGGGCAGAGAGGATTTGGGATGGGGAAAGGAAGGGAGGTTCAGTGCTTCCTGGGACAAAAAGGCTTGAAGGACTTGGTCGAGGCTTTTTGGCATCGTGGAGGGTGCTGGAGGTGTTAATGGGGGCCAGGAGGTGACTTTGGTTTGGGCAAGGCACTGGGACCCCACCAATGGGTGGTGGGCACCCCTACAACATCGCAAAGCCACTCGAGCACCGACCAAACCAGAGCAGGACCCGTTGTGTCCCTACGTTTATTCTCCCCTTTAATCTCCCGAAATCCCGGCGGAGTCTGTTGGTGGCTGCATTAGGGTGATTTACGACTTGCCCGCTGCCAGCCGCGCGTGAGAGGCACTCAGCAAATAATCGTCCTCCTGGAACGCCGACCCGAAATGTGAGCGCTGGGTGTGCTGGGGTGGGGGAAAGGCAGGCGGGAGGATGGGGCTGTGGAGCCCCGGAGAGCAAAATCCGGGTGAGTTTGGCTCCTTTCCCTTCCCTGGGCTCCCTGAAACCACTGAGCTCGGACCTCAGCATCTGGTTTTTTGGATGTGGAGGACGGGACTCCCTGCCTCTGCCGGGGCCGCGTTGACCGTGGTACCCAGCTGAGGAAGAGGATGGAGACATCTCCAGAAGGTGAAACGGCTGCTGGGCGAGGTGTTTGCTCTTTGGAGGTGCCCGCTGCTGGTGGCAGAGCCCCTAAATTGGGCGTAAACCAGGATGAGTGGGGTTCGTCTGCTTTGGGAGGAAGCGCTGAGGTCTGGTTTTAGGGTTTAAGATGGTGATAAGGGCTGAGGACCGTGGGATGGGGGCAGGATTGGAGCAGGGATGTCCAGGATCGTCCCCCTGCTCCACATCCCTTCAGCTCTGCCGTGGGGCACATCCCACGGCGCGAGGGGCTTGGCCGGGGCTCCAGGTGCCGCGTGGTCGAGGGCAGGGGAGGTCTTGGTGCCAAGGTCCTCATCAAATCATGGGCTTTTCTCAACCATCCACCTCTGCAGCTTGCTGCCTCACTTTTTTTTTTTTTTCTTTCTCGCGGCCGAGCGCTCGGGGAGAACGAAGACGGGAATAAATTAGTTACGAGCAGGCTCATCAGCCAAGAGACCTACACTGTCGTGGCTAAAAATAGGTGAGAAGCAGAAACGCTTGGGCCCGAAGGCAAGTCAGAAAAGAAGAATTTGCCTGCAGAAACAGGCTATTTTAGGGGATTTACACTCTCAGCTGAAAAAATATCAGAGGCGCAGGTTACTGGGCCGAATGTGCTTGCAGCCCGTCTGCTATGAGTAATTCGGCGGCAAGAGTTGAGCGCGATGATGTTTTTTGGCTGGAGGCGTTTAAACACCAGCATCTCTGGAGAGCACGGGCCAGCGGTTTTTGCCCAGGAGCTTGGAAGTTGCCATTTCATTTCCTTTTTAACGTGGTTTCCTGGAGAAAAGGGCATTTGCGGGATCCGCCTGCCCTACGAGTTTGGATCCGGCGTGATGAGGGATGGAGCGGTCCGGGACGGGAAGGATGGGGATGGAAAGCGAATCCTGGCCACGTAAGGGAGAGGCGAGGGCTGCACACCCCGCTTTAGACAACTGAGCGTCCCCTTGGGAAGGGGAGGAGGGAAACGGGGCCCCGTGCGCTGCTTACAGAGCCCGCGGGGATGTTCCGGCTCCGGGATTTTGCTTGGGAAGCTCAGCAATGCTTTGTGAGGCTGCGTTTGCAAAGCTGCCGAGTTTTCCAAGCTCCCAAAGTCCCGAGAAGAAATTCCCAGCCCGGGAGTGAGCAAGGCGAGCGCGTGGGAAGCGAGCTGGATGTCAGCGGAGCTGTTAGGATGCCGCATGTCAAGGGCCCAGCGTGTTTTACCCGGTCTCTTTGCAGCTCAGTTGCGTTTTAAGCCCTTCATAAATACAAGGCTGTCACGGGAGCGCCTGGACTTTCTGTACCAGACGGCGCTTTTTACACTTTATTTATGATCGCTCTTAAAACTCGCAAACCGGTTTGCATAAACACACCCCCGCGCACCCAGCGCGGCGCTGGCTGGCAGGTGCGTGACCTCCGAAAAAGCTGTCGGGGCCGGGAGCCCGGCTGGGACGTGCTCTGCTTGACGGGCAATCTCCCGGCGACGCGGAGGTGGTGGAAACCCCGGAACCGCAGGATGAAATGGGGAAGAAATGGGGTGAGACCTGCGGGACGTTTCGGTAGCATCCTTCCCGGAGCTGGTTTGGTACCTGGAGTGAAAGTCCCTGCTAGGGAAACTCCATGCCATTCAGGTTGTCACCCTGGACTGACGTCTCTAGACGATCTCATGAAGATGCTGCTCCAGAGGGTTCGTTGGGTGTCCCGGAACCTCTGTGATAGCCTCTTCTGGGGTTTAAATCTCCTGGTAGCTGGAAAGCTTCCCACAATACCAGTCCTAAATCATCCAGGCTTTGCCCTCAAGCATTGACCAGGGATATCCAGGCTCTTGCTGCAAGTGCACTTACCAGCATGGTGTTGGCTGGTGCCAGCTTGGGCTTTGCCAAATGTCTGGGGACAGCGGGGCTGGGGTGGTCCCAGCAGGTGGGTATGGACATGAGCTGGGCCATGCCACTGGCTGCAGACCCTGACTCAGGTAGTCAATGATTTGAATGTCACCAGGTGGCCCTCACCCAGGAAAACACCCAAGACATCGCCAGGAGAGCCCGTTGGGGTGGGCAAGGCAGAGCAGCTCCCACGTGGAGGAGTTGCTCTCCACAGCATCTCCCACCCTCTGTCTGGTCATGAGGCTGCAGGACTTGCTTCTGGGTGGCAGAGGAATCATTTCCATGGTCTTGCAGTTGGTTTTTCTTGTTCATACAACCCGTAATGGTCCACTGAAGGGCAGGGTCTTGTATCGGGGGCTCCTTGTGTTTGAGATGAAACTGGTTCTTGGAGGTGTTTGCAATGGGGAACTCACCCCTTTCCAGCTCTGCTCCTGCTTCCAGGTCCCATAGGGCCACCTCCAAGCATGGAGCCTCTGGCTTGTGATCAGCAAGCTCTGGTTGTATCTCCAAGGTGGTGTCGACCAGGCTGGCTGTCTTGTTCTTCTGCCCAGGGATCGCGTGGTCCTTGGGAAGGAAAACAAGGTGAGGACTTCATCTGGATTTTTGGTACTGCAGCTCAGGAGCCCTCTCTGGAAAAGGAGAAGTGAAACAACATGACTTTTGTGAGCGTGCTGTTGTTGAAGATGCAATAAATAAGGAGACTCAACGGCACGGGAACAACTTAGTGCCACAAATGGCTTTTCACTCCGAGTGAGTTGGGAAGATATCCAAAGTTTGACCTCTGAAAATGAAATTATTAGCCTGGCATGGGAAAAAAATGATCCAGAGCCTCCAGCTTTTAAGCCCTCTCCTTCCATCCATCCCCAGCTTGCTTTTAACCCAACGTGCCGGCGCCTCTTGCCAAATACGCGGCATAGTGCTACTGAGATGCGGACAAGTGTCTGCTGCTGCCCGGCGCTGCCAGTCAGCTTTAATTTTACCAGCGGGCCCTCTGCAGACATGAATCAGGCTGCTTTCGAGGGCTGGACCCAAACCAGGGCTCCACTTGTGATTAAATGTTTGGACGAAGCAGCCAACTGGCATGGGAGCCTGCAAGCTGAGCAGGCCCGCGTCACGTGAAGGCAACTTGATTTCTTCACCCTCAGCGTAATTCATGAAGATGCTGCAAGCAGGGAAAAATGAAGTCATTTTCTCACCCTTTTGCAAAATGATGATTGGTTTTTTTTTTTTGGCTTTGTGGAATTTTTTTTTTTTTTCCTTTTCTCACGGGTTTCTGTGATTTCCAGCCACGTGCTCCAGGTCTTTGTGTGGTTTGCTGTAAGCTCATGTCGTGCGTGGCCAGGAATATGGGTTTGCTGACTTGTCGAGAGGTTTGGAGCAAGCGATGGGGACGATGTAGACCTGAGTAGGGAAAATGAAGGAAAATGCCTCTGCCTGTCCCTCGCCAAATCATTGCAGATCTCCAGCTCTGTAGATGCAACGCTGTCCCCACCCACTGTGCTTGGGCCAGGTGGTCTGGACAGCTGGTGGCCACCTCCTTTGAAGGTACAACTTGGAGAATTGTGTGCTTGAAGCCATTGACTCAACGAGGAGGTCAAGGCTACTGGCAGACCCGTGTGGCTTGAGTTGGAAGGGACTCATGAGGATCATCGTAGACCCATAGGGCTGTCCTTCCTGATGGCCAAACGGACCACCTGTGGTAGAGCACCACTTGGGTTCATCCTGAGGATGGTCAGAAGCTGGAGGAGGGATGGCAACCTACCATGGCATATTCACATGAATTTTGCCTGGTTGGTGGGAGAAACACATTAAGCAGGTGGCATCTGCAGCTTTGGCAAGGTGGGACAACACCCACTGGGCTCTCTAGACCGTGGCTTTGCCCCAGGTGAGAGAGCAGAGCATGGGATGGCTTTTAGCATCATTGGGGTGGTCAGTGCCACCAATCTCATTTTGGGGACCCTCTGCTATTTGTTGAGCAGTCCTTCCAGCGGCGTAGCTGGCTCAGCACCTGCCGGCTTGCCCGACTTCACGCGGCGGGTGGCGGGAGCTGGGCACCATGCCTCGGAAAACAGCCCTCTCCAATCTCCTCGCGTCCCCAGAGTGCCGCAAGGTTTTAAAAGACCCATAAATGCTTCAGGGAGAGTAAAACTTCTCCACTGCCTTCAAGCAACGTAATCACCCAAACTACCTCAAATCCCCGCGATGACGTAACCTTTTAAATCACCTTCAGTTTTCAGCCGGGCTGCGAGCACTGAAACCACTAATAACACACGCGGGCGGGCATGTGCTTGTTCACGAAAGAGTTTAAGCCCCGGCACGTCCCTCTCACTGGTTGGCGTTTGAGGAGATGCCATGGGAGAGCGGGAGCAGCTGCCAGGCTGTGGTGGGAGTTACGGGGTCCAGGTTCCTGCAGGTCTGACTGGGGTGGGAGCTCGGTCCTGTAGGACCAGGCGATGCTTTTTGATGTCAACGTTAAGGATGACTGAGTTGGGCTTTCTGGCGAAAGTTGTGTGGTTTTTGGTGGTGATTATGGCTACAGTTTGTCCCACAGGTCCTGCTGCAGGCTGGCCACGTCCTCCAAGGGGTTGGTGTGTAAGCAGGGGCTTGGAGATGGAGGAGGTTGATAGGGACCCGCTAAAATCTGAGAAGAGGGAGATTTCCAAAGAGGATCTCCATCACCAGTCATACTGAGCACCATCTCATCACCATCGCTGTGTGGCAGCAAGGTTAAACCCATGCCGGTGTAGGCACGTTGGGATCATTTCTGGGACAGAGACCTCCAGTTCAGGAGCTTGGCTGGAAACTGGCTCTTCTTGGGATTGTAGCATCAGGGAGGAATAGCAACAGACATGGTTTTGTGCTTTTGGAGGCAAAAAGTGGACGAGGTGGACTTGCTGTCCCTGAGGACAGCCCCATAAATGAAGAGCATGACCCACTCCAGCCAGACCAGTGCTGTGTTGAACCCAGGAAAGCCAAGGGGCTGAGCCTGGTGGGATGGGGCAAGCCAGCACGGTCCTGCTCCATAGGGCTGATGCTCGGCTGCCCGTGTGCTGATAGCGCTTGTCCAGGGATCCTTGACAGAATGAGCTGAAGCTCTTAGGAGGAGGAGAAGGTTTTCCTTCAGAATGTGTTTCTACCCCGAAAATAACTTTTTTTTTCTTATTATTTTTACGAGTAACAGTGAAAATGTCTCCTAAATTCAGGCTGTCCTATGCCCCGCACCGCTCACAGCCCTTCTGGGGAAAATTCAGTCCCATGGAATTACCCTGAAATCACCTGTCCATCTTCAAATGAACGTTTCTACTGACGTATTTTAGAGAGATGACTTGAATTTGTGCCTCAAAACCACCTGTTCTGTTCCTCGCCTGCAAGGGGAGTCCAGCTTGGGCAGAGCAGTTGCCATTTGGTCAGATGGGTCCCAGGCTGAAAAAAAAAATTGTGGCCAAAAAAAGAGTTTTGGGGAATGTATTTAGTCTGGGGTTTGGTGGGCAGGATGGGGCCATCAGCTGCTCATGGGGGACAGCGTGAAGGCACCGAGCTGTCCTTGCTCTGCTCATTGTGGGTGGAGGAGAGGTTCTCCCAAAGACCATCCCTTTCTCTCATGTAGCTTCTCTTGGTTGACTTTCAGGGCCGGACATGTTCTGCGACTTCAACGGCAAGAAGTACAGCCCCGGGGAGAGCTGGCACCCCTACCTGGAGCCGCAGGGGCTGATGTACTGCATCCGCTGCAGCTGCTCCGAGGCACGTCCCCCGCGCAGTGCCGCGGGAGGTGGTGGGGATGCTGCTGCGTTGGGGCATTGCAGCTTTTGAGTAGATTGGTTCTGGTGTCTAATTTGACCAGAGAAGCCCTTTCCAGTCCCGTAGGGATGTTGGATTGAGCTCTTTCCTTTTGCAAAGCCCCACATCCTCTTGGAAATGTTGAGTTGACCTTGTGAGGGAGCTATCTCAGTAGCGTTGGTGGGCTGTGGGTGGAGGTGGCTTATGGCTGCTGTGGGACCATGAGTGATCTTTGATGATGAGAGATGAGACCATGAGCTGGCTGGCAATGGGATGCGAGCTGAGGATAGAGGCATCCTTGGCCAAGTGTCACGATAATGGGGCCATCATTCAACATCTTCCTCCTCGTGCAGGGGTGAACATGTCTGACCCAACCGTCTTTCTCTCTGTCTCTCCCAGAATGCCAACATCAGGTGCTACCGGATCCAGTGCCCGGCTCTGCAGTGCGCCAGCCCCGTCACGGACCCCCAGCAGTGCTGCCCGCGGTGTCTGGGTAGGTGGACATTCCACGGGGAGGGGGTGACAGGGTGGCCATGGTCCTGCAGGGCGTACCTCAACTGCCATCACTTGAACGCTCATGTCTGGGGCAGTGTGGCCGTGCTGGGCCCTGCTCATGGGATTGTGGTGGCAACGACAGCTCAGCTGGTGTTGCTCTGTCCCTCCCAAAATGTCGCTTTGAGGGACAGGGGCTTTCTACCAGACCACTTTCTCCAGCTCCCCAAGAGCCCTGTAAGGACAAAACATCAATTCGCAGTTCAGGGACAAACCAGAAGCCAGCTTTAGGCAGATAATTGCAAAATGTGTTGGATACAGGAAAAAAAATTTGATAATTTTCAACACAATTCTTGAATTTTCCCCTCCCCTGCATGTGATGACCTCCAACATCAGCTGGAGTCAGATCAAAAGGGCTTTTCCCGTGGGTAATTAGCTAAAAATTAAAAATTGGGATTTTTTTCCCAAATCGCCGGTGGTTTTTGCCTAGCTTTGCCGTCACTCTGGCACGGCAGGGGATGAGACCCTGGGAGGTCAGACCTCCAAGTTTTACCCCTGTGATGAGCTCAGCGCGGTCAGGACAACCCCATTCTCCAAAAGCTTTTGGGCACCTGAATCCCTGTGTGTCATGCAACGTCCCGGCCACTTCTTCACGATAATGGTGGCATGTAGAGGGCTTCTCCTCCTCTTGGGTCGGGTTGATGGGGAATACGCCGAGCACTTGAGCTACACGGTTAGGGGCTGGCTCTCACCCTGCTGCTTTTTTCATCCTCATTTCCAGAGCCACATTCCCCTTCTGGCCTGCGGGCACCCGTCAAGTCCTGCCAGTACAACGGGACGACCTACCAGCAAGGGGAGATGTTCACCACCAGCGAGCTCTTTCCCAGCCGTCAGCCGAACCAGTGTGTGCAGTGCAGCTGCTCCGTAAGCTACCTGGGAAGCAGGGAGGGCTCGGGGTCTGCTCCTGCACCCCAACAATGTCCCACCAGGTTACAACCCTCATGAGGACCATTGGGTGGCAGCAGCCCGTGGTGGGATGGTTTATCAACAGGATCAGGTTATCAGTGCAGGAGACTGAGCTTCCTCTGAAATGGTGCTGGGTCCTCACTGCCCGGTGACTAAGGACCACTGCAGAGCTGGGTGCTTCCCCCTCCACCCAGTTGTGTTGTCTGGCCTTGACCGAGCAGGGTGTGCTGCAAATGTCTGCTAGACTCTAGGGCAGGAGCACAAAGGACTTGCCTGCATCTCCTCCCCGGTGGGAACAGCACAAAACCAGCTGCTCCAACGGTGGGTTATTCACTGGAGATCCCATGGGCCAGTTCTGGGTGGACCCCGCTAAGGATCCTTGGGATGGGATGCTGCGGCTGTCCCCACAGCATCCAGCTGTCCTGCCTACCCCACTGAGGCATCTTACGGCAGAGGGGACAACCAGGAGCCTTTCCCCGTACGTGCTTGGTGCGAAACAGGTGTGGTTTGTAGCTGGAGGACCTGGAGGAGCTCAGCATGCCTGCAAGGCAACACTGGTGACAGCTCTTGGGCTTCAGAAGTTCTTGGTGCGTTGAGCCCTGTGTTGAGCTGGTGGGACCCAGCTGAGCTCCAGAAATGATTTGGTGGCTCCCAACCGCTGCTGGGTGGTGCCTGGGTCTCGTGGTGCCTCCAGCAGCCAGCTCCTGCCCTGCGTGGCTGCAGCTCACCCGATGCAGCCGGGAGATGACATCAGAGAGATGGGGGCGTTCGCAGCCATCAGGGATGCCCATGGGCAGGTGCCTGGTGATCTGCACCCCCCGTGCTTGGATTTAAGTGGAAGCTGAACTCAGGGATGAGATTCCTTGAGCATCGGGGTGGCTGGGCTGCACCAGGAGCTGATCTCCTCCAGAAGCTCTGGCAGTGTGTTTGTCAGCCCTCCGGGCCATCCTGTGCAGAGCCGTGCTCTGGAGATACGTGTGAGTTTTCCAGGATGCCTACAAAAAAACATTTGTAGGAAGCGTCTGCTGTTCCCACCAAGTTGCAGTGACCTTTGCGGGACCATTGGCTGCCCATCTTCCTTGATGCTCCTGGTTGCCCTACCTGAGGGCTGCCACGGCGACCAGGATGCTGTGTGGTTCTCAGCACGCATCCCCATGATGGATTGCTCATCCGTCACCCATCTGCCGGCACCGCTGTTCCTCCTCCCTGAGCCTCCAGCAATGCCCTGAGGCAGAGCTTGGCTCCACTCTACCCAACCCTCTCCCGCAGGCTGGGATCCTGCAAAAACCCGTCAAAACCCCAAGCCCTGATGCTTTGCTCAAGGAAGCGTGAGGCAACCCGGCCAGCGGTGATGGGGAAGGTGTGTACAGCATGGGACCACGCGTGCCAGGAGCTGAGTGTCAGGAGATAAATGGAGCAGCTCCTCCTCCTCCAGAGAGAGTGAGGAAGGGGGATTGGAGGCGCTGACGCTGGACTTGGATGCTGTGGGGAACTGCTCGCAGCGGCTACAGCCTCTGCCGTAAAGAAGAAGGTTGCAGACGTGGCTTTCACTGCCCAGCACAGAGTCCTTGGGTGGGAGCGGGCTCCATGGGTCCGTGATTTGCTTGCAGCAAATATTTTGACTATGCTTGGCCAGGAAAGAAAAAGGGGTGAGAAAGCCCAAGCTCCTTCCCTCTCTTATGCCAACAGCATGGACATGGTGGTTACCATCAGCTGAGATCATCGGTCTAGAGAGGGGATTCTGCCCCTCTGCTCCGCTCTGCTGAGACCCCCCTGCAGCGCTGCGTCCAGCTCTGGAGCCCCCAACAGCAGAAGGCCGTGGAGCTGTTGGAGAGGGCCCAGAGGAGGCCACGCAGATGCTGAGAGGGCTGGAGCAGCTCTGCTGTGAG